>OZ020604.1:159423757-160023757 GCA_963971545.1 Philophylla caesio | reverse complement strand
ATTGCTCGTGTACGTGTTTTTTACACTTTGTTCGTTCATTGATCACATGTCGTATGAGTAACATTTTGATATGAAAAAACGAACCAATTTTTTTAATACCCCGTGGCTACTGAGACATTAGTATTGGCCGAATTTTTAAATTTACGATTTATCATATTATAGCAATAACTGTCGCAAGTAAAAAGTTTATCTATAATGAGGGTTTACTATTTTATTAATGAAAAGTTCACAAGTAAGCTTAAGTATTAAAATATTATTAATTATAATATATATTAATATATAATATATATAAGGATCTGTCGCCGTCCACGTTCACACATGTATTTTGAGTTTTGAAATTGAAGACCTTTTTTATTAACCTTAAAGCTAACGGATAAACGATATTTTTGGGTTTTTCATTTGGTGTGTAAATATAGAAATTTTTTGCATAATTTATTATTGCAGAGGAAAGACCCGCTTGAATTCGAACGGTAAATTGTTTGTAATCATCGGTAAACGTGGGAATAGTACGTCTTTCACTTTTAATTTACCGTTGATGATCGTTGCCTCGATCAAATTCCGCGCAAATTTTTTTTAATATTTGGCCATTTCGAAACTTGAAATGCACGTTCGCGGAGCCATTCCTTAAACAAACCAACTACAAACAAGAGCAACTGATATGCTGCTATTTAAACTTGTTTGTGTAGTTGTTGTTTGTGTGTTTTCAATTCTGTGTGCGAATTTTTCATTGGTTTTTACCAATGACTTGTTATCCCTAGAATGCATTTCAGGTGTGCTCACCCTTGCATATATGAATTTTTGTTGTTTTCGGCCTTACAAATTTTTAATAATTGACAATTTTATTGAGCTCGAGCTTCGAGGAAGATAGAGAAACGCAGCAGTCCAATCGGCTAGCGTAGCACAGCATTTAGCGTGTTGGCTTTGCAACTCCAAGCTCCTTGGTTCAAAGCCTTGGGGAAATGGTTATGAAGAATAAAAAATATAACTAAAATGAAAAATAAAGAAGTCTGATGAGGAAATGTAGTGATTTCTTCCATCTTCTACCATTTAAAAAAACTGTTTTTGTTTTCCAAAAAAAAAAATCTTCTGCAAACTGGTCTCGAGCTCAATAAAATTGTCAATTATTATTTTAGGAATGTTAATGTGCAATAATTAAAAAAAAGCCGAAATTTACATAAGTTTTGATTTTCTAGTAAATACATTGTACTTAAAAGGAGTTCCGACGGTACACCCTGTATATTAATATTCGCTTAGCTGTAAAATTAGAGCAATAGCAGAAAACAACGCATCGTCAGCGCATATGCTTCGAATTATGTTTGTTAAATGATTTCATATATATGTACGTATGTATGTAAGTAATATCAATACGATTCTTTATCATAAAACATTTTGAATCGATTAGTTTCATATTCATAATTATATTTTTTAATTGTTTTAACAAGTCAGTGATTGTTAAGTTAAACTTACAAAATAACAATTATTATGTAAGTAAGTAAGTAAATATTATTATGCGAGCAAACATAAAACTTATAAAATAATTCTTAAATTTAATTAAAAATAAAAAAAAATCATAAAATTTGGAATCATTAAACGAATGGATAGATCTTTAAAAGGCGTTTATTTTGATATACTGTATTATATAAATTAACTCGATGTTTGTTTAGAGTTATAAAAAAATTAATTAGTGCTCTATGAGCACATCTTTATTGAGCACAAAAATTGAACTAAAACTACATTTACAATTTGTTCTTAACATAAGCTTGCCGCGACGCTTTGTCACATGCACCCAACATGTGCCAAGTTTGTTTCACACGCTTACGGCGTGATCTGATATCTGAAATCCGTAGACATGGCGTCAGCAGAATGTGCATTGCGCGTGGGAACTGCAATGTTAACTTTTGTGGAGTTAACTCCTCCCCCTTTAAGTTCAACAGCGTCCTCGCTGTTGTGGTCTGAAGTACAAGAGAGGTCATCGGCCAGATTTTTTGGTGTTTGTATGGTTACTTTATAGTTCCTTCTGGAGATGTACGTCCTGTATGACAGAAGACTGATAATTACGGCAAGGATGATGAAATTAGTGGTAAGGCTAGCGCCATATTTGTACTTGATTCCTCTCAGCTGTTCAGTGTTACTTATCTGTAATTCCTTCAGCATCTGTAAGGACAGGGCTTCTTTAAATATATTGGTCGCATTCGAAATTTTTGCTATTGCAGGTAGTGGTTTGGCGGCTGATATCTGTTTGCTTTTGAATAATTGATTTTGCACCAATATTGTAGAATTGATATGGTGAATAAGAAATGTTCCTTGTAAAGATACGGATCTGCCATCTATTGATACCTCTCCTCTGTGATCATTTAGTAGAAGGATGTTGGGTGTTATTTCTTCGATTGTCGGTAAATGTTGATTGTTGGTTGTGGTGCATGTTGAAGGCAAGCTTTTAATTAAATTAGGGATGCACTTAGAGCTAGTTATATTTGCAAAGTTCGAGGCTTTACAAATTGATATTTCATCTAAAGTATTACATTTGTTTTTGATTCCCAAAATTTCATTTTTACAAAACATTATATTTTCAAATTCCAACTTAATGCTAACATTTTTCGTTTTTACAGGTTTTAGTAACAACTTTTTACAACTATTTTTTTCTGTTAATGGTAGTGAAACAATGTACAACAAAGTTGATTGATTTGATGCGATTTTAACTTCGCTGAACTCCAAGGCTTCTATTAGATTTACAAAAGGCATTTTTTGTTCTTCGAAGAGGGTTTTTGTAATGTTAATTTCAAAATTTGATAAGATAAAGGAGTTGACGATGTTGGCTTTGGCCCACTGTATCGAGTAATCTATCTGAACCAATTCCTCTTTAATTATTTTCAGTTTGCGTTCTATATTGCGAATAATCTCTTTTTTGCTATTTCACTTGATTGGACTGTGTTTAGAAGTGTATTTGTCGTTTTTGAAATTTCGTTTAGTCGGTTGATCGTTATCCTGTTAATTATTACCTGTTTGTCATTATTAGTCAGTAAGTTGTTGGTTTGGTCGGATATCAGTTGAAAATCGTCGTGGTCTGGTGTACCTGCTAACCATTTCCAAGCTGTCCCTAGTATGTTCAGTGATCGTTTTCGTCTAGGTTTGAGTCCGTCAAGTATGTTTTTTACTATTTCAATGTCGTGGTTGAGGAAAAGGTAACTGCTGTCCTTGGATGTCACGTAGGTCTTGGTAGTAGATTCAATGTCTAAGATTGCGTCCTCGTATTGATTTAGGTTAATTCTGTGTATGAGTCTGAATGTACCGGTCTGTAGCAGTGCAATTCCCTTCTCGATTGCGATAATTTGGGAATTGCTGTAATCTAAAACTTGGGTTTCACAGTGGCCTATCGTCAAAAGTTTCAATAGAAACGGTATGTATCTAATGAGGTTTGTCATGTTGTTCCCTGCAAAACGAAAAATAACTATTATCATTTAAAGATTTGTTTCTATAGTTTTTTTTTTTTTTTATTTTTTTATTTTTTTTTTTTTTGTCGGGCACTGTTACTAAATTTAACTTTCTGTAATCGACCACCATACGGTATTTTTATTCTCCTGACGCATCTAATTTCTTTGGTACCACCCATACGGGAGCGTTGTATGCTGACCTAGAGGGTCGAATGATTCCGTCGCGTAAATATTCTTTAATTTGTTTTTCCACCTGGTCTTTAAGGCACATTGGATAAGGGTAACTTTTAGTATAAACTGGCCTGTCTGTGGTGGTGCGAATTTCGCCTTTTACTGTAGTAGTAAAAGTTAATTTTTCTTCGGGATCGGCAAATAGCGTCTTGAAATTGTTAACTAAGTTTTGTAATTTTTCTTTTTGGATTTGATTTAGATGTTCTGTCCTGATATTTATAAGATTTACGTCCTGTGAGAATTGTTGCTTCAATTTGATTTTAACTCTATTTTTGCCTATTGACATATAGTTATCCTTTGCATGTATTACTGCATCTAGCTCTTTTAATGAATCATTTCCTATAATGGCGTGAAAGGATTTCAGCGTTGGCATCAAGAAAAATTTTATGGTTTGGTCTTTCAAACCGAAGACGTTTGCGAAGGTGTGGTGAGTAATAGGAATATTTCCTCCGATAGAGGATGCGAAGAAAGGAGTATCGTTTCTGATAGGCTTTATTGCAAACTGGGGCTGCACATAGTTTTTGTTGGACCCTGTATCTATTCATATTTTCATTATCTCTCCATTGCCGGTTTTTCCTTCAATATATGGCAATGAAGAGTTATTCATCCTAAAAAATGAATATCTGTAAAATCAATATTTTCGGAGGGATCGGGTTCTGTTTGGTAATTATCTTCTAGATTTTCAGAGGGATAAACATAGTCATGTAATGATTGTCCTGCTTCTTCATTTTTGTCCATAACGTCTTCGTAGTCTTGTGTCTCAATATTATAATTACGTTGTCTTTTGTCTGTATGGAGCTGCGTTGATGCTGGTCTTTTACCTTGAGAATTATTATTTTGCGCCGGTCGATTCATATAATTGACATTACGTGTTTGAGCGCTTTGATCTACTTCCATTGGCTCAGGTTTATTCGGTGGTTTAGGGCCAAAAGGACGTGGAGGAGGAACAGGATTATTTCTGAAATTATTAAAATTATTGTAATGGTTATATCCAAAACCAGGATTTGGAGTTGGATTGGGATTTCTCGGCAGTTGTGGGAGATATGCTAATTCTGGATGAAAATAAGGGTTTGCTTTATTATTTGGATTAATTCGAATATTAGAATTTACAGGAGGTACTGTCGGACGTATTGTGGTAGGATTATGGAGGTTTCTTGCAACTCCGTGAGCATAATTTGTTCTGAAGTATTGATTTTCTAGTTTGAGGCAAAGATGTAAAGCTTGAGGGAGGTCTACTGGTTCCCTCATACCTAATAATTTAGGTAAGTCCCCATTCAAACCACGAATAAAGGTATCGAGTGCTTTATTTCGATATGTTTGGGTCATAATGCAGAGTGTTTCATGGCTCATATCCATACAGGATATCTTGTTTAAAATGAGAGATAAATGGCAGTAAACACTTTGGTAGAACTCCTGCGTGGTTGAACGTCCTTGTAAGAGTGAATTCATTTGATATTCGAGAGTGCCGAGGTCTCGTTTGTCGGCATAATGGAGAGTAAGGCACTTACAAATTGCCTTCCAATTTAATGGAGTATTGTACGACTCCAATGCCGCGTCTGCTTGGCCTATTATTTTATTTCTGATCACGCTTAGTATTCCGAAATATTTCGGACTACCGCAAATTGGTTCGTAGATTTTTATAATTCTCTCTACGCTCTTTTTCCAAGAGCTGAATTCCCTTGGTTCGCCAGAGAATTCCCTCAGACTCCTGACAACATCAGGAATTTTGTCTAATTCTCCTATGTTATGTTCGTTCGTTAAAGTAATGGTCTCGTCTACTTCTACTATAGGATTCTCTTTCTGACCTAGCCTGGCGTCAACCAATCTAGCAACTAGTTCCGCTATATGATTACTCATATCCCTTTCAGTATTTGTTTGAGGGAGAGTACCTGTCAACACTGGTGG
This sequence comes from Philophylla caesio, assembly GCA_963971545.1. Classification (NCBI taxonomy): domain Eukaryota; kingdom Metazoa; phylum Arthropoda; class Insecta; order Diptera; family Tephritidae; genus Philophylla; species Philophylla caesio. The sequence continues at coordinate 160,018,190 of OZ020604.1, read as the reverse complement.
TCTGATGACGTTATTATTTGTAGCCATTTCGAAGAAAAAAAAAATTTTTTTTATGGGTTCTATTTATTTTTTATTATTTGGTTATTATTGACCTCTTCTTGGAAGAGGGCCCTTTCTACTCCGGAGGGTCCGTATAAGGATTCGCGGAATTAGGGTAATATTATAAGTTGAAGGATATTCAACTTTGTTGTATTTTTTTATGATTTTACAGCCTTTTATTTTTGTTAACTTATTTTTGTAGCACAAATTTTACTTCTTGTTTCACTGTTTTTCACAAAATTCTACTTTATAATATTTATATTCTTATTTGTTTTTTTCCACAAAAAAAATTTCTTAAATTTTACTTCAAATTTTTTTTTTTTATTATAGTTACTTCAGTTACTATTTTTCACAAAATTTTACTTTATAATATTTATATTCTTATTTGCCTTTTCCACAAAAAAATTTCTTAAATTTTACTTCAATTCTTTTTATTATAGTTACTTCAGTTACTATTTTTCACAAAATTTTACTTTATAATATTTATATTCTTATTTGCCTTTTCCACAAAAAAATTTCTTAAATTTTACTTCAATTCTTTTTATTATAGTTACTTCAGTTACTATTTTTCACAAAATTTTACTTTATAATATTTATATTCTTATAACTAAGTTATCTTACTAATAATCCCTCGCTGCTCCCGCTGGGTTGCTCCTTTTTGCGCTCGTCCGCGCTACTAATGGTCCTGCTGAGGAGACGATCGTCGAGGTTGCCTGCGGACGGACCTTACAGGCTTGTTTATTTTGGGCCTGGTAACTATTTAATGCGCTTTTCGCGAACGGTTAGGTATGTTAGCCGCCGATTATTTTTTGCGAAAATTAAAACACGTAACTACTTAGTCACTTGGCACTTTGCTTCTTTAGGACAATAGGCCATTCAAATACTTTAAAATATTTTACGTTTTGTCGCGCTTACCGTGGCCCTTTTACGTTGGGCGCCAATTAACTCGATGTTTGTTTAGAGTTATAAAAAAATTAATTAGTGCTCTATGAGCACATCTTTATTGAGCACAAAAATTGAACTAAAACTACATTTACAATTTGTTTTTAACATAAGCTTGCCGCGACGCTTTGTCACACTTTGTTTCACACGCTTACGGCGTGATCTGATATCTGAAATCCGTAGACATGGCGTCAGCAGAATGTGCATTGCGCGTGGGAACTGCAATGTTAACTTTTGTGGAGTTAACTTATATTTCCCAATACTCCTTCATGTTGATTTTTTCAATCAAATTTTCGACCATAACAGTTATTTGCGGTCCCTGGTTTTGCCATTACCTCCTGGTCCTACATGTTGCATGATTTTGTCATAAGTTTTTTTCTCATCAGCAACTAAATGCTCTTAGTGCTTTTGCAGAAATCGTTCAAGCTTATTTGCATCAAACTGCTGTTCTCGTATCAAGTCTCTATCGGGTACAGCATTTATATCTTGTGTTGATGCTAGCATATCGACTTGATTTGTTCATGGTGCGTTGCTTGATAATTTGAAACGATTTCGCTACGGATCCCAAACCAAATTTGCAAAAATTTTTCATCTTGTTGTGGCACAGGGAGCAATTAACGACTTTGGTATATTTGGCCTTAACTTTAGTTGGCATGTAACCGCCCTCAGATATAATTTGCGTTGCTCCTAAGGGAGTCATCTGAAAGCAAGAGTTTAACTTGCGTATGTTTTTCAAGAAAGTTTGAAATAAGAGTAGTGCCAGATAGGTGACTAAGAAGTTGTTCAGACAAATTTATTTAAACATTTGAAAAACACTTGCTTTGTGAACTACGACATATTTTTATATGAATAGTTTCTTGATATATAAAGTTAAATTATATTGATAATATGTTAAGTTAAATAAACATTATGTTATGATATACACACTAATTACAATAAATAAACGCGTAGAAAAGAGAAACATCAGCAACACCAATATTAACGTCAGCCTAGAGATCCAACGGAGAATCTCTCTTGTCAACAAATACTACTTCAGACTGAGTATGTAATTGCACAGCAAAGTCCTCTCTCGACGGACAAAAATTACACTCTTTAGTCTCATAATATGCCCTTCCTATTGTATGGCGAAAAAGCATGGACGATGCCATGAGAGGACTCTTAGAAATGAAAAGAAAAATTCAATAGGTTTGGGACTTTAAATATTTAAGGTGTCCCGCCGTTAGCCATTGTTTATCACTTCATAGCTCGCAAAATATTAGTTGTATCAAAAAAATTAAGAAGTACTATTTTATAGATAAAGAGTCAGAGATTTATAAACAATTTGTGTTTTTAAGTTAAATTTTTCATACTTTTGTTAATAAAAATACTATATTGCTGAAAAATCATGTTTGCACGATTTAAAAAATTTTTAAAATAATATATGTGATAGAACATATATCAAAGAATAAACCGACCAACTTTTTAAGCGTGTCTCCTGAGATATTATTTTTTCCGTGAAGCGTTGTCTAATAAAATCAAGTTTTTCGCGGAGCAGATGCATGTATTACAACTTATTTTATTGCTTTCGTAGTAAATTAGATTTGTATGTACACCAAACATAAATACCTTTTTAAATACATACATACATATATACATATGTATGTACATACATACATCTATCGATAAATCTCTGACTATTTGTCTTTATATGATAGAACTAATATTTTGAGAGAGACCCCATACATTTTTAAAGTTGCATAACATTTGAAAAAAATATTTTTTTTGCTCTATATTGCGTTTACAGATATTTTAGGGCCTCCTCTGCAACATATTCAAAACTCGCGCAAAAGTTTTGACCAATTGAAATTGTATGGAATGTCTCATATATGTACGTATATATGTACATGCATACATACATATGTATCTATGGATAATGCAAAAACTGAAGTTGACATTTCAATTCCAATAACACTACCAATTGTACGCATTTAATATAAAAAACGAATCCCCATAGACAAAGCAGTTATTGTCCAAGGACATATGGGAGCGGCAAACACTATCGCAATATTGTATTTGCAGCAGAATTATGTTCATTAGGACGGTTACACAAAATCAGTTTTGGATTTTCCTCGGGGCCCCACACTCCACCCCCCTTAAAGGAGCCAATAGGCAAGAAAATATGTTTGGCATAGTTTCAGCGCAATCTGATGATGTTAACATGTGCCCCAAATAATATTTTTGCTTAACATATTAGTTTTAGCAGTATGAAGTATAGATCAGACTGGGTCGTAGTGAATATCCTCAAATGTGAATTTCTATGCAAAATTATAATCGATTACATCTAATTTAAATGTATTTTATTAATTTTATTGTTGAATAGTATTGGAATAAATTTTTAATTTCTATTGTAAAATTTAATATTTTAACATTATAGTCATTTAAAATTACAAATTTAGGTGATAATGGCTTAATATGATAGCTTTTGAAGATTCCGGAATAAGATGAAATACAACTTGTAATTGAAACAGATTTTATCTAATAATTGCTCAAGCGCGATGGATTATGTCTTGTGGCGACCAGTATTTACTGCCGTGGTATCAAAACACATCAACTGCTTTCCACATTTCAACTGCTGATAATACAGCTTTTGCCTGAGTAATCCACATACTATTTTCAAATACTGATACCATTTTCAACTGTTCTTCATCGCCACAAGTAACTAATTTAATTTTAAAGCAATTTTCATCCCAGCGCATAACAGCACCCTCGACATCCGAATTTCTGATTCTACTTTTGATGAAATTTGTACTTTCTTGCCGAAATTTTCGTTTGCATAGTCGTATTACACTAGTACTTACTTTCTTTTGTTGTAATCTTTGCTTTCTCCCAAAACAGGAGCACGTCCTATATTGTAAGTCTGGCAGGTTCTCCTTAGTTAAATTTAACTTGGCAAATGTGGCCGCGTGTATGACGGTGCGTGCTATAACTCGATAGGCCGCTGAGTTCGAGGTTCGAATCTCAGCCGGGGCAAGTTAAATCTTAATCATAGAAAAAGTTTTTTCTAATAGCGGTCACACCTCGGAATGCAATGGCAAACCTCCGAAGGTATTTCTGCCATGAACAAGCTTCTCATAAAATACATCTGCCGTACGAAATCGGCATAAAACTGTAAGTCCCTCCATTTGTGGTAGAATATAAAGACGCACACTACAAATGGTAGCAGGAAGACTTGTACTTATGTATGTACATATAAAAACACATGTTGAGAGACACATACTGTCTACAGAAGAATAAAAAGTGGGATTCCCAAAATTATAATAATCACCATTATCGCGAGTTTCGCCCGGATTGAAACCGCCTATTGTGAGATTTACATGGAAATTACAACTCTGAAATCTGTATACTTGAAGTGTCTAATTATCAAATAATTCAAATTCAATAGTAATTTTACAAAAATTATAATTATTATAAAAACAGTCAAAACAGAATCGTCCAAGTATTTCTTAGATCTGTGTTAACCTCTTCAGTATCACCAGCGCGACTACAATTTGCTATTCTGCCAGTTGGGAACCGTGCCTGCGATTTTTCGCTGAAGGTGGATACTAAAAAGGTGTAGGTAACAGTTTTGAAATTGGGCTGGCGCAATCATCTTTTAGTCAGATTATGTAAGAAATGTCAAAATAAACGAGTCCATATTATTCTCGAAGTGAGAAAAGCGGCCTACGCTGGAAGACATACCGCTTTTGGCCAGTCCAAGTCTATTTTGCATAAAATTTTTTTTATTTCTGCGTACATTTAAATATGAATTGTTTACAGTCACCGACTACCTCTCTTCGTGTGTGCACGTAGTTATTTCTCTCTGTGACTTTTCAGTTTTTTTGCTTTTGTCTAGCCAAGGCGAATTCATTCAAGGTGGTATACTCCACATATAAGTAAAAAATTGTGTGTAGTTTGCGGTGAAAACTTAGAAAAACAGAAATAAACGAAGGAGTGGAATTTCAATTTTGACACAAAAAGCAAACGTACTGTGGCTTTATAGTAAAATATTCAAATGAATTTCTTTATAATATTTTGTTCGGCTTGTTTTTACACATGGAATTTTCCATCACGAACGTAAATAGAACTTTAAAATGTAAACAAAATAACCATTTTTTCACCGCATATCAGCTGATGGAATATACCACCTTCTAAGAATTCACCTTGGTGTCTAGCTTAGCGTCTGTGTTCGTCATTTTTGTTCCTTTCACCGATTTCAATTTTTTTTACGTTTCGTATTAAATAATACATCGATTCAATGAGTAAACAAGTGGTACACAATGGCTTCTGGACCCACCTTTTTAGTGGATAAAATATTTGCCCCGCTTGCTGTTAGCCCCCAGTCAAAAAAAAAAAAACCAACTAAAAACCAATTAAACCTTTTTCCCGAGTTACCAAAAATACAAATATAAAATCCAAAATATTTGGTGATATCTTTACTCGAACCCAACAAACCCCTAACGAAATTCTCGTGTTTTGCAGTGCCAAAATCCCTACATGTGATTTGCAAAGACATCGTGTCTATATCCGAATTACGTGACGGCAGCCTCCTGCTTCTAGTGAAAAACACCAAGATCGCAAAAAAATTTCTTGATACCAAAATATTAACAGGCCTTTGAGAGGTAGAAGTGAAATATCACATCATCCTAAACTCCACGAGAGCGACAATCAATGTCAAAAGTTAGGCCATACAACCAAACGCTGCACTAATGCTTCCATTTGCGACACGTGTGGCCTCCCCCCGCACGACCACGAAGCTTGCACACGTAAATACTGCGTTAACTGTGCAAATGATGACCCCTCCTCGTCCAATTAATGCCATAAAAGAAATATTTCGCATCAAAACCGAAAAAAATCCTTAAGTGCGAAGCAATAAAATATGATAGCGAAAATAATATAACACCTTCATCGATCACCTCCTCTACTTCATCTTCTACCATCCTCAAACAAACATATGTACAGAAAAAAAGTAAAGAAATAAATGTCAAGCAACCTCTCAAAACTCCAAAAATAACCAATCCACAACAAAAAAATAAATTACAACCATCAGTTCCTTCTACCTCCTCTTTCACTTTCTAATCTCATCAGCAACAAAAAAGCCAATGCTACCTTTGGGAGGAAATTAAAAGAAGCTAAGCGCTCAAACTTTGAAAATTTAACTAGTAATATAAATCCATCTAGTAATCCATCGCCTCTAATTGGTCGCAATACTCCAGCGACTCTAACTTTCACCAACGTTTCGTATCCGAAAAACTGAAAAATATTTTAACTCAACGTACCATGGCAATCCATCTTCCACAGGAAAAACACTAAAATGACCAATAACATACGATGAGCTTAATTCAACATTCACTTCAATGCAGGGTAAACCCCCTGGCTTTATAATAATAATAATAATCCCAACGATTTTATCCCTCCATACCCGCCCGACCGACGCGAGGGGCGCATCCGCATGACGCACGGATATATAAAACAAAAATTTTGTTTTTTTTCATATATGTTGCGCCGAGTCATGAAAGGCAGAGGTTTGTTAAGTGTCGAGATCTAAAACTGTTCAGCTACAGAACAAATGCTCATCAGCTGATCGAATAGTAATATATGTATATGTATGTATGTATTAATTATTGAGAGAATTGAGTATAGTTTTCTTTATGTAAAAAAGTGAGTCTGAAATATCAAAAGAACCGGAGTGAGTGTTAAAATCCTGACACAAACTACGGAGTGGCTCATTTAACTCAAAATTACTTTTACATGGCTTCAGAAAGAGAGGCCGGAAATTTCTTGAAATTCTGGAGGGAACGTTTAGTTTTATTTCGCTAAGAAGAGATGGGCTAGAGATCAAGCCTGTCAGTAACTTGACCAAAAATACAATGCCTAACATTTCTCTGCGACTAGCAAGTGTAGGAAGATTAATGAGTTTTAAACGACTTATATATGGCGGCAGGTTGTACTGAGAATCCCAACGAAAATTCCTTAAAGCAAAAAGTAGAAATTGTTTTTGAATTGACTCTATTCTGTCGGAATGAACTTGATAGCGCGGGTTCCAAACAACAGATCCATATTCCAGTATGGGCCGGATTTCTTACGACATGTTAAAAAATCTTCCGGTCGGACTTAAATTTAGGCTATTGGAAATTTATAACAACATTTTCGATAAAGGCGTGTATCCACAAACTTGAAAAACGGCCACAGTCGTACCTATTCTCAAGCCTAACAAGCCAAACACGTCCATTTCAGCCAACACTAAGACGCCTTCAAAAACGGGCATAGTACCATTGATGCCCTTCTACAAAAAACCATATCTCAGTCTTACAAAAAACCATATCTCAGTCTTAAGCCGAGAAAGCTTTTGACCGAGAAGGGGCACACGTAGTATTATAACAGCTAACAATATAGAAGGTGGGGAAAAAAAATTTAATTTTATTAAAGATTTTCTAACGAACCGCAGAGTAAGAGCAAATACTACAAACATATATTCTTTCAATGCTATCAGTAACATTTTGAATAAGTATAAACATATTGACCATATAGTGTATGCTAATGATGTACTTATATTTACTAAGATAAAAGATTTAAATATTGCAAAAAACCACTTTTCCGAGATCCTCTCCGATATATCAGACTGGTCTGAACTATCAGGAGCCCAATTATTATTCGAGTTTTCATTTCAACAATACAATTATTGAGGCTGTCGATAGACTTAAAATACTTGGTGTATTCTTTGATAGAAAACACACTTTTAAAGAGCACTGTAACTATATTAGAAACTATTTAATTTCTCGTTTGAACATTATAAGGTATCTATCATCCAAACATAGTTAAATCCATAGTAGGTACTACCTTCATAAACATCACTAAATCAATTATATTATCAAAAATTGATTACGGTCTCTCAGTTTATGGTAATTGTGCCAAAAGCAACATTAAGCTTGTAACCGGTCCCTATCACATGGCCATTCGCAGAAGTCTTCGTGCATTTCCGGCATCACCTACTAGTTCTTTGCTTATGGAAGCCGGTGTTCCTTTAATCGATGAGAGGGTGTTACAAAATTACATTCGACTTTTACCTAAACTGCTAAACTGTAACAACAAAATTTTGTTCGGAACTATTAAAAAGGTGGTCAACTACAAACGCAGGTTCAGCATCGAATCGGGGATAATCAGGTGCTTGAATCTTGCAAAAGAAATTGATATCACCATTCCCCTTCAATTAGCTACAAACAGCTCATCCCCGCCATGGCACCTGAGTAAATCTTCGTTTGTTACTAACCTCATGCAACACCCGAGGAACTCAACCAACGCATCCACCTACCACAAACTTTTAACGTCGGATTACCTGGCAACGAAGAAGCAGATGCCAGAGCCAGATTAGCCACAAAAGAACCTCTTCACTTATGCCCTTATTTAGATAAATCGGAGTCAGGTAGTAAACCAACCTATAACATGCTTATACCACGATGCCCAAACTTTCACCCGTCTTCGCATCGGACACACAGTTTTGACACACGAACACCTCCTCAAGGGTACGAATCCACCACCATGCCTCCTATGCAATGCAAACGCTACATCAGTGGACCACATTTTGCTAAGCTGCCCTGCGCTTGCCGCACACAGACTCACCACTTTTGGCACAATAGATCCTAAACAAATACTAAAAAAATACCAAAGCTTCTAATAAAAAACTTATAAATCAATTAATATTAAAATTTAAAATTAAACATCTCATATAATTTAAACAGCAACATGTATACTTCACTCTAATTCAATTATCACTAATTAAGTATAAATAGTTTTAAATAATAACTCTATTTTTACACCTTTCGTAAGTCAAAAGCCTCAGTAGCTACTGCTTCTTTCCAAACCAAATGTAAAATAGTAATTGTATTACTATTTTACACTTAATAATAATAATAATAATAAATTGTTTACCCCTTTCCATTCGGACTAATTTTTCATTGCAGGCTCTAAACTACATATGCTGCTTCATCCTCTTTGACAAATCCTTTTGCAATATCCGGCTTTTCCTGCATTCTACCTGATATTATCCCTTTTTACTTACATTTTGCATCTGTTTAAATTTTCCGCCTCCCAAAAAATAGTGAACAAATTCAATTAATCCGCCAACTATATCCGCCCGAAATTAGTGTTGCCAATAAGCGGAAAAAATGTTAGAAAGCGGAAAATTTCCGCCTAAAATTTATAATAAGCGAACAGAAAAAAATTAACTATTTCGGGCGAAAACGAAACTCACAATAAGGGCGAATATGTCGGTATGTTAATCGAAAAAACCAAACCAACACAGGTATTAATTCGACAGTTTCGTACTAAAAAGGTTCAATAATTGAAATATTTTAACAAACATTTTATCGTTTGTGTTAAATTTACTCGGCTCCATTATAATTGGCATAAAAAAGTATACTGGTGTACGTTTTTTTATTAACAACATATACAATTAAGAAATATAATTAACACTTTAATGCGGTCACTGCGACCTGGCTTATTAAATGCTAAATGTCACCTAGTCTATTGGTTAAAACAAAAAAAAAATATTAAGATCAAAATTAATAAAAATAAAATTTCCCATCAAATAAGACTCGAATCCGGTACCTCGGTACAAATGGTTACGATTGTAAAGGCAAAAAACCATGATTTTTTGTGAAAAATCACGGCTTCTTCTAACTTTAACCTTATTGAGGCACGTGTTAACTTTATTAGTTGAAACTTTGTCAATTACATTTTCTGGCCTATTGGAAAATTTAGAGGGGTGACCGAAAAAAGTAACGAAAAAATTGCCATATACCTTGTAACTAACCACCCTAATGTATGTACATACATATGTGTGTTTTTAACTCCGAAGTGCTCGGAAATTATGTACATAAATACATACATAATTACAACCTAACAAATGTTAATTAATGCGTGCAATAAACACGAAAGATGCTTTTCCAGATCGTTACCTTATTTTAGAAAGAACCTATTTCTTAGTCCCTTTAAACGAAGTTTGAAAGTTTATTACGAGTAATAACATTGTACTTTATCGTGTTTCCTACGTACATATTTCTACTCAATTCTTATTGGATTATTACGACCTGTTTGACAGGTTAAATATAGTTACAGCCTCTCTTTGTTAAGGAAACGTTATGTACATAGTATGTACATACATACAGATATAAAACGTTAAGTTGTGTTAAAAGAAATTAACGAGTCAAATTATTTTCTCTTGCGTAATCACAAAATTGACCTATTTCCTTCAAAATAAACACATAAAACATACATTAATACATGTATGTATTTATATATGTATATATATATCCACTAAAGCAGGTGCGTACCTAATTTGACAATACAAATGTACCTTTTTGCTGTCAAATATACTTAAAATGTAGACCACGATTCTGCAGACTATTTATCTTTCATGGGAATGGTATATAAAATTTGGTCCGATGTTTGTCGATTTAGCCTAGTCCTAAAGCTATTTCGATGAAATTCGGCATAAAATAATACATATCATTTATCGCAATCGGTCAGATCGGACGGCTATAACGTATATGGGTGCCGATTCATTTCAGCAGCAAAACGCTTTAAATTTTGCACAAATATTAGCTATTGTTAGCATAATATTACAACCGATTGTTCAGATATGGAATTTTACACCAAACTCCTTCATTTACGCAGCTTAAGGCTTGAAATTTTGCACAAATGTCAGTTACTGTTAGCAATATACATATGTATGTATGTGTTATAAGGGAAAATCGTTACTTTATTACTTTTTATTTTTATAATTTTCAGACAATTGGTTTCAATTCAATAAATGTATACATTAATTGCGTTAACAAAAAAATGATTTAAATATCAGTGCAATTGAATATATATTTAATTCAATATAGATATATGTAAGTATGTGGGAACATATACATACATATGTACTATTTATAAGAACATAAACAAAAGCTGATTAGTAAATACTATACATATATCAGAATTTATAAATTCACATTCATAACAATTCATGAAAATAAGTTGTTTTTTACATTAACTTATGTACATACATACATTAATATTAAGCATTCTCAATGAACATAACTTAACGTTTTTGACAAGTAAAAAAAGTTGGAGCTGCAATTAATATGTATGTACGTGGAAAGTAAGGGATTTATTTCTGTTTAAACGAGCGTTTGGCGCACCTAGTCAAAGTATAGTATAAAAATATTTACACTTAGACGCCATCTTTATTCTTTTCATCTTTTGATCAATCCAAATTTAAATACATCATAAAAACAAGCCTATGACACGCTGATGAACGTGTGGAATGAGTATATTGTAGTATATATAGTATATACATATATAGTATAAAGCCTCTGGGCTATGCTCATCACCAGCTCACAATTTAGAGAGTTTATTTTTATAATAGAGGCTTTATTTTGAAACTAATGAATGAAAGTGGTATAAACTTGTGACTCTTGTCTCTATTAGAGACTGAGACTGCTTACTGAATTCGCGGGTAAACTGTGTCCTGGAGATGAGCAGGTCACATAAAATCAAATAAAAACAAGTAAAGAAGTAATGCAACACCAAATACTAAACTCAAGATATTTCCCTTCAACATTTATTGAAATGTCCGATTTTTAGTGTTTTCGAAAATTACCGTTATATGGCAGGTGGGCGTGGTTATGGTCAGATTTTGATAATATCGCTTAAATAGGCATAGTGTAATACGTATACCAAATTTGAACAAAATCGGGGGGGCAGGGGTTTGGTTCCAGAGATATACATACATATATATGAACTCATAAGTGGGCGGTGCCACGCTCCTGTACAAAATTTTTATACAGTCGGGTTTCCTGCTCGAATGCAACACTACATTAAAAATTTGAGCAAATTAGCTTCCATAGCTACTGAAATATAACAATTTTTACATTTTCGACAATTGCCATTATATGGGAGGTGGACGTGGTTACTGTCCGATTTTGCCCATTTTCAACACCAACCTAATCTGTCAAGAAGAATCTACCTACCGAGTTTTATTGAGATATCTCAATTTTTACTCAAGTTATCGTCTGCACGAACGGACGGACTGACGGACAAACAGACATCGCTAAATCGACTTCTCTCTTCATTCTGAGCATATGTCTATCAGCCGTGCTCCGAGCTTCACATTGACAAATTTCCCTGTGGATTCGGTTTGAAATCACATGTTTGGTGCTCCCAATTTCACATTCACATACATACATTTTTTTGATTCGAATCCGAATCTTTGGTTGTATGTGAAATGAAAAGTAACCCTGTCGGAAATCGAAGTACTTTAAAAGCAATTTAAAAAGTACTTTTTTCTAACCCCAAGTGGTTTAAATTCATTCTATTTTCTTGTCATAAACTAACTTTTTTAACATGGCGATGTCCTAGGAGCAAGTCAATTATCCGACTCTGCATTTGATTTCAATCACTTTCAAATATATTTGAAAGAAAGAACATTAAAAATACTTTTTTTGTAACTGCAATAAAGTGTATTTATTTCCAGCTACTTTAAAACAGCTTTTTTAACAACTACTTTAAATTCGATTTGATTTTAAACTTATTTATTTTATACCTACTCTTTTCTAACTTTTTAAAAACGTATTTTAGTTTAGTTTTTATAAAATATATTTACATACATATGTACTTTTGTTTAAACTAAGCAAGGAATTCAGTTCATTTGCACGTTTTAAATAAAATTTAATTTAGTTTCTTCTGCATACATACTTCGTAAAAACATTGTTTTTTTACCGCCTGAATGGCCTTGCAAGTAACTTCCTCTGGGTCACGATTTTCGATACAAAAGGCATCTATATCAATAATGATAAAGAAAAAATTGAAAAAAACCTTTCAAAAGCGGATAGAAATTAGCAAAAGCTTTTAATCTTTTTTTTTTTCGTGAGTTCCATTGACGTTGATATTCATTACAACGTCCTTGGAGAAAATAGCCAAAAGCATATTTTTAGGTGTTCCTTTCATTAGGGACTTCAATCCCTCAAGCTATGGAATATATGGGAAAAAGCTTTAGGTAGATATTTAGAATTTTATGAATATGTTAGCTTCTCACGTAAATCGTTTTGTTTCCTTCGTAAATATTTTCGATAACGGCTGTCAATTCGTCATCTGTTTTTATGGGAAATTGTACGTCAATGACACCACAGCCTTCTGCTGTCGGATGAGAGTTTTAATGAGTACAGTGTATGTATATATTATACACATATGTATACTATATAGATTCAATTAAATAACTTCCTAGTTTCTCTTCACTACAAATGTTTTTAAATTATTTTGTATTACGTTCACAAACGAGTACGAAGAATTAAAGACTCGCACGCTGCATCTGTTTCAAAGCAGTTGATTTCCAACTACTTTAAAATTGGTTAATTTTTCAGACTGTCTGCTTTTTTCCGACAGGGAAATGACAAAAAGCGTGTGAATGTTTAATTATTTTCGATTGGAATAATTTTTTTAAATATTCTTTGATGTGTGTAGAAGCCATTTATGACATTTCTGTATTAGTTATTCATTGAAATATGCGTATTTTTAAGTGTTTTGATGATGACTCCTCAAAAAAGCATACATAGCAGAATCCGAAAGAGAAATTTCAACAACAGCTGTGTGTGAATTGCCACAACGATAACCGATATGTGCGATAGGGATGACCTGATATGCGAAGAAATTTGTGAAATTGGGAGCATACTAATTCACTTTCATAGGAAATTTTTAAAATCACATTGTGGAATTGAAATGTGAAACTGGGAGCACGGCTGTATATCTATCTTGATTCCGTTATGCTGTTACAAGCAACCGTTATGCGAACAAAGTTATAATACCCTTGTGCACAATTGAGCGGGAATAACAAAAGAGAAGAACGTTAAAGCGAGTAAAGGCATTCATCTCTAGCTCATAGTCTTAAATTTTGAGACTTGAGATTATACCGAGTAACTGATTTCAGGCTTTACTGTCAGTAAGGCGTTATAAAACTTTTAAAGTTTTGCCGTCCTCTTATATGTATATAAAATCTTCTTAAATACATTTGCTGTGTTTTTTCTGCAAATTATTTGGATTTCAAATATATATAATGATCTTATCTAATTGATATACACTTTGTTGTTTCCATTTCATTAACAAATATAAGGGGTGCTAAATAAGTCGATGTGCTGCCGTATTTTTGTTATGTATCAAAGAAGAAAACCCGTTTGAAATAACCGAGTCAATCTCCCTAATATGTGTGTGGTTATTGGGAGCCTAAATCAATGAATGTCATTGGCTGTTATCTTTAAACATCATTCACAACCTACCTATGTATGCAACTTCTTTAATAGTTACAAATTGACTCATCACTCAACTCCGTTCGTCGCAAATTATTTTGCGTTCGCTGGTGACGAATCTGCTGCTTGCTGGTCGTCGGTCATAAACGGAGTGGTTTTCAAATTTTTCCTATCCCGTTAATTGGGTGACAAATACAGCCCATGACCAGCAATAACGAAAACCAGTATTTTCGAGTGCAGGCTGATACCCAGCAGTAAATCAGCCTGGGAAAAAAATGATAACTACCCAGCGGTAAACTGGTTCATGCTGCTGGCCTGAATATGCCGGCCCCTTGCCATGGGCAAAAATAAAAAAATAAACGCGCCAGCCAGCACTAAGTCCATCCCAAAACAGGTACATAAAAATTTCATTCGTCCGCATTACTGCAGATGTGCTCCAGAAACCACCAAGCCGAATATGGTCGCCTGTACTAGCAGACCTCCTACCGAAATTGGAAGCGTAGTTTTGACCATCAGATGTGGGTACGATGAAGACGGCCGCCGGACTCTTCGGCATTACGTGCATATTTCGGATTTTTATCCAGTGATTGGTGATCTAACTTCCAAATTAGTTCAGGCCGAAAAAGAAAAGCTGTAGAATTGCTCGAAATAGAGCACAATATTCGCCTTCCGCCTTGCGATACGGAAGCTTTCAAGGGAGATTATCACCCCTATGCTGGAATCCGTCGTACGTTCGATTACGCTACGAATCGTAAAATCGGTATGCTCAAATCCGCTTTTCGTAATCGTAAATTCGAAATTCGTAGACTGTTTTCGCAATTCGTAATATCGGTATGCCAGAATCCGTCGGAGCTGTCAATTGCGGAATTTTTGTACGAACAGCCACTGGTGTCGGAGCGATATAAATTTTAGAAAGATAAACGTTTATAAACCCAAAAATAAGCAAATATGCATGTATGTATGTATATTCATGTGTACATTTGTATTTATGTACATATGTATGTAATATAAACTATGCAAGAAAAACTAGAATTATTACGTGTGTATATACATATTTGCGATGATCACAAATAAATCGTACGCAGTATGTTTCTTGTATGAATGCTTCTTTGTTGAGGCGAAAACTTGTCACAAATCTTTAAACTATTTAACATTAATATATCTGAGCATTGAATTCGACAATATTACACACTTCATAATTTAAGAAATTTGTATTTAGATCATCTCTTAACAATGTATGTACATACATTCGATGCATATTTATGAAATTCTGCCTTTAATTAACGTAAACTTCTTATGGCTTATAAATGTTGATATTAAACTTCATTCTTTACTAGCAATAATATCGGTACATGTACATACATACATACATATATTTCTGCCAATATGCCTAATTACGAACTTCGAAATTCCTGTTTTTGGTTGGCAACGCGGTTGATAGTTACGATCGGATTTCAGCATACCAAATTTCGAACATTCGGAACGGAGCTACGAATTCGTAACTACGAACATTCGGATTACAGCATAGGGGTGTATCTCTCATAGCCAACATTTCGTGACAACTTTCCCACTTAAATCAAAAGACTCAGGGTGAGGAATAGGAGATAGTACGTAAGTGCTCACTTACTAATGACGTTTTTTTAACATCGTAGAAAAAATTTACCGATTGTTACAAGAACAAAGGAATTCTTGTTTATAGTCAATTGAAGATGTTCTTCAACCTATCCCCGGTAGGAAGTAAATCTGGAAGTGCAAACAAAGATCTTCAGCGCGAAATCAATAACTGCATAACGGCACTACAGATTCATAAGATTGACATTACGAAGTGGGATGCGATCATTACGTACCTTTGTTCAACGAAGCTTCCTAAAGTCACTCTCTCAATGTGGCAACAATCGGTCCAAGAAAAAAACGTAGATTCCAAAGTGGGAAGATATGGACAGGTTTCTTACAAGTCAATTCCAGACTTTAGAAACTGTCTTTGACATTAGAGGGCCCAGTTCTTCCCGGTCACAGAGACCACAATCCTCTAAGACAAGTTTCGACAACCCAAGTCTAAAATTGCAAACGTTTCAAGCGAGTGTGGCAAGAAATCAATGCAAACTGGACATGGGGTCGCAAAGTGCACCAGTGCGTTCAATTGCTCAGTTTGCCACTACAGAGCAAGTTCAATAACATTAGGACCCCCGGTCGATCCTTTGGTGAAGATTCAGACCACGGCGCTAGTGCTGTCTCAACTGACGGGAAATAATGCTCGGCGGTCTACGAAAGGATGTTCTTGGCTCACTGCTGGCTCAGGAGACTGTCTTCGGATGGATTCTGACGGGAAGGACGACTTTATCCAAACCGACAACATTATGCGTCTCATTTTACAAGGAGGTAACGCTGGATAGATAGCTCGCAGCATGTTGGGAACTGGAAGGACTACTGCGAGGAAGATTTTAAAACTACTACCCAGCGAGAGTAATCGAGGAAATATATAGTTTCCTTGCCATTTCGTCAGAATTTCCCGACAGAGGTTTCCCTAGAGTGTTCGCGAAAGATAGCTTTCTCGCAATTCTTTCGCAGTGCAGGTCGTCTGGCAAAAAATTTCTATTTACGAGAGGAATATACTAGGGTACTCAAGGAGTATCAGCAACTGGATCACATGATTGAACTGTCCAGTTTCCCGTCTAATAGTTATTACCTGCCATGTCTTGCGGTTACCAAGCCCGAGAGTACTTACACGAAGGTTCGGGTGGTGTTTAATGCGTCATGTCCGTCTGACAATGGAGTAAGCCTCAATGATGTGCTACTGCCTGGAGCTATTTTAAAAAGTGATCTGACGATACTGATCCTCCGATGGAGGTTATTCAAATTCGTCTTCAGCAGCGACATAGAAAAAATGTATCGTCATATCCTAGTTCAGTCCCAACAGAGGAAATTTCAAAAAATTGTATTTCGCGATTCAATAAGTGAACCAGTTTGTCAATTTCAATTGAATACTCTCACTTTCGGGGTAAACTGCGCTCCGTATCTCGCAATAAGGACGCTTCTTCAACTAGCCGACGACGTTCACGAGTCGCTTCCAATCGCATCGCTAGTCCTCAAACAACATATGCACGTCGACGAAGTGCTCGCAGGTGGACATGGCTTAGAGTTCACCATTAAGGAATCAAATCACGGAGGCCTTAAGTTTGGCAGGTTTTCCATTTTGGAACTGGACTGCCAATAGTAAAGAAGTCTTGAGCGATATTCTAATTTCTCATTTGCTTAGCCCAGACTTCTTGGACTTCGAGGATACGAGCAGCGTTAAGGCTGTCGGCATAAGATGGAATGCTCGTTCGGATCAATTCTACTTCGCTGCGAAAGAATTGGATCAATTTCAAGTTATTCGATCCACTAGGGTGGCGCGCACCGATCATCATAGTGGCGAAAATGTTGATGCAGAATATCTGATTGGAAGGAACTAACTGGGATGAGCAGGTATGCCATGGAGTACTCGGCAATAGGAAACATCAAAATGTCACGATGGGTACAATTTTTACCGAAAGAAAAGATGGAGCGTCATGGATTCTACGATGCTTCCGAAAAAGCATATGCGGCGACTATCTACCAGCACGTCGAAAGGAGAGATTGTGTTGCGGTCAATCTCCTCTTGGCCAAAACGAGGGTTGCACCAGTGAGAACCATTTTCCTGCCGCGTTTGGTTTTGTGTGGGGCTGTACTCTTGGCGGAAATGGTGGAATCAGTGATTTCTAACTTGGATCTTCGATCCTTGCAAGTATTTTTATGGACTGATTCTACCATCGTCCTAGCATTTCCACTATGTTCTTGGTCGACCTTTGTGGCACAAAGGGTGACCAAAATAATAGAAAAAGTTGAATAATATCGGTGGTATCATGTGGATTCGTCATCTAATCCAGCAGATTTAGGCAGCCGTAAAGTCGAAGCTCCGACTTGTTTGGAAATTCGTTGTGGTGGCAGGGCCCTTCTTGGTTACAAGAGGGTAGAATGGAATGACCTTCTCAGGACTCGGTGTTTCAGACCGACCAAGAAGAGAAGTGGGTGCAATCGCACGCAGTCGTAGAGACGTCTGACATTCTTTAAAGATTATCTTCACTACCAAGAGCTTTACGAGTGCTGTCGTATGTCTTGCGATTTATTCAAGGCACGCATCCTATTCGGAAAGCTAACTTTACAGCTCCGTTCACCGCGATTTTTTCTGAGGAAATCAAAGCCACCACTCAACGAATGATATCACTATGTTTCAAGAGTGAAATCCTCCCACTAAATCAATTTTTAGATTCACATAGTATACTTCGAGCGGGGAGGGTGACTTGGTGCGTCGAAAAACTTAAATTATAATGAACGTCATCCTATAATTCTACCCTATAATTTAATTCCTTACATTGGGCAAACCAGTTAATATTTCGGCTTATCCGAGCGCAATATTGGATCCCTCGGATCAAAGTAATGATCAAATCGATTATACATAATTGCAAGGTTTGTACGATACATAAGAAGCAGGCGCAACATCAAATTATAGCTGCCCTTCCATCCGAACGTACTACCTTCACCCGCCCTTTTACTAATACGGGCGTAAATTTTGCTGGTCGATCTGATATCAAAGTCACAGAAGGCGAGGCGTAATCATGAAGGGTTACATATGCCTGCAACGGTTTGAGCACTCCCACGTTCTTAGCAGTCTTTTCAAGGTTCGTATCACGTAGGTGGTTGCCAAAAAATATATATTCCGACAACGGAACCAATTTCGTCGGAGCATCTAGAGCTTTAAAAACAGAATTTAAAGCATTTTTTTCTAATTCGAAGTCTGCTGTAACGTCCAAGTACATTCATCAGCAGGTGTAAAGAATTTTAAGTCTCATTTTCGAAAAATAGCATCTAATTTGAAATATACGTTCGAAGAGTTTGCTACATTACTATGTAGAATTGAAGCGTGTCTTAATTCAAGACCGCTTAATGCAGAATCTGCTGACGCCTCCAGCATGGAAGCACTGACTCCGGGACATTTTCTCACGGCAGTCAAATCCTAGCTCCACCTGAGATAGAGATCACTGAGATTCCAGCACAAGCGACAGCGATAGCAACCAGACATGCAGGTGAACGATTTAGTTGTCATCCGAGAAGATAACCCTTCTCCAAACGACTGGCGTCTGGGACGAGTCGGCAACGATCATAACGGCGCCGATAAACGAGTAAGAGTGGCAGAAATCCGCACCGAGAAGGGAGTCATCACGAGACCGATCGTCAAATTGGTATTGCTACCATCGGAGCACTTCCTAAGAATATCCAATTAGCGCCACGCTCGTTTTTCCCTAAAAAATGTTCTTTTCGTCATTACAGGAAAAATTACTCCCTATCCCGCATGTCGACTTAAGACCGAGCATAGCGCCGAAGATTCTACCATCGCCTGCCGACTAGGCGGAGGCAACCACGACATCAGGCTATGCCCCGACTATCATTGGAAGTTAGCGGAGGAGCGACTTCGGGTGGTGCTCGTCCACCGCTATTGTCCTTTTGTCTTTCTCCCTTCCACCGACTGCAGATTTGCAGCAGCACAGACCGGTGTCACAGATGCAAGGAGAAACACCATACGTCACTGCACCTCGACGATGTTGGTCCCTCAAGCGACTGGAGGCAGCCCACACCGAAACAGAGCACGTTCGTATGAGACCCGAAGATGACAGTTCTGACGACGTGCTGTCTATCCACCCAACGTAGTCTTACAAGCCGTGGGCCCAGCAGGTGCCGATAAAGAGACGGCCGTAACCAGGGCGACCCTGTTGTCATCGAACCGGCTTGGAACCACGTCCGTTCCTACCGTCCACTCCTTGCGTAAGAAGAGAACGCGGCTATACTGCTGACGGCTCGGAGAGTGATCCGTTCTGACCGCTCCTGCAACACGAGAGGCGAGAGCGAGGCTCGGAATCACGACCGTTCCGACCACGCCCTCAATACGATAGTTGGAGAAAGGGTGGCTTGGAGTCACGTCCGGTCCGACCATCGCAACACCGCAACCAGTGGCGACAAGGCGGCTCGGAATCTTGTCCGTTCCGACCGTCTCCGACAAGACCGAAAACCCTTATCATTGAGAAGAAGAATTTAAAGACAAGATGCCCTCCCGGTGTATTCGAAGACTTCATCCAGCGGGCTTCCTAACGGGTCGAGTAGCGACTAATGGCAACGTGCCTATAATGCGAGCATTCGAACCTATCCCGCCAACTACGAAGGTAAACATAGAGTCCGGCGGCCTTCATCATCTGGTACGCGCTCTCATTGACCACTGCGCGACCAGTTGCACGATAGATGCCGACCTCGCTAGCGAACTCCAGCTAGAATCAACTACTGTAGGGCGTCAGCGATCTTGTGTTCAAATACTGAGGGGAAAGCATGGAGTGTCGGGGAGAGTGAGGGCTCAGGCGATCGTAATCGAAAGGTATATGCGGATTAGTCCACGAAGGAACGTCGACCCGAAAATCGACACGAGCTTTTAATTTATTGATGTATTTTGGAACGATTTTCCGTCGATCCTTGTTGTTCAGTAACCACACGTCACAGCCTTTATCAGTTGTTTCCACACAGTTTCCTACTAAGCTAATGTCGATACTCAACTTACTATATTTATTATGTATCATATATGTATGTATATATTCACGTATAATTTAGATGTTATGCATGTAACTATGTATGTGCATATGCATATGTCTAGACTATGGATATTACAAGCAAACATATTGAAGACTTTTTTAGCAGGTGGCCTTGAAATTGAGAATTTGTATGTTGCTAAATAATGTCACCTCATATTACTGTAAATTAAGATTTAGTTTTCGCCTATTTAAAATCCGCATTGCTTCATGTTTGAAGTCATTCGCAAAAAGGCTACAAGTGCGCATACCGATAATTACCTAAATAAAGTAATTTAGTATAACCGAAAGAAGCAACCTCGGCTATTCATTTACAGTCCGCTTATTCGCATACATAATATTTTTTGGTCATTCCAACCGGATTAGACGCGGTTATATTAAGTTAATTTTATCATCACGGATTCGGTTAAATTCTGCAAAGCACTGTATGCGGTGAATCAAAATGCAAAAATTAAAGGCTAAACGAGCAATGCTGAAGGGAGCGGCCACAAGAATTTCTACATTTGTGACGACTAATGGTATTGATCGACCAGTTGCAGATTGGGAGTGCCGCTTGGAGCGCCTCGAAGAGGTTTGGAACGAGTACAAAGAAATTGTTGGTATCATGATAGATAAGAACGACGACGATGAAGGAGTGGAGGCCGAAATCGAGGCAGATTTGGAAGAGTTCGAGGAGCGGGTGCTCGTTTTAAAGAGCGCATTACGGTTATATATTTCTGAAAGGTGTCATGTGGCAGCAAACGCAGCAACTGTTTTCGAATCAACTCGGCAAGATACGGCTGTAACAAGTATTCTTTCGTCCCAAACAGAAATCCTCAATAATTTGGCAATACAAGTGTCAAGTTCAAGGTTAAACTTTTTACCTAAGTTTAAAATAAAGCCATTTTCTGGTAATCTTACTGAATGGAAGTCATTTCACGATTCTTACGTCAGTACCATTCATAACAACACCTCATTCACTGCTTGTCAAAAGTTTCAGCTATTGAAAAGCTATTTAGCAGAATCGGCGTATGACGTTATTGGGCATATCCCAGAGTCAAACGAAAATTATACAGAAGCATGGAGTAAGCTGTATTCACGCTACAATAAAATGGGTATAATTGCAAAGGCTCACGTTCCAAGGTTTATTAATTTAGCAGCTTTGAGCAATCAGTCAGCGAGTAACATGCGTAAGTTATACGATAGTGCAGATGAGGTTGTACGTGGGCTGCGTGCTTTGGGTGAAGATGCAGAGAAACCCCATGTTTGGCTAATTCATATTTTGCTATCCAAGTTGGATTCAGTTACAACTCAAGAATGGGCTAAGTTCAATAAATCAAATATTGATTTTCCTTCATTTAATGAATTTTTGAGTTTCCTAGATTATACGTGCCTCGTCTTGGAATCTACTTCATCGATAACCACATCGCAAACACGATTTCGTATGGTAACAGTGAAGGCCCATGAAATGACCGTAGATACTCGTATACAAACGCGATGTGTGAAATGCAGCGCTTCTCATGAGTTGTCCCAATGCAGTGTTTTTCTGAGTTTGAGTGTGATGGAAAGACGAGAATTTGTTGCAAACAAGCGAGTTTGTTACAATTGCTTGAAATCTGTCAAGAAGAATCTACCTACCGAGTTTTATTGAGATATCTCAATTTTTACTCAAGTTATCGTCTGCACGAACGGACGGACTGACGGACAAACAGACATCGCTAAATCGACTTCTCTCTTCATTCTGAGCATATGTCTATCAGCCGTGCTCCGAGCTTCACATTGACAAATTTCCCTGTGGATTCGGTTTGAAATCACATGTTTGGTGCTCCCAATTTCACATTCACATACATACATTTTTTTGATTCGAATCCGAATCTTTGGTTGTATGTGAAATGAAAAGTAACCCTGTCGGAAATCGAAGTACTTTAAAAGCAATTTAAAAAGTACTTTTTTCTAACCCCAAGTGGTTTAAATTCCTTCTATTTTCTTGTCATAAACTAACTTTTTTAACATGGCGATGTCCTAGGAGCAAGTCAATTATCCGACTCTGCATTTGATTTCAATCACTTTCAAATATATTTGAAAGAAAGAACATTAAAAATACTTTTTTTGTAACTGCAATAAAGTGTATTTATTTCCAGCTACTTTAAAACAGCTGTTTTAACAACTACTTTAAATTCGATTTGATTTTAAACTTATTTATTTTATACCTACTCTTTTCTAACTTTTTAAAAACGTATTTTAGTTTAGTTTTTATAAAATATATTTACATACATATGTACTTTTGTTTAAACTAAGCAAGGAATTCAGTTCATTTGCACGTTTTAAATAAAATTTAATTTAGTTTCTTCTGCATACATACTTCGTAAAAACATTGTTTTTTTACCGCCTGAATGGCCTTGCAAGTAACTTCCTCTGGGTCACGATTTTCGATACAAAAGGCATCTATATCAATAATGATAAAGAAAAAATTGAAAAAAACCTTTCAAAAGCGGATAGAAATTAGCAAAAGCTTTTAATCTTTTTTTTTTCGTGAGTTCCATTGACGTTGATATTCATTACAACGTCCTTGGACAAAATAGCCAAAAGCATATTTTTAGGTGTTCCTTTCATTAGGGACTTCAATCCCTCAAGCTATGGAATATATGGGAAAAAGCTTTAGGTAGATATTTAGAATTTTATGAATATGTTAGCTTCTCACGTAAATCGTTTTGTTTCCTTCGTAAATATTTTCGATAACGGCTGTCAATTCGTCATCTGTTTTTATGGGAAATTGTACGTCAATGACACCACAGCCTTCTGCTGTCGGATGAGAGTTTTAATGAGTACAGTGTATGTATATATTATACACATATGTATACTATATAGATTCAATTAAATAACTTCCTAGTTTCTCTTCACTACAAATGTTTTTAAATTATTTTGTATTACGTTCACAAACGAGTACGAAGAATTAAAGACTCGCACGCTGCATCTGTTTCAAAGCAGTTGATTTCCAACTACTTTAAAATTGGTTAATTTTTCAGACTGTCTGCTTTTTTCCGACAGGGAAATGACAAAAAGCGTGTGAATGTTTAATTATTTTCGATTGGAATAATTTTTTTAAATATTCTTTGATGTGTGTAGAAGCCATTTATGACATTTCTGTATTAGTTATTCATTGAAATATGCGTATTTTTAAGTGTTTTGATGATGACTCCTCAAAAAAGCATACATAGCAGAATCCGAAAGAGAAATTTCAACAACAGCTGTGTGTGAATTGCCACAACGATAACCGATATGTGCGATAGGGATGACCTGATATGCGAAGAAATTTGTGAAATTGGGAGCATACTAATTCACTTTCATAGGAAATTTTTAAAATCACATTGTGGAATTGAAATGTGAAACTGGGAGCACGGCTGTATATCTATCTTGATTCCGTTATGCTGTTACAAGCAACCGTTATGCGAACAAAGTTATAATACCCTTGTGCACAATTGAGCGGGAATAACAAAAGAGAAGAACGTTAAAGCGAGTAAAGGCATTCATCTCTAGCTCATAGTCTTAAATTTTGAGACTTGAGATTATACCGAGTAACTGATTTCAGGCTTTACTGTCAGTAAGGCGTTATAAAACTTTTAAAGTTTTGCCGTCCTCTTATATGTATATAAAATCTTCTTAAATACATTTGCTGTGTTTTTTCTGCAAATTATTTGGATTTCAAATATATATAATGATCTTATCTAATTGATATACACTTTGTTGTTTCCATTTCAATAACAAATATAAGGGGTGCTAAATAAGTCGATGTGCTGCCGTATTTTTGTTATGTATCAAAGAAGAAAACCCGTTTGAAATAACCGAGTCAATCTCCCTAATATGTGTGTGGTTATTGGGAGCCTAAATCAATGAATGTCATTGGCTGTTATCTTTAAACATCATTCACAACCTACCTATGTATGCAACTTCTTTAATAGTTACAAATTGACTCATCACTCAACTCCGTTCGTCGCAAATTATTTTGCGTTCGCTGGTGACGAATCTGCTGCTTGCTGGTCGTCGGTCATAAACGGAGTGGTTTTCAAATTTTTCCTATCCCGTTAATTGGGTGACAAATACAGCCCATGACCAGCAATAACGAAAACCAGTATTTTCGAGTGCAGGCTGATACCCAGCAGTAAATCAGCCTGGGAAAAAAATGATAACTACCCAGCGGTAAACTGGTTCATGCTGCTGGCCTGAATATGCCGGCCCCTTGCCATGGGCAAAACTAAAAAAATAAACGCGCCAGCCAGCACTAAGTCCATCCCAAAACAGGTACATAAAAATTTCATTCGTCCGCATTACTGCAGATGTGCTCTAGAAACCACCAAGCCGAATATGGTCGCCTGTACTAGCAGACCTCCTACCGAAATTGGAAGCGTAGTTTTGACCATCAGATGTGGGTACGATGAAGACGGCCGCCGGACTCTTCGGCATTACGTGCATATTTCGGATTTTTATCCAGTGATTGGTGATCTAACTTCCAAATTAGTTCAGGCCGAAAAAGAAAAGCTGTAGAATTGCTCGAAATAGAGCACAATATTCGCCTTCCGCCTTGCGATACGGAAGCTTTCAAGGGAGATTATCTCTCATAGCCAACATTTCGTGACAACTTTCCCACTTAAATCAAAAGACTCAGGGTGAGGAATAGGAGATAGTACGTAAGTGCTCACTTACTAATGACGTTTTTTTAACATCGTAGAAAAAATTTACCGATTGTTACAAGAACAAAGGAATTCTTGTTTATAGTCAATTGAAGATGTTCTTCAACCTATCCCCGGTAGGAAGTAAATCTGGAAGTGCAAACAAAGATCTTCAGCGCGAAATCAATAACTGCATAACGGCACTACAGATTCATAAGATTGACATTACGAAGTGGGATGCGATCATTACGTACCTTTGTTCAACGAAGCTTCCTAAAGTCACTCTCTCAATGTGGCAACAATCGGTCCAAGAAAAAAACGTAGATTCCAAAGTGGGAAGATATGGACAGGTTTCTTACAAGTCAATTCCAGACTTTAGAAACTGTCTTTGACATTAGAGGGCCCAGTTCTTCCCGGTCACAGAGACCACAATCCTCTAAGACAAGTTTCGACAACCCAAGTCTAAAATTGCAAACGTTTCAAGCGAGTGTGGCAAGAAATCAATGCAAACTGGACATGGGGTCGCAAAGTGCACCAGTGCGTTCAATTGCTCAGTTTGCCACTACAGAGCAAGTTCAATAACATTAGGACCCCCGGTCGATCCTTTGGTGAAGATTCAGACCACGGCGCTAGTGCTGTCTCAACTGACGGGAAATAATGCTCGGCGGTCTACGAAAGGATGTTCTTGGCTCACTGCTGGCTCAGGAGACTGTCTTCTGATGGATTCTGACGGGAAGGACGACTTTATCCAAACCGACAACATTATGCGTCTCATTTTACAAGGAGGTAACGCTGGATAGATAGCTCGCAGCATGTTGGGAACTGGAAGGACTACTGCGAGGAAGATTTTAAAACTACTACCCAGCGAGAGTAATCGAGGAAATATATAGTTTCCTTGCCATTTCGTCAGAATTTCCCGACAGAGGTTTCCCTAGAGTGTTCGCGAAAGATAGCTTTCTCGCAATTCTTTCGCAGTGCAGGTCGTCTGGCAAAAAATTTCTATTTACGAGAGGAATATACTAGGGTACTCAAGGAGTATCAGCAACTGGATCACATGATTGAACTGTCCAGTTTCCCGTCTAATAGTTATTACCTGCCATGTCTTGCGGTTACCAAGCCCGAGAGTACTTACACGAAGGTTCGGGTGGTGTTTAATGCGTCCTGTCCGTCTGACAATGGAGTAAGCCTCAATGATGTGCTACTGCCTGGAGCTATTTTAAAAAGTGATCTGACGATACTGATCCTCCGATGGAGGTTATTCAAATTCGTCTTCAGCAGCGACATAGAAAAAATGTATCGTCATATCCTAGTTCAGTCCCAACAGAGGAAATTTCAAAAAATTGTATTTCGCGATTCAATAAGTGAACCAGTTTGTCAATTTCAATTGAATACTCTCACTTTCGGGGTAAACTGCGCTCCGTATCTCGCAATAAGGACGCTTCTTCAACTAGCCGACGACGTTCACGAGTCGCTTCCAATCGCATCGCTAGTCCTCAAACAACATATGCACGTCGACGAAGTGCTCGCAGGTGGACATGGCTTAGAGTTCACCATTAAGGAATCAAATCACGGAGGCCTTAAGTTTGGCAGGTTTTCCATTTTGGAACTGGACTGCCAATAGTAAAGAAGTCTTGAGCGATATTCTAATTTCTCATTTGCTTAGCCCAGACTTCTTGGACTTCGAGGATACGAGCAGCGTTAAGGCTGTCGGCATAAGATGGAATGCTCGTTCGGATCAATTCTACTTCGCTGCGAAAGAATTGGATCAATTTCAAGTTATTCGATCCACTAGGGTGGCGCGCACCGATCATCATAGTGGCGAAAATGTTGATGCAGAATATCTGATTGGAAGGAACTAACTGGGATGAGCAGGTATGCCATGGAGTACTCGGCAATAGGAAACATCAAAATGTCACGATGGGTACAATTTTTACCGAAAGAAAAGATGGAGCGTCATGGATTCTACGATGCTTCCGAAAAAGCATATGCGGCGACTATCTACCAGCACGTCGAAAGGAGAGATTGTGTTGCGGTCAATCTCCTCTTGGCCAAAACGAGGGTTGCACCAGTGAGAACCATTTTCCTGCCGCGTTTGGTTTTGTGTGGGGCTGTACTCTTGGCGGAAATGGTGGAATCAGTGATTTCTAACTTGGATCTTCGATCCTTGCAAGTATTTTTATGGACTGATTCTACCATCGTCCTAGCATTTCCACTATGTTCTTGGTCGACCTTTGTGGCACAAAGGGTGACCAAAATAATAGAAAAAGTTGAATAATATCGGTGGTATCATGTGGATTCGTCATCTAATCCAGCAGATTTAGGCAGCCGTAAAGTCGAAGCTCCGACTTGTTTGGAAATTCGTTGTGGTGGCAGGGCCCTTCTTGGTTACAAGAGGGTAGAATGGAATGACCTTCTCAGGACTCGGTGTTTCAGACCGACCAAGAAGAGAAGTGGGTGCAATCGCACGCAGTCGTAGAGACGTCTGACATTCTTTAAAGATTATCTTCACTACCAAGAGCTTTACGAGTGCTGTCGTATGTCTTGCGATTTATTCAAGGCACGCATCCTATTCGGAAAGCTAACTTTACAGCTCCGTTCACCGCGATTTTTTCTGAGGAAATCAAAGCCACCACTCAACGAATGATATCACTATGTTTCAAGAGTGAAATCCTCCCACTAAATCAATTTTTAGATTCACATAGTATACTTCGAGCGGGGAGGGTGACTTGGTGCGTCGAAAAACTTAAATTATAATGAACGTCATCCTATAATTCTACCCTATAATTTGATTCCTTACATTGGGCAAACCAGTTAATATTTCGGCTTATCCGAGCGCAATATTGGATCCCTCGGGTCAAAGTAATGATCAAATCGATTATACATAATTGCAAGGTTTGTACGATACATAAGAAGCAGGCGCAACATCAAATTATAGCTGCCCTTCCATCCGAACGTACTACCTTCACCCGCCCTTTTACTAATACGGGCGTAAATTTTGCTGGTCGATCTGATATCAAAGTCACAGAAGGCGAGGCGTAATCATGAAGGGTTACATATGCCTGCAACGGTTTGAGCACTCCCACGTTCTTAGCAGTCTTTTCAAGGTTCGTATCACGTAGGTGGTTGCCAAAAAATATATATTCCGACAACGGAACCAATTTCGTCGGAGCATCTAGAGCTTTAAAAACAGAATTTAAAGCATTTTTTTCTAATTCGAAGTCTGCTGTAACGTCCAAGTACATTCATCAGCAGGTGTAAAGAATTTTAAGTCTCATTTTCGAAAAATAGCATCTAATTTGAAATATACGTTCGAAGAGTTTGCTACATTACTATGTAGAATTGAAGCGTGTCTTAATTCAAGACCGCTTAATGCAGAATCTGCTGACGCCTCCAGCATGGAAGCACTGACTCCGGGACATTTTCTCACGGCAGTCAAATCCTAGCTCCACCTGAGATAGAGATCACTGAGATTCCAGCACAAGCGACAGCGATAGCAACCAGACATGCAGGTGAACGATTTAGTTGTCATCCGAGAAGATAACCCTTCTCCAAACGACTGGCGTCTGGGACGAGTCGGCAACGATCATAACGGCGCCGATAAACGAGTAAGAGTGGCAGAAATCCGCACCGAGAAGGGAGTCATCACGAGACCGATCGTCAAATTGGTATTGCTACCATCGGAGCACTTCCTAAGAATATCCAATTAGCGCCACGCTCGTTTTTCCCTAAAAAATGTTCTTTTCGTCATTACAGGAAAAATTACTCCCTATCCCGCATGTCGACTTAAGACCGAGCATAGCGCCGAAGATTCTACCATCGCCTGCCGACTAGGCGGAGGCAACCACGACATCAGGCTATGCCCCGACTATCATTGGAAGTTAGCGGAGGAGCGACTTCGGGTGGTGCTCGTCCACCGCTATTGTCCTTTTGTCTTTCTCCCTTCCACCGACTGCAGATTTGCAGCAGCACAGACCGGTGTCACAGATGCAAGGAGAAACACCATACGTCACTGCACCTCGACGATGTTGGTCCCTCAAGCGACTGGAGGCAGCCCACACCGAAACAGAGCACGTTCGTATGAGACCCGAAGATGACAGTTCTGACGACGTGCTGTCTATCCACCCAACGTAGTCTTACAAGCCGTGGGCCCAGCAGGTGCCGATAAAGAGACGGCCGTAACCAGGGCGACCCTGTTGTCATCGAACCGGCTTGGAACCACGTCCGTTCCTACCGTCCACTCCTTGCGTAAGAAGAGAACGCGGCTATACTGCTGACGGCTCGGAGAGTGATCCGTTCTGACCGCACCTGCAACACGAGAGGCGAGAGCGAGGCTCGGAATCACGACCGTTCCGACCACGCCCTCAATACGATAGTTGGAGAAAGGGTGGCTTGGAGTCACGTCCGGTCCGACATCGCAACACCGCAACCAGTGGCGACAAGGCGGCTCGGAATCTTGTCCGTTCCGACCGTCTCCGACAAGACCGAAAACCCTTATCATTGAGAAGAAGAATTTAAAGACAAGATGCCCTCCCGGTGTATTCGAAGACTTCATCCAGCGGGCTTCCTAACGGGTCGAGTAGCGACTAATGGCAACGTGCCTATAATGCGAGCATTCGAACCTATCCCGCCAACTACGAAGGTAAACATAGAGTCCGGCGGCCTTCATCATCTGGTACGCGCTCTCATTGACCACTGCGCGACCAGTTGCACGATAGATGCCGACCTCGCTAGCGAACTCCAGCTAGAATCAACTACTGTAGGGCGTCAGCGATCTTGTGCTCAAATACTGAGGGGAAAGCATGGAGTGTCGGGGAGAGTGAGGGCTCAGGCGATCGTAATCGAAAGGTATATGCGGATTAGTCCACGAAGGAACGTCGACCCGAAAATCGACACGAGCTTTTAATTTATTGATGTATTTTGGAACGATTTTCCGTCGATCCTTGTTGTTCAGTAACCACACGTCACAGCCTTTATCAGTTGTTTCCACACAGTTTCCTACTAAGCTAATGTCGATACTCAACTTACTATATTTATTATGTATCATATATGTATGTATATATTCACGTATAATTTAGATGTTATGCATGTAACTATGTATGTGCATATGCATATGTCTAGACTATGGATATTACAAGCAAACATATTGAAGACTTTTTTAGCAGGTGGCCTTGAAATTGAGAATTTGTATGTTGCTAAATAATGTCACCTCATATTACTGTAAATTAAGATTTAGTTTTCGCCTATTTAAAATCCGCATTGCTTCATGTTTGAAGTCATTCGCAAAAAGGCTACAAGTGCGCATACCGATAATTACCTAAATAAAGTAATTTAGTATAACCGAAAGAAGCAACCTCGGCTATTCATTTACAGTCCGCTTATTCGCATACATAATATTTTTTGGTCATTCCAACCGGATTAGACGCGGTTATATTAAGTTAATTTTATCATCACGGATTCGGTTAAATTCTGCAAAGCACTGTATGCGGTGAATCAAAATGCAAAAATTAAAGGCTAAACGAGCAATGCTGAAGGGAGCGGCCACAAGAATTTCTACATTTGTGACGACTAATGGTATTGATCGACCAGTTGCAGATTGGGAGTGCCGCTTGGAGCGCCTCGAAGAGGTTTGGAACGAGTACAAAGAAATTGTTGGTATCATGATAGATAAGAACGACGACGATGAAGGAGTGGAGGCCGAAATCGAGGCAGATTTGGAAGAGTTCGAGGAGCGGGTGCTCGTTTTAAAGAGCGCATTACGGTTATATATTTCTGAAAGGTGTGATGTGGCAGCAAACGCAGCAACTGTTTTCGAATCAACTCGGCAAGATACGGCTGTAACAAGTATTCTTTCGTCCCAAACAGAAATCCTCAATAATTTGGCAATACAAGTGTCAAGTTCAAGGTTAAACTTTTTACCTAAGTTTAAAATAAAGCCATTTTCTGGTAATCTTACTGAATGGAAGTCATTTCACGATTCTTACGTCAGTACCATTCATAACAACACCTCATTCACTGCTTGTCAAAAGTTTCAGCTATTGAAAAGCTATTTAGCAGAATCGGCGTATGACGTTATTGGGCATATCCCAGAGTCAAACGAAAATTATACAGAAGCATGGAGTAAGCTGTATTCACGCTACAATAAAATGGGTATAATTGCAAAGGCTCACGTTCCAAGGTTTATTAATTTAGCAGCTTTGAGCAATCAGTCAGCGAGTAACATGCGTAAGTTATACGATAGTGCAGATGAGGTTGTACGTGGGCTGCGTGCTTTGGGTGAAGATGCAGAGAAACCCCATGTTTGGCTAATTCATATTTTGCTATCCAAGTTGGATTCAGTTACAACTCAAGAATGGGCTAAGTTCAATAAATCAAATATTGATTTTCCTTCATTTAATGAATTTTTGAGTTTCCTAGATTATACGTGCCTCGTCTTGGAATCTACTTCATCGATAACCACATCGCAAACACGATTTCGTATGGTAACAGTGAAGGCCCATGAAATGACCGTAGATACTCGTATACAAACGCGATGTGTGAAATGCAGCGCTTCTCATGAGTTGTCCCAATGCAGTGTTTTTCTGAGTTTGAGTGTGATGGAAAGACGAGAATTTGTTGCAAACAAGCGAGTTTGTTACAATTGCTTGAAAGTGGGACATATATCTAATAATTGTCGCTCTAAGTTCTCATGCCGGACTTGTCGTAAACGCCATCACAGTCTCCTTCATGACGACATCACTTCAGCACAGCCAAACCAACAGGCTATGGGAAAGACCGTGAACGTTAACTTTAGCTCTTTGCCTGAGATTAAAACGCTCCTCCCTACAGCCGTATGTAAGGTTACTGATTGCTATGGTGCGCAACAACAATGCCGGTTGTTGTTGGACAGCGGAGCTGAAAAATCCATCATTTCCGAAAATTGCGTGCGTCGTTTGGGTTTGCGTCGTCAACATTCACGTATACCAATACATGGGTTAAATAATGCAGCTGCTGGTATTTCTCATGGTTGGGTGTCGCTGCACATCACTTCTAATTTATGCAGAGAATCATTCAATGTTGATGCGTTAATTATGCCGACAGTTGCGTCATCCATGCCAGTACATCAACTAGCGACACAGCAATACTCATCGTTTCTGTCGCTGGACTTAGCTGACCCTACATTTTTCGTTCCGTCGCCTATTGACACCCTGCTGGGAAATGAAAAGGTTTTCGATGTACTAAAAGGCGAAAAGGTTCAAGGTGAAAAGGTCTGAGCGCCTTTTCAACAACGTTGGGCTGGATTGTGGGAGGAGATTTAACTCGCCGTGTAAAGGAAAAGAGCGTAGGGTTTTTTTCAACATTTTTGACATTGACAAAGCTCTTACCAAATTTTGGGAAACAGAAGAAATTCATGGTACCATTCAGTATACAAAAGACGAGGAAAAAGCAGAGAATTCATTTTTACAAATATATACGAGAGCGCATGATGGTAAATTTAGTGTTGAGTTACCTTTCAAGTCTCAACGTCCAAACTTTGGTAATTCAGCTGATGTGGCATTAAAGCGTTTGGATTCAACTGAACGCAGACTTGCGCGTAATCCAGAGTTAAAATAACAATATTCAGATTTCATGGCAGAATATATTAGACTGAACCATATGGCAATAATTCCAAAGACAGAAATTGCAAAATCATCGAACGAGTGTTATTATTTGCCTCATCATCCGGTGATTAAAGCAGATAGTACAACAACGCGTGTTCGAGCTGAATGAAGCCTTGCTTAGCGGACCATCGCTACTGCGTGAAATATTTGCGATTATTCTACGACTTCGTCAGCATCGTTTTATTATGTCTGGAGACGTGGAAAAGATGTATCGTATGATTTGGATACATGATTACCACCGAGATTATCAACGTATTTTATGGCGCAGGACACCCGACAAGCCTATTGAGCATTACAGGCTTAACACCGTAACATATGGCACAGCGTGCGCGCCATTTTTGGCAGTCAGAGTGTAAACGAACTTACTCATACATCTAATACCACATATCCATTGGCGTCACAGGTAATTTTAAATGACTTTTATATGGATGATGTTATGACAGGTGCAGAAACTGTTGCTGATCTGCTGAAAATACATCGGCAGTTAGTTGAGCTTTTGAATACCGCTGGCATGAATTTACGGAAGTGGAGTAGTAATTGTGTCGAACTATTGCAAGGGCTTCCAGAAAACATGCGGGAAATGTCTCCACTGTTTTTTGAATCAACGAAATCTTTGAAGCTGCTTGGCTTAAAATGGAGCCCGGCGAATGATGTTTTTGAATTTAGTGTGTTACCGTCTACGACATCTACGATAACCGCTGTTAGACATTCCCCGAGATGTATTGGAAGAGCGTGAGCATAAAACACATTGTAAGTCTAAACTATTCTTTATAGCAACAGAACACCACGTCATTCTTGGGTCATTACTGCAACACATATCTATGTGGCCTCGTTTGGTTCGCGCAGTAGCTTGCTGTTTAAGATGTATCGGTTCACTTCGTAGACAAGCATACAACCCTTTTTTGTCATCAGTTGAACTTCAAGGCGCTACAACCTTTATAATTCGTGCGATACAAGAGGACATGTTTTTTGCTGACATAGTTGCGCTAAAGGAGAAAAAAGCTGTAGCCAATAGGAGTAAGCTTTCAAGCCTTGCACCATTTCTAGACGAAAGTGGAGTTTTGAGAGTGGGTGGCCGCAAAACAAATTCTTTAGCCTCATTTGACGTAAAATATCCCGCAATTTTAACATCAAAACACATTGTCACTGAATGATTGTTAAGTATATGCACCTAGCAAATCTACACGTCGGCACAACGCAATTGATATTTCTAACTAGACAACAGTTCTGGATTTTGGAAGTGCGAAACATGGCGCGACGGATTGTACATAACTGCATCACCTGTTTCAAACTACGGAAAGCTACACAGGCTCAGATGATGAGTGACCTACCTATGGAGCGAGTGCGATTTCAACGCTCTTTCAACAAAGTGGGTTGTGATGATGCAGGCCCGTTTTTACGCAAGGTATAGATTGATAAGGTACCAAGGAAAGTAAAGTGTTACATAGCACTTTTCGTGTGTTTCACTACAAAGGCGATTCACATAGAGTTAGCAGGAGAGTCATTCATTGGAGCTTAAGATCGGTTCATATCACGCCGGGGAAAACCGTTGGAAGTATGGTCGGATAACGCAACGAATTTTATTGGAGCGAAACGCAAACTCGACGAGATGCAACAAATTATAGAAAGGACCTATAAAGATACTAGCACAGCTGATTTTCTTGCACAATGTGGTATTACATGGCGATTCATCCCACCGTCATCACCACACTTTGGTGGATTATGCGAAAGTGGCATTAAGTCCGTCAAAACCCATTTAAAACGCGTAATTGGACATACTGCCTTGACTTACGAACACTTTTATACTTTGCTAACTAGAATTGAAGCACTTCTAAATTCCAGGCCTTTATGCCCCAGTAATGATGGCGAAATTGATGCACTCACCCCAGCTCACTTCCTAATTGGTCAACCCTTCACTGCCAGAACGGAAGGTCCGGTGGATTCTAATCTAAACACGGATCCATTGAAGCAGTGGGACAAGGTAAAGCATATGGCCCAAGGGTTTTGGAGGAGATGACACTCTGAATACCTTACGAGTCTCCAACAACGGCAGAAGTGGCGAACTAATAAACCGAATGTGAAATTGGGTGATATTGTGATTCTACGAGAAGCCAACCTACCGCAGTCACAGTGGGTTCTGGCCAAGATCATTAAGCTACATCCCAGCGTCGACAATAAAGTAAGAGTGGTCACGGTGAAAACAGCGAAGGGAGAGTATATGCGACCTATCATCAAAGTAGCACTGCTTCCAAACTCAGGAGAACGAGAGTCCTCCAGCGTGGGGGAGGATCACACGTCACACCCTTTATCAGTTGTTTCCACACAGTTTCCTACTAAGCTAATGTCGATACTCAACTTACTATATTTATTATGTATCATATATGTATGTATATATTCACGTATAATTTAGATGTTATGCATGTAACTATGTATGTGCATATGCATATGTCTAGACTATGGATATTACAAGCAAACATATTGAAGAGTTTATTAGCAGGTGGCCTTGAAATTGAGAATTTGTATGTTGCTAAATAATGTCACCTCATATTACTGTAAATTAAGATTTAGTTTTTGCCTATTTAAAATCCGCATTGCTTCATGTTTGAAGTCATTTGCAAAAAGGCTACAAGTGCGCATACCGATAATTACCTAAATAAAGTAATTTAGTATAACCGAAAGAAGCAACCTCGGCTATTCATTTACAGTCCGCTTATTCGCATACACTTGTCAAATTTGGTTTTGAAACAAACAGGTTTCGGCGTTGTGCCATCTTCAGTGTTATTTTTCGTTCAGATTCGAAAAATAACACTGAAGATGGCACAACGCCGAAACCGGTTTGTTTCAAAACCAAATTTGACAAAGATCGACGGAAAATCGTTCCAAAATACATCAACTTTCAACCTTGTCGGAGTAAAAAAAACAACAAAAAACTTTTAATTTATGCTGACCGACCCTAAATGTTACGCGTCATCTCCTACTCGACTGACATTGGGCGTCGACGTGTACCCACACCTGATGGTCAACACTACGGACCCAACTTCGGTAGGAGGGCAGCTAGTAGAGGAGACCATAATCGGCTTGGTGGTTTATGGAGCCCACCAGCAGTATTGCGGACGAATGAAATTTAAAAAAAATCGACACTCCCAAAATTACCAAATACAGCCAATGACCAGCAATTACGAAAACCACTATTTTCGAGTGCACGTTGATACCCTGCAGTAAATCAGCCTGGGAAAAAATTTAAAACTACCCAGGCTGCTGGCCTGAACAGAAGAAATACGTGAGAACACGATTGCGCGCGGACATCGATTGTGTTAATGTGCCTGTAAGTGTTAGTAAGTCATTTGATTCGATCATGGCCTCGCAAAAAATTGGCAAAATTGGCAACGTAAGCAATAATACTAGCCGACCTTCAATTGCTTTGTCACCATCGGTTGCTGCTGCAGTCGTCTCGCCTTCACACATACTAACTTGGGCTCAATGTGTGGAAGATAGTCTCCCGTCTCCCACTGTTCCAGTTGGCTCTGCACCTAATACAGGAAATGCAACTGCATGCACTGCTGCCAGTGACATGAGTACATTGTCGCTGATTGATGTTAATGCTAATGAGTTGGCTATGTTATCTCCCTTGTTGAGCGCTCATGTGGGTGTTAATGCTGCCGCTCAACTACGTAATAAGTTGGTTGGTACTGCTAACTTGCCATCGGCGAAACGTCTTACCTCTCCGGTTGATGTTAATGCTGCTGCTGCTTATAGTGAGTCTGCTACTACTACCGCGGCTCGTAATGGTGTGAATTTACCATCGTCGTCTATTAAACAAGCCCGCTCGGTTGCTGTTAATGCTACTGCTGGTAATAAAGGCAAAAAAGCGCCGCTGTACTCAAAAGCTGGCTCTGCTTCGTATGCTGATATTGCTTCTGCTGCTACTGCTGTAAACTCCGGGGATTTATCTGCTCCTTTGCCTACCGATTCGCTTCAAGCTGCGATCAACAACAATGGTGCTCGTTCGAAAAAAAGCAAAGAAAACACAAACTTGCTAGCTCTTGGCACGGACCCAAACAATGAGTTGAACGTTGCTGTTGATGAAATGGATCCACTTGTCGTCTTTCAAACCTTCTGTTACCGCAGAAGATGTGATTAATTATATTTCTAAGCATACAGGCATTGCATCCGCGCGAGTAGTCTGCTATAGATTGCGGGGACTGCGTACTAAAACAAATTCATTATACCGGTCGGCTGCATCACACGACTTCGATATCATCATACTTGTTGAGACCTGGCTGACAACAGATTTTATATCGTTAGAGCTTTTTGATAGTCGTCATGAAGTTTATCGCAAAGACCGAATATTGCAACCTGGAGTAACTAGAGGGGGCGGCATCTTAATCGCAGTGTCTACTTCTCTCACTAGCCATGAGATAAAACTACGGCATACTGGGGATAACATCGAACAAATTTACGTCGCTGTTAATGTGGGTGAAACGCATCGCAGTAGCTTTAACGAAATCTGCTTTATAATAAGTTATATCCCGCCAAATAATAGTTATGAAATGTATAAGTCTCATATTGATAACATTAGCTCTATTGTGGACTCCTTACAACCTTATCAGACGCCTTGTATTTTGGGTGATTTTAACTTAGGTTCTATTCAATGGGTAAAAAATCCTGAAGACGGTTCTTTAACACCTCTTACTTCTAAAAAGGATAAAGAAGACTTACTTTGTGATACGCTATATTCTTTTGATTTATACCAGATTAACGATATTGTAAATGATTTAAACAGAATACTAGATTTAGTTTTTATAAGTAATGACATTGGGTTTAATATTTATAAGTGCGCAATACCTCTAACCTGTGAATCAACTCATCATAAAGCAATAGAAATCTAATTCTCCTTTTACAAGTACGAAAGTGGCCCTGGTGAATCTGAATACATTTTTAATTATTATAAAGCAAACTTTGCGGCTCTTAAGACCTTCTTTGATGCGATTGATTGGAATATATTTTTTGAAAACCTTGACTTATTTAGCATTTATGTAAAGTTTAAGAAAGTACTGGAAGAAAGCCTGAATTTATACGTCCCCACTTACAAAAAGAGGAGGTCCTTTACTCTACCATGGCACACAAAAGAATTACTAAAATCGACGGAATAAGGCGCATATAAAATTTAAAAAAACAGGCTCCATCGAGGATGAAAAAATGTTTGTCCAGCGAAGAAAAGATTTCGAATGCTTATCAAAATTTGTATACGACAAATACATCAATTCGCAGGAAACGAATATAAAATCTAATCCTAAATCTTTTTGGTTATTTTTTAATTCGAAAAGGAAAGTTAATGGTATCCCGAAATCAATGTCGCTTAGGGACTCCGTTACTTCCTCAACTCAAGGTGTTTGTGAACTCTTTGCCCGGTTCTTCGGGTCGGTGTTTAATAGATTCAACACTGTCAGTACATCGTTTGACACCTCAGCCCTACAGGAATCTGTGAATATTGGACAGTTTACGGTCACAGAAGAAGAAGTTTTCGAAGCTCTTATGAATTTGGATGTATCGAAGGGAGCAGGCTATGACCTTCTGCCACCTTTGTTTTTAAGGAACTGTGCAACTTCTCTATATTTGCCTCTTGCAAAAATTTACAACAAATCTCTTGAAAATGGTTGCTTCCTTGAAGAATGGAAGATTTCGTTCATTGCCCCAATTTATAAATCTGGATTACGAAATTTAGTTGAAAACTATCGCCCCATTGTAAAAATGTCTATCATTCCAAAGCTGTTGGATAAAATTGTGAACAACCAGCTATTTAAGGCTTTTAAGAACTATATTGTTACTCAGCAACACGGTTTTTATCCGGGCAGATCAACCAATACAAATCTCTCTATATTCCTAAATTCTGTAATCAAAGTGATTGAAGAGGGCGATCAAGTGGATACTCTTTACACAGATTTTGTTAAAGCCTAAACCATAATTTGCTTATTAAAAAGATGGAGAAACTTGAAGTTCATTGCAACGCGCTAAGGTGGCTGAAATCGTATCTAAAAAAAACAGAAAATTGGTGGTAAAAATTGGCAACAATATCTCTAAATCTATAAAAGTTACTTCAGGGGTTCCACAAGGAAGTCACTTGGGTCCCTTGCTTTTTTCTATATTTATAAATGACATCAGCCAAACATTGAAATTTTGCAACTGTTTGATGTATGCCGACGATTTGAAGTTGTATTACCGAATCCAAAACTTGGGTGATTGTTTTAAACTACAGCAAGATATTCTATCTATGATAGAGTGGTGTACTTGCAACGGCCTTTCTCTGAACTTCTCAAAGTGTAACATTTTTTCATTTTCTCGGAAAAAGCTCTCTTTAATGAATAACTCACTTTTAACCACTGCGATACTTTTAGCCGTAAAACCACCGTCAAGGATTTAGGGGTCTACTTAGACTCGAAACTTAATTTCGACTTTCACAGAGAATATATTGTCTGTGCAGCAAACTCTAAACTTGGCTTTCTCAAACGAAACTCTAAGGACTTTTTAGATCCGCTTACGCTTAAAAGTCTATACACATCTTTGGTGAGATCTATTTTAGAATACGCGTGCATCGTTTGGGACTCAGATTTTCTCACACATTCGGACAGAATAGAAAGAGTTCAGAGGAGGTTTACCAAATTCGCCCTTCGGCGCATGTTTTCTTCTGAATCTATGCCATCTTATGAACTGAGGTGTAAAATCTTGAACTTACAATCCCTTGCAAATCGGAGAAAAATTTGTGCTATTCTCTTCATCAAAGATATATGTGATAACAAAGTTGATTTGCCAGATCTACTTTCGCTTCTACCTTTTTATGCGCCGGAAAGGCATCTTAGAGAGAAATACATTTTCTACGTTCATATGCGTAAAACAAAGTTTGCTAACAATGAGCCTATTCACAGGTCCATTTCATTGTGTAATTCTGTCTGCAATTGTGTAGATTTTTATTCATGTAGAGAACGTTTTAAGATTGATATTTGTAATCACTTTCTTTTTAAATAATTGTGTTATTTCATTACTATTGATTCGACATATATTTACATATGTACATGTAAGTCCTTTGATAAAATTTTGTATACATAGTTTGTTATGATTTCTTTTTTTTTTTTCTCTTATCTGTGAGGGCATTTGTCCGGTAGATAAATAAATAAATAAATAAATATACGAATTTGTGCATTACCCTTTTCCTGCTGGGATGTTAAAATTGTCATAAACCAGTCACCTTCATTACATCCGGTTCATCCGCTTAATTTAAATTATTAAAGTCCGATAAATTAATTAAAGAATTTTGTTCATTCTTTTAGCCAAATCATTAGTTAGAACTTAAGCTGCGCAAGTACTTAATTTATTTCTATGTTTAGTTTTTATTCAACTTTGCGAATATATGTGGCATCGACAACACGCCTTGAGCGATTCTATATACCATAAAAGGCATAATTGTACCTATATTATCAACTACGCATTACATGCGTAGATATAAGTTAGTGTGCCCAATAAACAGTAAAGATGCTTTTACAGATCGTTATCTTATTTTAGAAAGAACCTATCTCCTTGTTAATTTAAATGAAGTTTGAAAGTTTAGCAAAAGTAAAGTTCTAATGATGCGATTTTCGGTGAAGTGCTGATTATTATTAACATAATACTTTATCGTATTTCCTATATTTTTCTTCTCCATTCTTATGGGAATATTGCGAGCTATTTAACAGGATAAGTATAAATCTGAAATCAACATGAATATAACTTACGGTCTTTCTATATTAAGGTGACGGGAGCACAACTCACAAAATATATTTGCACGAAAAAGAACACATTCGAATATATTGCAAGTAAGTTAATTTTTGTAAACATACTTATTATTTATACTTATTTGTATTTATATAGGCCATTTGCGATAATTAATTTCATTTCCTGGACGTTTTCATTGGATATCCTGGAAGTTGTCATGATGCGAATGTCTGGAAGGACATCTAAATATTTAAAGCTATCATGACTGGCCAAGTGCAACTGGCTCTTATCCCCAAATATTCTATTTAATGTATGCGTATGCGCGCTATTGGTCACACTCCTCTACAAGGATTAAAAATTTTGTAGAGGATATTCGCTGTCTTCAGAAACAATAATTGATTTTGGTTAACTACTGCCCCTAGGTTGTAGTTGTTCCCCAATAAGACCAGCAAGAAAAAAAGGGAACAAGGGAAATTCAATAAAGGTAACCAGTTTTGCGAAACTTAATATATTTTTAAATTCATATATGAATATATCTCGCATTTAAGGAAAGAGAGTTGAAGGCACTGGATCTTGGGGATGATAGATGGCCGCGAAAATTTTAGGTTGCAAGTGTGTCCTGATAACGTGCGGTCAGCGGAGGTGCTCATACATAAGAAGCATGTAGTGGAAGGCACGACGATAAGAACAGACTTCTGGAAAGCCTATGATTGCTTTTCTGAACATGGGTAGAACCACCTCAAAGTGAATCATAGTGACCCAGATAACCGTTTCGTGGCCCCAGATGGAATACACCCGTAGTGAATGACAGTTGAATTTTTATGGCGGATTCCATATCAAAAATGTGTACCTTTTTCCGTTTTGCAAACTACTTGAGGCAGTAAAATATGTTATAATTTTTTTTTAAAACTGTTAATGGCGTAGCCGAAGTTTGCTCTGCCAGGGTTCTTTTTTAAAGCGCGACCAAAGCGTAGCCGAAGTTATTTTTTTTAAAAGCAAACAATATCAAGTTGGAGTTGCGTCCTTTGGGATACTCAAATTTTAAGTATCTGGAAGTGCTGTTAATATGCCATTGATCCAGCATTACGAACAAATTTCTTCGCAAACAAATTTTTTCTTCTACTTATCCATACATACATACATACATACTTACGTGTTTATAAATATCTTTTCTTAATTAATTTTATTAAAAAAATAGAATTCGGGCCAAATACCGAGTGCTGTGAAATATTAGTAGATAAAACTGTTGATGTTTATGTTTTTTGTGTAGGTTTTTTTTGTTTTAATCGTTTGAAATTTATCAGTTCGATGTGGTGAATTTTGAAGCTTTAAAGTTTAAAGGCAAATATCTATAAAAAGTTTCCTCGCGATTTGGTTTTCAGTTTCGTGATCGGTACAGCCCCCTTATGCTGAAATTCGATTGT
Source organism: Philophylla caesio (assembly GCA_963971545.1). Lineage (NCBI taxonomy): Eukaryota > Metazoa > Arthropoda > Insecta > Diptera > Tephritidae > Philophylla > Philophylla caesio. The sequence goes on along the minus strand of OZ020604.1, from coordinate 159,975,811 downwards.
AACTATCAACCAAAAGTAAAAAATTCAGAGTTTATTATTTCCTTCTTTCTCTTGTCCGACAGGGTTGTTGGAAGGATTTTCCGTCATCCCTTGTCAAGTTTCGGCTTTGTACCATCTTCAGTGTGAATTTTTGTTCTGTTCAGCTTTCTCCCTCACTCGTAACAGGTGGTATATCTTATTTAACAAAGGTGAATTTTCTAAGCATGTTTTTGTGTGAATTGTCTAAAATATTTTAAAATGGTGGACGAAAGTTAAATTTTTTACAAAAAATAGAAAATTTACACTGATTAACTCTTTACAAGATTTTTTGCTGAACGTCATTGCCAGCCTCCTCTGGCAACCTTTGCATTGTCCTTACTTCGCTGGCGTGTTCCTGCCTGTGTACAGCACGTGTTTGAGGGTGTGATCCTGCCCAAGTGCAGCACCCGTACACGTACATACAAGTAAGTCCAAACAAAACGATGCTTTATTGGCAATGTAAAAATATTAATAGAATCTTTTCATTTTCGGGTTTGGACCGTATTCCTGTCCGAGTGTTGCAACGTATTGGCACCCGTTTTAAGTGTGTTCCTGCCTGAGAGCAGCACTCTTATATTTTTTTATGAAAATATATAAAAATACAAGTTTTAAAATTCCGAATTATGTAATTTTATTTGAATAAATAATTATTTTTTATAAAAACATTTTCATAAAAATATTTGGCTTAGAGCTAGCCAAAAATATAAAAATCTCAGGACCTTTTGGCGAGTTTTTGTAAATTTTGTTGAACGTCTAATAAAATCAAGTGATGTAACAAGCAACGAGCAAGTTTGCTTAATACATGTACATACATATGTCTTCAGCGAAACACTTGATTTCATTAAACAATGCTTCACGAGAAAATTAATATCTATCTCTATCTTTGATATACGTTTTATCACATAAATTTTTTTAATTTTTAAAATTGTGCAAACATGATTTTTTTTATTAACAAAGGTATAAACATTTTATATAAGAAAAGAAAACAAATTTTTTTATAAATCTCTGACTCTTTGCCTATAAAAAAAATTATTTTTTTGATAGAACTAACATTTTGCGAAACAATATTTGTTTGCTATATATTGCGTTTACTCTTGCCCTTCCGTAAAAATACACTCCATATTAACTTGGAGCCTCTAATTCTTACCATCAAAATAAAAATCGTTTGTTTTTAGGCATTTCCACCTCTGCGCCTCGAGAACTACATCTCGACAATATTTTCTAAAGTACAAAGGTAATTTAAGAAATGCTTTCGATGATGATTATGCAATCAGAATTTATTTTTAAAATCTCAATAAGCGTCACAGTCGTTGCCAGTGTACAACTTTTTGCATAAAATTATAATAATTTAATTTAATAATCAAAAAGAAGTCTGATGAGGAAATGTGGTGATTTCCGAAATAGTACTATAACTTCAACCATTGAAAGCTGTTGTTGTTTTTTCACAAACAAATCTTCCATAAACTGGCCTTGAGCTCAATAAAATTATAGAAATAATAAAATTATAATATTTGAAATTTCTCCAAAATATATTTTATTATTATGTAGTTGACATTCTACCACCAATGACCAACTTGGTGTATATTGCTACCACCGTTCAGCAAAGGGCGATTACATTTTGCCCCCTTTCTACTTCCTTCGTAAATGCAACCATTTGTAAGATAGAACCAAATTTGGCTGTCATTATTTACCCAACCTTTTAAAATTGAATCATGCAAATTCTAGTCGTGCTGATGGGATTGAAGATGTTAGCAGATCTAATAAATACTACAGCAATTTCTAATTGACCGTAATATTTTAAAGATCTGGAAAACTTATAAATTTTGTGATTTTGAATTTTTTGATAATTTTACGCTTTAAGTATATGTACACATTTAAAAAATGTAATTTCCATGTTCGAATTTTATTTTGGTCGTGATCGTGCCAGCTGCAATTGCGAACAAAGGATGTTTTTTGCGATTCCGTTTCCAACACCCCTGCGGGAAAGCAGCATCATTTCACAAACCGTAACAGAAAGCGTGCCTGATTCTGGCTTCTGTTCGCAACCGAGGTAATGCTTACAAAAGCATTTTCCTTGGGTCTATCTGCTCCTGATAGTGACAACATCCAAAGTTCAAAAAGCGCCTGACTTTTTATAATCAGAAATATTTCATAATTGATTATGATATGATGATAATCATAATATTATACGATTGGAAATTTAAAACCTCAGAAAAGAGATTAACAGATTGGAAGCGGCTAATAAGGTTCAAGCTTCAAGCTAAATGAAGCAATCGCTGTGGTAAATAATTAAAAAAAAATATTTACCAAAGGCCAAATGCGAAAACTTACGAATACGATCAGCGAGGAGACTACGTCTTAAAGCCCTCAAATTACGGGTTACGGAAGTCCTGGAAGCAACCAACCGCAAACAGTGGAAAGAACTGAACGGCACAGTAGGTACGATATAAATTATCCATTCCTAGGCATCTTTTATTTTTTGTAATAAACCCATACAAATAATATTAAACTATTCATTATATTAAACGATTCAAGATAAGCCATGGTTCTCAGTAATAATAATAATAATAACCGGGCATATGCACAAATCATTATATCTAATCTACAAAAATAATTAAACCTTTTTGAGCTTATTTTGAATAGCGACAATCTTATTAATTAATCATTTATAATTATGTATGATATTAGTAATGAAATGTATATGTGTTATTCTCAAATTCAATAAAAGATAATCATATATAACCCAAGAACAGTTACAATAAAAAACATGTGTATGCATTTAATAAATTGTTAAGTCGTTGACCTGATTACCATTAGACCAATGCCTATGCAAAGGGAAGCAGGCAATTTGACGTAGGTCCGAGATTTCGTATGATTAGCGGTTTGGTTACAGGATTTATATACATTTTCCATCTTTCAGTTCTCCCGATATACAGTGAATCAATTAAGTTTAGGTACAAAAAATATTGATAGCATAACGTATTCCTATAACTCCTTTTTTTTAATTTAAAAAAATATATCTTCTGTTTATTCTGAAGCCAGCATTTGCTCATCGGCATGCCCGATTTTCATTGTGATATATTTCATGTGGTGCCACTTATGCGTAGTGAAGTAAAAAACGGTCAAAAAGTACTCAAAATAGTTTTGGTACAATTCACTCAATATGCAATTACTTTGATGCTGTGTCCGATCCTTTTGATTTTTTTTTTTAAGTTTTTTTGAGAGGAAGGAGAAGTATTCATATTATTACTAGGAAGAGCTATAGTTTAATGTTTGTAGTGAACTAAATTCTTAAAAAATTCGCTAAAATGGGCAGCGGTTTAGAAATTTCGCTAGAAGTGAGAAAACTAATATTGAAATTTAGAACATGAAACTCTGCAAGAAATTGGAAAAAAAAAATAGGAAAGCGTCATTCTAGTGTATATAATGTTGTAAAATCATACATAAACAACGATGATCGTAAACGGGCAGACCTTAAGCTTTGTCGACTCGTAGCCTTGTAATAAATTCGTTTAAAATATTAAAATTAAGCTAATAACTTAAACATAACTTTATTTTGTGAGGTGAACCTTGTTTTATGTCACCCTATCTTATCATCAGTTAAAAATTCCATTGTTATGGTTGCGTGCTTGGCTAAGGCGGAAGGAAACCAATATTCATTGGTAGCTGAACTAGATTGCTTGCATTGTTTATTGAACACACAGATGGCGCCGGGATACATTATTTGTTGTCTCTTTTACTTGTTAGCGGCAACACTTGCGCTGAGATGACTGCTACTTAAAACACAACGGACTTAGGGCCAGTTTTTCAGTGCTGGTTTAAACTCAGTTTAAACTAAGTTTAGTTAAACTCAGTTTAAATTTAAACTTAGTTTACTTGCGTTGAATTTAATTTGTTGCAACCAAAACGAAGTAAGCAGCAAACAGCTGATAAGTTAAACTAAGTTTAACTGTGCGCGATCGGCCGTTTAAACTTAGTTTAAACTCCGTTTAAAGTTGACTGAAAAACTGCATACTGAGTTTAAACTAAGTTTAAACGACAAACGGAGTTTAACTTGCACTGAAAAACTGGCCCTAAGAGCCAGTTTTTCAGTGTTGGTTTAAACTAAGTTTGGTTAAACTCAGTTAAATTTAAACTTAGTTTTCTTGCGCTCAATTAAATTTGTTGCAACCAAAACTAAATAGTCAGCACGCAGCTGATTAGTTAAACTAAGTTAACCTGTGCGCAATCGGCCGTTTAAACTCCATTTAAAGTTGACTGAAAAACTGCATACTGAGTTTAAACGACAAACAGAGTTCAACTTGCACTGAAAAACTTGCCCTAAGCGCTACAAGTTCTGACATGCACGTCTTTTACTATTCAAGCTATATCAGCCGTGCTACCAGTTTCACATCCACAAATTTCCCTGTAGATTCGGTTTGAAATCACAGGTTTGGTGCTCCCAATTTCACATTCACATACATTTTTGTGAATTGAATCCGAAAGTGTGCGAATGTGCTAAACTTTCAGTACACCTTAGCCATCAGCGACAGCAAAACCCTGGATCAGCTCATACAAGCAGACAGGATGATCGAGGTACAAAACAGCATAATATCACTGACCACAAAAACTACTCAATATAGATGAACTAGCCGCCGAGCAGCAAGAGCTCACCACAACGAAAAAAAGCGAAAGTCGCAGTTGAAGCAAAATCAGAAAGCAGTCGTAAATACGAAATTTGTCTGCTTTTGCAAGCGTCAGCAGTGGCAGTCGTCGAATCAAAAATTCGACTGTTTTCGTAAGTTGTTAGCAGCTACAGTAGCAGTATGTGAAGCGCAGATTCGTTCGCTTGGGTAAGTCGTTAGTAGCCTGTTTGTATTTGATTATTTCTTCTTGTTAAATTATTATTTACATAAACACATATTGAAATGTTCATCCTTTATTAATAAATATATAATACCACATAAGTCCGTAGCACCTGCAGAGGTTACGTCCGTCACCTGTGATAACCCTGTAAAATGTCTTCTACATGTATTTGAGGTCATCACAAAGCCGGTTAACCATCCTACACCTAAACATAGAGTTCAACACCACTACACGTGGACATGCAATCGGCAATGAAGCTCTCAGACCAACCACTCAACGCGTTAAAGACATGTGAAGCTATCCTAAACCGCAATCAATAGCTAAACTTCGTCGTTTTCTAGGTTCGAGGAACTTTTATATACTAAACATTCCACGTGCTGCAGAAATTAATGCACCTCTGGTCGCACTCACAGCAGGTGACAATCGCCCCGTCGAATGGAATGAAGTTACATCTAAAGCCTTCGAGGTGTGTAAAAGCAACATGTAGACTAGGGTGACAGTTAATTTCGAAAGTGATATTTTCTTTGGTCTCAGTATTTTTTTGTGTGTAGTTTTATTTAAAAAAAATTCTAGTAAAATTTCAAGGTCGTAGGAAGAGGATTAGGGGGCGCGTCGGCCCCCCAAAGTTACACAAAATACGTTTTTTCACGCAAATTCTTACTTTGACTGCTTGTAACTTTATCTGTGTTTTTTTTTTTAAACATTACTGGCGAAAGATGTTCATTAATATGTCTACAATAACATCTGTCAATAACATTTTTGTCTAATGTTAATATTTAATGAAAAAAACTTAAATATAGGAGAAAAAGTACGCCTCAATGTCGATTTATTATACTTAAATAAAATTACTTATATGATTCAAATTTTGGATTTTGTTCAGATTTATTTAATTAAAGATTCATATAGAAAATTCCTTATGATTTACGTAAGAGTAGCTTCAACAATTATATACAGTAAGACCTCGCTAGTCCGAACTTCAGACTTTTTTTGTTTACTTTTGTTTTCAAGTGTAAGAATTGTCTTTAAAAGTTTGCTTCAAATTTTTTTTGCCTGTATGCTGAAGCGATCTATAATATTGACAATTGTGACCGAGAATATTCCCGTTACAACCTCAACAATATTATTCTCAATGCTTGCGTAAGCTTCCGACAAAAAATCAGCACCAATGTTTCTCGGAAAATAGATTCTTATTTTACAGTTATATGCAGCAGCCGCAAACATTTTTTAATAGCATTAAATTTGCAAAAAAATCATTCGAAGTGAATATTTGAATGTGAAAAGTCGAAAATGTCTGCTAGAAATTTACGCGAACGCATATATTTAATTGGTTATTGCACCAACTCATTAACGGGAAGTAAACTACCCTCCAATATAGAAGTGTTGAAAGTTTTGTTTTTTTGTGGAGCGGAATAATCGTGAAATTGCATTAATTGGTTCGTTGTATGTTATTGTTTATTTTTTATTTTCTTTAAATTAAGTCGTTTTTATTAGATGAAACTGCAGAGTTGCTGTCATCTGAATCTTCAGAGAATGATAACAGTTTTCCAGATATGGAATGTGACCCACGTTGTGGTCAACCTCCAGCCAAAAAATGTAGGGGAACAAATAAAATACTAACACCAAAACTGGCGGCCGCACTCGATGTCTGTAAAATCAGTGACAGACATGCGGTTCATCTAATAAGCGCAGTCGTTGAAGCTCTGGGTAATAATGTTGAAGATTATATTTTAAACCGAACGTCTGTACACCAGGAAAGGGAACAAATCCGTGAAGAAAGAATTTCAGCATTAAAAAATAAATTAAAATTAAATGAGCTCGACGCTATCTGCCTTCATTGGGATGGTAAACTTTTGCCGGCGCTGACGGGAAATGATAAAGTTGATAGGTTGCCTATAATAATATCGAGCGGTAAAGTTGAACAGCTTCTTGAAATACCTGCACTTGATTCCGGTACTGGAAAAGAACAGGCATCCGCTGTATGCGATGCTATTTATGAATATGGTCTGCAAAATCACATCAAAGCTTTAGTGTTTGATACAACAGCGGTCAATACTGGGCGTTTCAATGGTACCTGTACGTTAATTGAAAATAATTTACAAAGACAACTTTTATGGTTACCATGCCGTCATCATATATACGAGATTGTTTTAAGATGCGTTTTCGAAGAAAATATAAGCTGTTATGGAAGTCCAAACGTTAAAATGTTTGAGAAATTTAAAAATGCTTGGGCTAAGATTGATGCTAAAAACTATGAGTATGGCATCAACGATCCAACTGTCAAGACGTACATGAAAGAGTCTGCTGTTCGCATTATCGGTGCAGTAAATAATATCTTGGAAGAAAAACAACCCAGGGAAGACTATAAAGAATTCTTGGAACTCACTTTGCTCTTCCTGGGTCAAAAACCAGAAAAGACACATCCAAACAGCCTAATGTTTCGATCGCCAGGAGCTGTTCACCATGCAAGGTGGATGGCAAAAGCGATTTACTGTCTAAAAATATTTTTATTCCGTAACGAGTTCCAGCTTTCAGCAACTGAATTAAATGGGCTTCGTCAAATTTGTGTTTTTATTGCTGAAGTCTATGTCGAAGCGTGGTTTTCTGCTCCTTTGGCCATTAAAGCGCCATATCAAGATTTTTTATTTTTACAAAAACTTGAAAACTTCAAAAAAATTGATGCTGCTATATCTTATGTTGCTCTTAAAAAGTTCAGGAACCACTTGTGGTATTTAAGCCCTGAGCCGGTTGGTCTTGCATTTTTTGACAGCAACGTATCCCTTTTTTCAAAACAAAAAATGGTGGCGGCTTTGGAAAATGATTTTGAACAAGAGCAAAACACAAAGCGAGCTACAATAAATGATAGAGAAATCGTTGAAATATTCCATGACGGAATTGAACAGCCGAAACAAAAGCATTATTTGAAAGATTTCAAATAAATACTGATTTTTTTAAATTAAACCCAGACAAATGGGAGCAGGACCAATCTTATTGTAAAGCGGCTGAACTGATGAAAAAATTAAATGTTACAAATGACACTGCCGAAAGGGGGGTTAAATTGATGGAAGAGTATAATAAACTATTTACCAAAAATGAACGCCAAAAACAATTTGTTTTAAAAATTGTTAGCGATTACCGCCATCGGTTTCCGGACTGTAATAAAAAGACATTGTCTCAAGTGCTTTAAACAATATTAATAAAAAGAGAAATCATATACATAAGTAATTTCATTTAAGTATAATAAATCGACATTGAGGCGTACTTTTTCTCCTATATTTAAGTTTTTTTCATTAAATATTAACATTAGACAAAAATGTTATTGACAGATGTTATTGTAGACATATTAATGAACATCTTTCGCCAGTAATGTTTAAAAAAAAAAACACAGAGAAAGTTACAAGCAGTCAAAGTAAGAATTTGCGTGAAAAAACGCATTTTGTGTAACTTTGGGGGGCCGACGCGCCCCCTAATCCTCTTCCTACGACCTTGAAATTTTACTAGAATTTTTTTTAAATAAAACTACACACAAAAAAACACTGAGACCAAAACAATAAAGAAAAAAAAAATACTCCATACATTTAATTGTCACCCTAATGTAGACGCTGTACAACTGTCATACCCCGTAACAGTTGTTTCTTTAACCCTTCGCTGCGATGTCTCGTGCCAGTCAGTAGTAGCAGCACTTGACCAAACGGTAAATGGCGTTATACAACCTTTAGGTTTCTACACTCCTAAATTCAGTAAGCCTTACGAAACTATAGCGCCTACAATCGGGAGCTATTAGCTATTTTCACAGGCATACGTTTTTTTTTTGACACTTACTTGAGGGACGTAATGTTACAGTTCTTACCGATCAACGGCCATTTTCGTTCGCTTCGGAAACTCCGATAAGGCCTCCCCACGACAACAACGCCAACTTCAGTATATCAGCCAATTTAGAAACTCTATCGTTCATACTCCCGGCCAGGAAAATATAGTGGCAGACGCGTTGTCCCGGTAAAACCATATATACCTATCTCGCTGAACGACGGGTGTTCGATCAGGCACACAACATCCCACACGTTGTGCCTAACATAAGCTCAAAAATCAACAATATGCGTGACCACATATGAATCGTGACAGTATCCGTTGGGTACGAATCTGCTTGCCGTGTCAGCGAAATAAAGTACACCGACATGTAAGAAATATTCCACAGCACATCGAAATACCAAGCGAAAGTTGTAAACACGTTCACGTCGACATTATCGTCATGTCATTTTGCGATGAATACAGGTATTGCTTGACGATAATCGGCCGCTACACTCGTTGGCCAGAAGCAGTGCCTCTCAAGGATATTTATTTAGAAACGGTGGTGAAATCATTTTTCAACGGCTGGGTAAGCCTTTTTGGAGCACCAGCGACCGAGGTTCCCAATTCGAGTCCAAATTTTTTAACGCCTTCCATCCAGCTTCGAACGGCATGATCGAGCGGTGGCAGTTTTAAACAGGGACCGGGACTTTTATGACTTTTTAAATAAAAGTCCTTAGATAAAAGTTATTCTTAGACTTTTATTATATTTGAAACAAAATAATCGGTCAACCCGGACTTTTATTTTTTCAGTCCGTTAATAATAGTTAAACTTGGCCAGATATTTTTTAAGGCCGAAATAAAAGTCCTTTCCTAATTAGAAACGAACCGCTTATCGAAATTAAACAAATTTGGTATCAAATGAAAGATGATTGAAAGAGCTATGAAAATGAAATATCTAAACAAGGGATGCCACCTTTCTATATATATTTTTTTAAATGTAAAAATATTTTGTATGCTCAAATAAAAGTCCTTTACATATAATAAACAAACGGCTTATCCAAATTCAACAAATCTGGTATCAAATGAAAGAGGATTGAAAGAGCTTTCAAAATGAAACATCTTAACAAGGGATGCCACCTTTCTATCTATTTTTTTTATAATGTAAAAATATTTTGTATGCCCAAATTTTTCCCTTTAATAAAAAAACTTCAAATACACAAACCTTAAGGCTTACGAATTTATTTTGCACAGTATAAAAAATGCTTTTATACGAGGATAATATTAATTATTTCCAATAACAAATTGATTTAAAATATTCACGTGTGTGAAATAATATTTCTATTAAGCTTCAAAAGACAAATAGTTTCCAAATTTTGTTCGGTTAGGTTATAACGCAAATCCGTTAGAATCAACTTCAGGGCGGAAAACGATCGTTCAACGCTAACTTGCGTGGAAGGCACCGAATGAATAGCAAAGGCAAGTTTTCGAAGCCATGGAAAACAATATTTTTTACCGTTCCAGTATTCGATTATATCCATGTCAACATCTACTCGCTTTTCTTTATAGGACTCAATTTCATAAAAGGCTTTTCTGACTTCACTCTGGATCTCTGGAGAATCCTCTTCGGATGAAGAATTCGCTAACTCAAGCTCTCTTATACAGTTCTTTAAGAGTGATGACGAACTTTGCATAGAAGATTCATCAACCAAGAATGTCATATCTTCACTGTGTTGAAAATCTTGAGAGGATGAGCCGTGATTCTAAATTGAAAAAAAGTTACAAAAAATTACTCAAAAACCCGTGAGGTAATATAATTATTTATAAAAGTAACCTCTTTTAAGCCCTCCATGCGACGAACAAGTCCTTTGAGGTGAATTTTAGCGGATTGCATTTTCTCTTTAGAAAGAACACGCCTCAACTTGGGGTCCAAAAATAGGGCTGCATACATAGTCGCGTTTTCAAGAAGCGAACTTTGCCTCTTCTCAACGAAACTCAAAAACCTTTCGCTAATTACGCATTCTTTGCTTTTCAACTGAAGCGTCATTTCCAGCCAACCTTTATAAAAGTCGCCCAAGAGCAATTGACTTTCTTGGAGCTTTAATGTTAAGGCAAAAGGTATTGCTAAAACTGCCACGATGCTCTCTGTCAATTGCCACTCGTCAACGCTCAATTGTTTCGATGCTGCTAAATATTGGGCACAAAAATCTTTAAGTTGGCAAAGTCTGTTCATCATATTATAAGTAGAACTCCAACGAGTTGGAACATCAATTTGTGGTTTCACAAGGTTCAACTCTTTTATCTTTTGGCTAAAAGTTATAAATAAAACCAATATAAAAAATTAGTTGCCAGGCGATTGTAAGTTTAATATGTACTACTCGTATATATACCGTAAAAGTGGAGTCCTTAAAAGCTTTACAACACCACGGATGTTGATTACTATTCCCGGACTGTAATCTTCCAAAAAGTCTTTGACAGCGAGTTGGAGCGTGTGTGCTGCACATTTAATAGATATTATGTGGTCACCTATAATTGGTATTAAATCATCACTGGAAAAGTCCTGTGAAATGTTAATTTCGCTTTCATCATCATCGTCGTCAATAACTGTCTCTGACAGAAGCTCAACCGCTTTAATCATATTGCGTCCATTATCGCTTGTTACAGCATAAATTTGATCCTTCTTAATTTCATAAGAACGCATTACTTTTTGGATTATCAATTTTATGTTCTCTGCCGTATGCCTTCCCTTTATTTCTTCGATTGAAAGCGTTATTATTTCAATTTTTCCTTTCAAAAACACTTGGGCATTTATGCAAAGAACCCCGCGATCACTTCGAGTACCAGTATCGATTTTGAGGCAAAGAAGTTTACCCCTAATCATATTTTTAATTGAACATATAAGTCAGATGTACTAATTTACAAAAATGGGAAAATTTTTAGTTATTTGATATTTTTTTTTCTTATAAAATGAAAATGTAATTCTTAATAAGTGAAGAATATGATTGTACTGATTTAATATTTTTTTAAGGTTTGTGTATTTGAAGTTTTTTTATTAAAGGGAAAAAACTTTTATTTGGGCATACAAAATATTTTTACATTATAAAAAAAATAGATAGAAAGGTGGCATCCCTTGTTAAGATGTTTCATTTTGAAAGCTCTTTCAATCCTCTTTCATTTGATACCAGATTTGTTGAATTTGGATAAGCCGTTTGTTTATTATATGTAAAGGACTTTTATTTGAGCATACAAAATATTTTTACATTTAAAAAAATATATATAGAAAGGTGGCATCCCTTGTTTAGATATTTCATTTTCATAGCTCTTTCAATCATCTTTCATTTGATACCAAATTTGTTTAATTTCGATAAGCGGTTCGTTTCTAATTAGGAAAGGACTTTTATTTCGGCCTTAAAAAATATCTGGCCAAGTTTAACTATTATTAGCGGACTAAAAAAATAAAAGTCCGGATTTTTCAGTTATTATTGGACTTTTTCACAAAAAGTTAAAAAATTAGAAAAAATCCAGGATTTTTGTCCTGGAGGTCCTGGGATCAAAGGAGCATTAATATTTTTCTTCTATAACAATATTTAGCCCCGGACTTTTATAACATTGGAAAAAAAAATAATAGTTATTTTCGGTCCCTGGTTTTAAAGAAGACATAAAAGCCAGCGCTGCTTAAATGCTTTACGCCACAGACTTTGTGGAAGAATTAAGAGAGTTTTTCGCGTGCAGTACGTTCTTCGCCCTCCGCTCCCACAATAAGTCTCGGGCGTTTACACATACTACTATACATCTATGCACTCATGTATTCGTAAGAGTGGACGAAGTCAAAAGGCCACTTGAACAGCCGTACCAAGGCCTACTATATCAACAGAAAGACTTGTTTGAAGCCGAAAACCATAATTTGAACGTTGTTATCAGCCATCCAACCGCACTGCCATCAACGAGTGGGTCTATGTGGCCAGACAACCTACGCACATACACTAGAGCAAAAGTAACGTAACGATCCGTGACTTTTCAGGTGAATTATGCTTTGGTAATGCATACTTAGCTTTACTTGACTTAACTTGAGAAATGTCACATAACGTATATATTTAATGAACATTGCGTATAAGTGTTTAGCCAACACGAAATCCAATATAACTTTACTTGGAAGTCTGTTGAATCTTGATCTTCTACGTAAAGTCCAAGTGACTTGTGTTTGTTAACTTCATTATGACAATTCTCTTCACACACTTGAAAAGTATTTGGATGAGGACGCTTGACGCTATTTTCGATTTCGGCAAAAAGTAAGTATTATTTATCATATAAATGTTAAATTTCTTTTATTAAGTTATATTTTTGTGAAAAAATAATGCTAAGTATGCATAACTGAACCATTAAAGCCATTCCTAAATTTCTAAATAGCAGGAAATGTCATTCAGGAAAACTTACATGAGGCGTAAAGAAAGGTATTTAGAGTTCCTACATACATATGTATGTCATTTAAGTAGAAAAATGGTATTGTATCTTATAACATCTACCAGTTTTATATATCAATACCTATTCTTCGCTTTAAAGCTTTTTTAGAGATGCTTCCGTCATTCGATTTTCTTCGGAAAACTTTTAAATATTTTTATTTTATGCTGTATATCCATTGAAGAAACTTAAAGGATGCTAATGATTCTTGCAGTTTTTCTATTTATAAGTTTTCTTACACAAAAGGTCTTTTTATACTTTTATATCAGGTAATCGTGTCCACCGAGGAATTTTTAACAAGAAATGAACAAAGAAGATATTCTAAGACGCAATGTAAAAACAAATAAGGGCGAGCGCTACAAGAATTACGAAGGAAGAGATCTCAAGATTTCGATTATTTTTTCCATCTCCTGTAATGTGCACTAATTTAAGATGCACCAATATTGATGAAAAACATATTTTCGGTATTGATTGGACTGACATCGGCAACACTGAAATATTCGCTTATACTCGTATTGGATTAGTTTTGTTAGCTGGAGTGTATCGGTCAAATAAAGAAAGTTTTAGGGATCCTGAAAGGAGGAAGACCCATATTTGGAGCCATAATGAAAAGATTTAAAGTCCTCTCAAGAGTAATATGGTTTGACAAAAGAGACACTTGAAGTGAACGACTAATGGTAGTGCCTTGACATATTGCCAACACTTTCTAATCCTTTCCGAGATGTGACGATCGATGAGCAGCTGATATCATACGATCAAAATCAGAAAAACATGGTCTCAAATTTTGGGTTTATTTCTATGCTGTTACATGTTATGCTTGGAAAATCAAACTGTATACAGGCCCGTAAGAAACCATGGCATGCATGTAGTTCTTTATTTGACAGCTAGACTTGAAGATGATAATGTGACTGCAGATAATTTTTTCACATCACTATCTTACATCCCGAAAAAAATGAGCTTGTGTTTCTCCTCAGCACTTTGCATTATAGCTCGGAAGTAAGTAGTAGCAAGGATAAAAAGACAGATTTAATATTAGATTATAACAAATGTGAAGGTGTTGTAGTTGCATTGTATAAAGTTGTGCCATGTTATACTTGTAAAAGAAACAAAAATCGATAGCCTCAACTTGTATTTAGCAATATGATACACATATCCATTTTCTCGATAATTTTATTTTAATATTTACACAATGATATTTTTTATCCTAATCCAAATAAATTTCATGAAAAACAATAATGATAATCGTCTTTGAAATCCCACTTATTCTTTCAAAGTGGTTTTATTATATAAATATTATGCAAAATTAATACAAAGTAATAAGTTTCAACATGTAAGGAATATGTTATGTGATATAGATATTAAATAATCAAGCTTCTCAATTTTTGAACGATTTTTAACCACTTTTCTAATTCTACGAAAACGGGCAAAACATATTTTTTCGTCGGCATAGACACACCGAACTGCATATTTTTTAAGTTGGTTCTTACTAATATCATTTCTCAGCTCCCTAATGATCTGATAAAGACCGCAGTTTTTTTTTTTCAAACGACAACTTTCAATCTTCTCGCCAATATGCAATGGAATTTTAAATACGTGGAAAATTTTGCTTTATTTGTAGTGTGCGTCTTTTTATTCTACCACAAATGAAGGGACCTACAATTTTGTGCCGATTCCGAACGGAAGATGGGTGACCGCTTGCCCTGGCTGAGATTCGAACCTCGAACCCAGCAACATATCGAGTAAAAGCACGCACCGCCTCCCACTCGACCGCAGCTAAAAGAAGAAGTTGGTGAAAAAATTTCGCATAAGCATGATTTGACTTTTTGCTCATGATGCAAAACTGACAGACAAATAGGGCTTGAATGGTAAAGACTTGACGAAAAATTGTTGGAACAACATAGAAGTCCTTGGTCTTCCATGAGTGAGATGTTCCCAATATTATTTTTTTCCTCATCAAAATTACATTCATTCAAAACAAAAAAATCACCTTCCAGATATTTTAATGGTTCTGTAATCTTTTTATTCTGTAAATCAAGAGCCTCAGTAGAAACACCATAGCTTTTACGAATGCAGTTTATCACTCTATTTATTTGGGAAGGTTGTAATCCCACTTTTCTTTGAGCGCAATACCATCGAAATGCCTTCTTTTTATTTTGCGAGTGCAAATAGTAATAATAACCATCAACAAACAATGTGTCATTTCCGTTTTGGCCTTTGAAATTATTATTTTCATTTTATCACAAAACCCCATTTCACAAATATTCTACGTGTAAATACATATGTAACCGCAAATTTACTTAGAGAAAAATTTCAAGACAAACAAAGAAGACTTAGTCTTATAACGGGAAGTTACATACTCGTATTGTTCTGCTAAGGTTGTGTTTGTTGTGGTTTATTAAAATTAGTTCAATTTGGCTTTACATCTTTTATAGTACAACAAACCACTATGGTGCTATAATAACCCATAGTAAGAGTAGTGTAATAAAAATAATTAATAAATATAAAAAAACAAAAACAGAAGACAAACTAAATGAAATTTACAATATATAAAATTAACAATATATATATAAGTATATCAATTGCATGTAAAGTTAAGACAAGAACATAAAATAAGGTTTATAATTTTTGTATAAGTAGTAGGTGGCCAGTTAAAGATTAAGTGGTTTTGAGGTTTTTTAATTTAGAGATTATGAGTTTGGGGATTATGATTTTGGAGATTTTGTGCTAGGGATTGTGTTTGGGAATTTTGTGGTATTCATCAATACCCGCTAGTGTGTTAAATGAGTTTCTATACCAGAAGTTTACTACTTGTGTCAAATTTGAGCTGAAGAATTTTAACGTCATTTAACGTAGTTTTGAACACCTTGTGAAGGTTAATGTGTATTTGTAAATATCGCACTAAAACATGTCATCGCTGGAGATTGGTTTTGTTGACATCAACAATACTCGGCGAAAATCAAAAAGTCAACGAACGGATTGGGTTCAGAATACGTTCGTCTGAGGCGCTGCACTTGTTCATTTACTTACTTGACGCTTCTGTAGTAATCATTGTAGGCATTACCAAGTCTTCTGGTGTGGCTTCCGTTCGACCAGTGTCCTGTGAGAACTGCCACGAGTCTCTCGACGTTAGGCCTTACCTTCCCCAGATAATGACGGAATAAGAACCCCTACAGGCCAATGAAAATCTATTTCTGGCTGCTTATAATCTGTGCTCAATCTGATAGTGGCAAAAATGATAGAAGAAACTTTACTATGCCCCTTCATCCTTTCCTTCTAAATGCCTTGTTCTCAGAGCCTTACAGCACACACTGATGCCGAATGCATTAAATTATATTTTGCTTTGTTGCATTTATGCATAAGTGAACATTTAGGATAGCTGCACAAAATCTCGATTCTGTGGCATTATTTTTTAATAAGAATAAGGAAATTCCTATCTTATCTACGTTCTACATACCTGCACTTTTTTGATACCTGCTCTAAAAATTGGATAATTATTATCAGTTTTCAAAGAAAATATATGATTTATCTGCACTCCATCTAAACATACGATCATGTTTCAGACCTTTCTTTCAAACAGCATACTGAGTTTTGTTAATTAATAGTTATATATCTGAACGTTCAGTGTTCCCACATATCACGAATCCAATGACAACTACTTTTATGCTGAGCTCCTTCATTCATATGAAGTCTATACGACATAGCTGGCCTCTAACCTTTTTTTTCATCATACGTAATTTAAACGCCTCCTAGTGCGACTTTTATTAAACTGTAATGAAACTTGATTGAAATATATTGAGTACATTTTGTGCCAAGATTGATCAATGAAAAAGTCTCAAACTCAACGATAATTTTTAGCAACTTCCAATATACTCTTAGTTATTATAAAATTAAATGGTCTGTACACCATTGACGAGTACGACTATTGATGGAAATTAAAACAAAATAATCTTAAAACTTTTTTTTCGACATTTGGCAAGGCTTTTAATTTCTGGACCAATCTAAACTGTTTTGAACTCTAAGCAAAGCTATACGTTGAAAAAATAGTAGCGTTTTTAATTTTTAAATGTTGAATATCTTTAGATAATTTTTAAACAAAAACAAGTAACAAAAGCTAAATTCGGGCGAAACCGATTTGTATATACCCTCGCGATGTAGTTTTGTATGGGCGGTGACCATAATTTCATAAAAACCCCGTTTCTTTGTTTCAAATCGCTGTTAGTATTAAACTTTACTCAATTTGTTCCAATAAATATTGAAAAACGAAGTTTTTTGCATTTTTCAAAATTTCCGTTATATGGAAGTTGGTCCGATTTCAAAAATTATTGACGGTGATGCTAGTGATATCAAGAACAATATGTTCACCAAATTTTGTGACGATAGCTTACATCGTTATTGAGATACCTACAGACTCTTTTTTATAAGTGGGCGTGGTAACGCCCATTTTTTAAAATTTCATAAAAATCAAGTTTCTTTATAAACCATCTCTCTAATTATCAAATTTTAATTAATATGTTCCAATAGATAAAGAATAACGAAATTTACGTGTTTTTCATAAACTTCCGTTATATGGGAGGTGGGCGTGGTTATTAACCGATCTTGATAATTTTCAATACCATCCTACCCTGCCCAAAGAGCAATTTATGTACCAAATTTCATTGAGATATCTCAATTTTTACTCAAGCTATTGTAACCACGGACAGACGAACGGACGGACACACAGTCCGGGCTAAATCGATTCCTCTTTTCATTCTGATCAGTTTAGTATATCTATGTCTATATCTATCTCGATTATTTTTTGCTGTTACAAACAACCGTTATGCGAACAAAGTTATTATACCACTGTGTACAAGTACGCTCGGGTATAAAAATTTACTTACGGAAAGAGAATCAAAGATGAGCTGATCCGAAACTTTTTGTTGGGCGGAAGTGCTGTCAAGATGCGCATATTTTAGACATTTTCCAAAACAGATTCTCTGTAATAAATGGCATTTGGTAGTTTTTATTGCATTTTTGGAGATTTTGCAGTTTTTCGCCACCTTTGAGGTATGCAAACAGTATAAATGTAAACGCAATAAAATAAGAATACATCATAAATATATGAAATCAACATAATCACAATAATAAAATGCGAGAAATTCATATTTTGCTTTTATACATGCATAAAACAAATAATTATAAAAGTATATGTGATGAACATGCGTGTATTTTAAAATGCAATATATACCCAGTTCACTTAAAAAATAAAGTTTTACGGACACCTTTTTAAAATAAAACACATTGCATATTTGCATGTAAATCAAAACTCTTTATGCTTTGTTATCACTAAAATATTTAATTTAATTCTCAGTTTCAAGGTTTAAACACGTATTAAGTCAAATAAAATACAAATACAAATGCAAAGATTCTATCACTTCCGCTTTAATTGTCAAACGTGCACCAGCCCACTATAACAGTGCTGCCGTAGTTGCACAGATCGACACAATTATGAAATGAGTCGTAACTCAATTGTGCTACCTCACTGAGCTGACTCACTTAATTCAGCAAGAGTTACCCACACCTATAAAATGCCTGCTTAATTCAATTCAGTGGCTCGATTTACCACGCAACATGAATTAATGACAACGGAACTTGAAACTTTGTTTACCATTCCATATATTTTACATATACCATGTATGTATGTACATACTTACATGTTAATTATGTCAATATAATTTTAGATTGAAATTAAGGTGTTTAATTTTACTTTTTAAAATTGCATGATCTTTTCATTCATTTAATATAGAACATGCTCAACAATTTGCATACAATCAATTACACCAAAACAAATGTACTTTCAAGTGTCTTTAACTATATAAACCATAGTTTTTTGGTATGTATGTATGTATAAGTACCAAACGAATTTGGGTATTTGTATATTCACATAAGGTTTTATATATTATAAATATAGTTGTGTTTACTTACTAAATAGTTCACAAAAAGACACCTGCACACCTGAGTGCATATATGAGGTGACATGGCTTAGATGTACTCGTACAAGTAGATAAAATTCATAAATGTATAAACCTAACTACAAGATACATAAGTATGTATGTATGAACTTATATACGTTAGCCTAATTATGAAGTTGTGAACAATTTAGGAGTTGGTAGACTAGAATCCATTGATTACACCGGCCGACATTATATTCTTTGTTCAAGGTCTGGTTAATTTTTTCCACCAATTTGGTAGTGCTGATCACGAAATCAGACCTCATTTTATCGTATCACATCAGGTTTATAGTAAAATTCATACATTGGCAATTTACATTTTCTGACAAAAATAAATTAAATTTTAGATTTTGGCCCTCTTTTCTCGAGTGGTGCGACCTCTCGTGAGAAAATATATTAGTGACAACAACGATACACCCATTCGAAATGTTGTTGAAAAACTTCTAAAAAAACAAAATGGCTTCAAGAAAATGTCATAACAATGCGGATACATTTTGTTATACATATGTATTTGTGGAAACTTTACGACTTTAAAGCAAAAACAGAAAATTAATGAGTTTGTTGAAAATTCGTATAATGCCTATTTTGGCATCAAAATAAAACTTAAATTGTGGACTCCACAAGTAGTTTGTACTATTTGTGTAGAACATTTTACGACAGTGAACATACCGCAAAAGACAATCTCTACCTTTTGGTAGACCTATGATATGGAAAGAGCAGACTAATTATATTGACGATTTTTATTTTTGTTGTACAAATGTGAAGGGTTTCAATGCTAAAAATAAAAATAAGATAGTCTACGCAAATGTACGTTTAGTTACTCGTCCGCTTCCACACGGTCCAGACATGCCAGTGCCCCTTCCAAGCTCAATATCCGATCTTTGTCCAACATCATCCGAAGAAGAGTCGACAGAAGTTTTTGAACCAATTTTAAATCAACCACAGAAATTTGCTCAAGGTGAATTGAATGATTTAGTTAGAGATCTACGAATCTGCTCAACTTCTTGGGTCTGGACTTCATTTAAAACTCCAGTTAGCTCCTAGCGTGAAGAAGAATTTGTACCTTTTTTTAGTCAGGAAAAATCATTAGTATATTGTTAAAATATTGACGGCTGACGAAAAATTTGATTGCAACAATCAATAATATTGAATTTGCTGTTTGGTTGGCGTTCAAAGATATTGTCAACAATTTTTTAGGAAATAACAAACACCCTGACTATAAAAATAAGGTTGCAAACTTATTAGATAAGTATCAAAAATTAGGGTATACTATGAGTATAAAACTTCACTTTCTGGATTCACAAAAAAACTACACGCAGACGTACATAATTTTGTCGCTAAACTAAAAATATGTCACTCTAAATAGTCCTGTAGCAATGTTTAGACTCAATGTTTTCTTTGTAAATACTTGAATATACATACACACATATGTATTTTTAATATAATTACACTGGTCAACACTAGTCTTGTTTCCTAAATTTTTTTTCTGTTACTGGGTATTTCTATATTCCTGACTATTTAAAACATACTGTGAGATTGCTAACAGCTTTACTTTTTGAAAGATACAGTTTAATTATTTTAATAAAAAAATACACAAAAACAATACATTATGTTAACAAAATTTCTTTTGCATTCTATGAAATGATCTTTAACGAGATTTCCTTGAATGAACGACTTTAGGTAGATTCGTTGCAAGTTCCAGCAGTAGCCTGCCATCATTTGTGAGTCCCACCGTCCCTGATATCCCTCTTTCATTGTCCGAAGATCCTGATGGAATCTTTCACCCTGCTCCTCACTAAAATCACTCAGATTTCGTGGAAATCAGTCTAAATGCGAGTGCAGGAAGTGGATTTTTATGTTGCACCCTAGCTCTTGCAAGTTCAATAGCATGGACTCAACAAGCTCGACGTGATCGTCAGATTTCTTTTTGCCTAGGAAATTACTCATGACCAAAACAAATGAGTGCCAAGCTTTGGATTTGACTGTAGTCATTGATTTCACAAAATTAGGATCTTTCACGAGTTGCCTGATCTGTGGCCCATCAAAAATACAAGGTTTAAATTTTTCTGTACTTAATCCTGGAAACTTGCGTGGAAGAAAATTGAAACATTCGCCACTTTTGTCAAGCGCCTTCACAAACTGTTTCATTATGCCGAGTTTTGGTGGAAGAATGATGCGGTCTCGGCTAACTAAAGGCTTGTTTATAACATTTTTGGCCATACTTTTTGTGACCAATGGTGTTGTTTGTCACGACTGTCCCAGAGACAAATGAAACAAGGGAACTTCGTGTATCCCCCTAGTTGACCTAACAGAAAGTTAACCATTTTCAAATCAACACAAATGACCCATTTGTGATCTTGATACTTAATTTTTCCCATAACCTTAGAAACATTTGCGTATTCTTCTTTTAAAGTCCGTGAATGTGCAACATGAATAGATCCGTACTTATTTCCGTTATGACGCCAAACACACTTTAAACTTCTTTTGCTGCTATCCATGAAAACACGCCAATCAATAGGTTGGTACTTTTTTAATCCCATCTGTTACAAAATACCACCAACATCTAAAAATTACGAAAAACTAAATCCTTCTCTCGAGAAAAAAACGGTAACAGTTTTTTTTCTCGGGTACGATAAAATGTAACGTTGTTTTCCGGAGTAAGCAAATTTTTTTTTCTTTCAAACGAGATGCTTAAAATTCAGAAGCTTCTTTCGGTAAGTTTAGATCTCTTACTAAGTCATTTCGTTCTTTCTGATTAAATGGTTGAGGTTCTTGGCTATATTTGTAGCCTTCAATTGATGTATTTCGTTCGGGTTCACAGAGATTTGGATCATCAGAAGATTTAAATGTGATTGGTTTTACCTCTCGGGATTTTAATTGACGTCATTGAGCAGAAGGTAAGTTAGGACATGAACAGTTATTTCGATTTCCAGCGTTTATTCTGTTTATTTTCACAACGCAGAAGTTGCAATCGTCATAATGGTTTCGAGGTTCTCGCCAAATGATGAGTGTTACGAACATTGCTGCATCTATTTTTTCACTGGACCATAAGCGTAGACATACCACACATTTCTGGCATACAATATGAGGAGCCAATGGCTTGTCCTGATTACATAATTTTATTTTAAAGTATTGATGTTACGTAGTTTTAACAAGGCCCGATATACGTTTTCGATATTTTGCAAATACATATTCACCACAAATATAGGAAAAACAATCGGCATTAAGCACACAACATCTTCTTGACGAAGCTATATAGAAATAAACAATAAAATACTACATCCAATAAAAAATGCAAATTTAAGTAAAAATAGTAAATGTGGCTAGTTAATTGTAACTCAAAAACAAAAGCTGCGATATTTAAAAAATACATGTAAATTCGATATAGAAACGAAAAAAAAATCACAGGAAACAAAGAATTTTTTGTTTTTTGTTGTCCAGTGTTATTGATGTTTTCTCAAATTTTTGAAAAAAATGCTTTTTCCCATTTTTAAAAAAGTCTAAGGTTGACGACAGAGTACACGCCGGCCGTTGTCGGCCGGTGTTACTTATTTATATAAATATCTAGTAGGCTTAATATGATATTTTCTATCTTAAAACACGTAAATTACTATTCCAAATAATTCCATATTTATTCCAATACCTGCATACATATGTTCATATATTGTTGCTTTTTATGCAATTAACAAATTACCCACATACACAAATACAGTTGGATATGCACAATGTGTATTGCACATACATATGTACATACATAAGTACATCCAGACATATAAAACACTTATTGGCACAAAAGCAAATTGTAATTATAAATAACTAATTACGTCTTTGATTACAATTTAATTTGTATTATAATACTATTATTTTTTGCTACGTGTATAAATAAATTATATAAATAAACACGTTTATATTTACACATTTTCCGAGAACGTCTTTTTCCTGCGTTTCGTATTATCACTTAAAAGGATATTTGAATTCCGGATTTTCAACATCGAATCAATAAATTCAATATTTCTTTTTGAAAATGACAAAAAATCCTTAATACTTGCGCCAAAATAAAATTTATCATACACTCTGTCGGGTATGATTAGCATTCATTCAAAAATCAAATGTTTGGCAGACATACATACATACATACATAAATGATCTGCAACGAAAGATACATAACATTAGTGCCTCGAACAAAATAGCTAATAGCTTTATTTGCCTTCCCGCGTCGCCAAAAAAGTCTCATCGAGCTTTTTAACAGTTTATAATCGTTTTATAGGCTTACTGATCTTTAGGTATGTACTTATGTATGTATGTATGTGCAAGAAAATGCTTCTCTTCACATTCAAGTCGGGCTTAAAGATCAATAAGCTTCTAAAACCAGCATACAGCAAACTAAATAGATCATTACCTGACTTATACAGAAATAAATAATAATAATTTATTGATTTGAACCGTTTTCCTTAAATGTGATTGTTAAGAACAGAGCTCGAAAATAGTCCTCTCCCCTTGTAAGAAAAAATCACGCACAAAACAGAACAAGTGTTTTATTTTTTGTAGGTGAGTGCTTTTGCTCAGTGAGAAACATTATTTTTCATAAAATTTAGGTGACTGTTGTTGTTTGTGTCAGTGAAAAGTACTATGCAAATAAGTGGAGAGCGTTATTTTCGATATGCATCCACGTCTGCGTGGAACCTACGGTAGTACTGAATTAAAGTTTTTCATACTTTTATCTTTGTGTCTTTATGGCTTTAGTGACTTGGATTCTTCTTATTGATATCTTTATTCAACACCGGAATACTCACTTTTACCTAGGTGCAAATGGTACAATCTTATTTAATAATAATAATTTGGTGCTCACGATATATAGCTCAGTGTTTGGCCTTGCTGCTCCTACCATGTGTTGTGTGGGTCTCTTATGTTGTACCACAAATAGAGGACCTACAGTTTCGTGCCGATCCCGAACGGCAGATGTATTTTATGAGTAGCTTTTTCATGGCAGAAGTACCCTCAGAGAATTGCCATTGTCTGCCGAGTGAAGACCGTGTTTAGATTTTACTTGCTCTTGTTTCTTGCTTCATTGACTGCTCAATCCTCTACTTGCATACCGCTCATAGTCTCAGCGGACGTCGTCGCAAGTCGTCATCGGTTATATTGCAATACGTTTCGTGTCCAAAAATCAATTTATACTTTTTGTATAAAAATATATCTAAAAGGCATTCTTCGTAATCACAAAATCTTACTATAGTTAGATGTTAGGCTTTTTTAACTTGTGTATGGCATGATTTGCATAATCAAAAATTAAATATCTCACTCCCCAATTCGGTAACGTTGAGTGCATTGTTGAAGATAACGCTCGTACCACTTCTTCGAAATGTTACTAGATGCGGACCAACATAAATTTGGTTGCTCTCCTAAGAGAATGCAAGCGGCTTTAGATTGCCGTTAGAATTCCGAGGCTGGCGAGAGTAGCTGACAGCACAGTGGAAGTTAATTTTCAATATTGTGTATTCGATAATTTGAATTGTTACCGATACCAGCGTATTTGTTGCTCGACCGTTGTGCACGGGGCATGCATCAGCTCGCTTTCTCGGTGAGCTGTACTTTCCGTTGACTGGGTTGGGCCTGAATATTGCTCTTTTCCAAATGCTTGTCATCATCGTAAGTCACTGCGGCTAAAGGTTAGATTGACGCTCGCACGCCTACGCATTTTACCTAAAAGTCAGGGCAAAAGCGATCATCTGTCATTATTTCATTGCTCGTTG
The DNA here is from genome assembly GCA_963971545.1 of Philophylla caesio. Classification (NCBI taxonomy): domain Eukaryota; kingdom Metazoa; phylum Arthropoda; class Insecta; order Diptera; family Tephritidae; genus Philophylla; species Philophylla caesio. Next base: position 159,950,967 of record OZ020604.1, on the reverse strand, counting down.
GCTCTAGCGTTACCCCAGGAGCAGTTCTTGGAAATAAGGTCATTTCGTAGTTAGTTGTTTCGCTAATCTATATTGGAACTTGCACTTTGTACAATGGCAGCAGAGCAAATTGTACACCATGCGCAACCTATCGTAAATTCGCCCTGGGCATTTTCCTTGTTTTTTTTTGCTTTCGCGGAAGTCTTAGATATTGCATTTGTAAAAAAAGTCATGTTAATTGAAGAGGGTATACTTTCTGTATGAAGAGGTTTGCCTCGAATTACCTAGAGGGGACTTTAGATAACCTGGTACGGTGCTATACAGCAGCAAAATTTCAGCCCTTCAATCTTCTCTAAAAGGTCATGTTGGTATCACCGACGTCGTTTTCGCTTATTTTATTTATCTTTTGGTCTACGCTTCTTAAGTCTTTGGAAAGCCCGAATCATGTCGTGTAGTAACTTCACAAAGTTAGCCTACTTAACCTGTATCATCCTCTCTCAAGCTGGCAGCAGTATTTAATTTTTGTAAGAAAGGATCTCCACAAATGGCATAATGGCACGCATAAGTTTTGAGTTTTCAGTCCAATTAAAATGTGTTAAACTGTTTGAGTTATATTGATCAAAACGGAAAAATGTATGGGTATGTACTTATGTATATATAAATGTTTATAGAGCTCTTAATTATATTTAAACATTTGGTGCAAATTACATATTCATGTCATGGTTTTTTATTTTGAATGGATGTAATTAATATTCTAGTTCAGTAGCTAATAATTGTGAGCTAAATTAAGACAGGATATACTAAAAAACTTCTGTCTTTGGCTTCGTCAAATACTTTTGAATAGCAAATACTTTTGCATACTTATGCATGGATCATTAGGACGATTACAAGGACATTAACATAGTGCAGTGATACGTATCCAGCGGCCCTGCTGGCTACGTCATGTCATACGAATGAATGAAAGCCCTCTAGAAATTATTCGACGGCGGGAATGAATAATGAATATTGTAGTAGTGTGTGCTCTAAGCGGAGCAAATCAAGAACCGGGGCCTTTATCCTCGATACACCATTTTCAGTTCATGTATGTATGTATGAACGTAGTGTTTACAATTATCAATTTGTGTATTTCATGCATTTGCCTGTATATGCTTACATACTTATACTATGATTACATTTAATCAACGCCTTTTGGTTCAGCTTTTAGCAACATCGATCCATTTAGAGCATTAGAGTTGATATGTGCATAGTAAATTAGAGTGTGCACGCACATACATTTATACTCAGTGCACTCATTCGGAATTCAAACAAAGTCCTCATGATTTTTTAGCATTAATTGCAGTTCAGGCGGTCTACTAGTCGATGAAGAACTCCTATGCTGTAGACCAGAGCCGTGCATAGTGAGATTGGTGGTGTGCGGTGCCGAGATGCTATTCTTATACTTCAATGCACTTTTCTTACATATGCCAAACCTGGAAGAAAAAACTCTTTTTCAGAATATTTAAGCAAACCTAATTGCAAAAAAAATGTTGTAACATGATCTTAAGCAATACTCTAACGGTATGTGACTTACCTTGAGAGCAGCGTAAAAAGGTCCGTACGGTATTGTGATGTTAGTATTGCATACAAATATGGATCGGCGCAGGAGTTTAAGGGGTAGAAGAATACTAGAAGGATTTTTGACTTCGTCACATTTATCAGTGGAAAGCCGGCGAGTGCTGTCAAACCAAAGAAAGCGATGGGCGCCCAGCACGAGAAGTTGGTGAAAACCTGCAAGTATAAAAGTGAACATTAATGAAATATTTGTACATATAAATACATTGCATAAGCTTCTTGAATATTTTACTTGTATTATACTCATAATTATTACTTTCATAAACGCGAAAAATAATTGCCTTAATATGGATAGACGAGAATGAAAAAAGCCTCTTTTGTTGTGACAGGTTGGACAACCAATAAACTGTTATTGATGCACTGAAAACTTCTCACCATAAATATATTTTTGAGATATCTCCACACTTTTCCAAAAATGTCTTGCAAACTTGATGAAACAATGCTATGTAAGTGATACTAATTCACACTACGGATCAGTTTATTAGCACAAAATATTGAGAAAATAGTGAAAATTTTATGGAACACGCAATATCACTTTATGTGATACATATGTACATATGGACACATATTTCTTTCTGAAGGATATACTAATTTGGGCTGCCGCTTTGGTAGAATAATAAAATCCGACCGTATTTATGCAATAAGAAAAGCTTTTCACAAAACTAACAATATACAGACGTAGACTAAAAATGGTTGGCGAAGCTTGGTTAAATACTAAGCTAAGTACTGTTAGCTACTAGCTATATTTTTAATATGTATTAAGTAGTGGACTTACATATTTCTATCAAAATCTCCCAACCCTTGTTTCATTTAATTGTCGTTAAAATGCCTAAAAACGGCATGAAAAATAAAATTTTCTCTTTCGACTCGATTCAAAAACATGGAAAATCTAAATTCGATCTTTTTTTCTAAAACTAAAATGGATAACCAGGCAGTTGTCTCTCTCTTGCTTGCTGCTTTGGCATAGCCTGTGTTGCATTAAGGCAAGTCTTACCATTTCAGCCAACTTTGGAGCGCTTGTTGGTGGATTGTTTTTACTTGACGCACAAATCACTTACAATCTTTGTCATTGAAAACATGGCAACCATAACAAATCTGATCTTAAAAAAGCTATACTAGAAGTAAGGAACCAAATTAGTTCAGATTACAGCAAAAAAATTGGTTGAATCCATTCCAAATAGACTTCCAGCAATAATAAAAGTACTTAATACCCTAAAATGTTACAAATTAGACATTAATACTTTCTCTTTTTTGAGTTGCATCATTTAAGCTGTGGCGTGAATTTTCTGTAAGTTATTATTGTTTTTTTTTTGCATTACAATGAAATGGTGTCTATTCATTTTATGTTGAAAAATGAAATAAAACAAAATAACGTATTGCATCAAATATGGTGTGAGTGACTGAATGTAATTAAAATTATTAGCCTACAAGTGACTACGTTCGCGAAAATTTTCTTATACAAATTTTTACATGGTGATGAAGTTTGGGAAATTTACTAAATGTAAAAAATTCAATATTTTTATTTTCATGTATTTTTTTCTCTATGTATTAATTGCAAATTATTAAAAATAAGCTTAAATATCCTTTTGGTAAACTATGTGCGGTTGCTTTTCATTTAAATAAATAAAAAATATTTACATACACACACAGCGACAAAACTAATAGAAATCTGATATTTTTAAAAGTTTATTTTACTTGATTTCTAATATTCATACGTACATATATCAATCAAACTTGCGTCAATTTTTTGATGAAGGTATTGTGTAGTGCTTTCCATATACATAAGTAAATAGAAATTTGGTTTAAATGACATATGGAATACATTTTGAAAATACTTCACAAATTATTTTTAGTGAGTTGAAACTTGCAATTTTTAAATCAACAAAACAGCATTCTCAAAAATATGGAAATTGTATTTAAAAAAAGTTCGAAATTGTAATGAAATTTGGTATAATTAGTATACACTTTGTGTATTTCTTCAAACTTGAGCTTACTTGGAATTTATTAGATACCTTTTATTTTATTAGAAAAAATTAAAATTAAACAACAGAAAAATTAATTGTAAAAACTTGTTTAAGTGTCAGAGCTCTATTTTCTGTATGTAGCAAGAATACAAAAATTAAAAAAAAGGTTGAAATCGCATTGATGCTGTTTTTGTTAACAAAATATGTAAAGAAATATTTGCACTTTCGTTTTTTGTTTTTATAGTTTGTTGTAGTACGGTCCTAACTATACACATACACATTGTACATGTCATGATTCAATTATAAAGGTTCTGTTCTTACTATCAGCTAAATTCTGACATGCCTTAATCTATACTTAGTTGTATTTCAGAAGCGCGTAGAAAGGGGAGAGAATGTGATCCCTTTACGAAAAGGAAGTAAGAAAAGTACTAATTAATTCCTTTATTTATTTTACTCCGCTATTTTATACAAATAAAACGTATTGATGTATGTGTCACCAACAAATAAACAAAAGTGCGTAATATGCCGCGAAAACCCGAAAAAACGAAATTATTAGATTTTATTACTAGATAATAATTGTGAAAATCGAATTTCTTAAATAAACGATAAACTTTAATGCTCACAAATAAATATCTATTTATTCGACTAACGTATTTGCGGATGATTCGGCGATTCATACTTTTTGTTGTGATCTTACTTCTTACTTAATTGGCGCAACAACCGCCTAAGCGATTTTGGCCGAGGTCAACAAAGCACGCCAGCTGTCCCTATCTCGTGCTAACTGGCGCCAATTGGAAATCCCAAGTATAGCCAAGTCTTTTTCCACTTGGTCTTTCCAACGCAGAGGAGGTCTTCCTTTTCCTCTGCTACCACCAGCGGGTACCGCGTCAAAAACCTTCAGGGCTGGATCTATTTCATCCATTCGTACGACGTGGCCTAGCCAGCGGAGCCGCTGGTTCTTAATCCGCTGCACTATATCTACGTCATTGTACAGCTCGTACAGCTCATCGTTCCATCGTACACGGTATTCGCCGTCGCAAAGACGCAAAGGTCCGTAAATCTTTCGAAGAATCTTTCTCTCGAACACTCCAAGAGCTCTCTCATCTGATGTTGTCATCGTCCATGCTTCTGCGCCATACAATAGGACGGGCATGATGAGAGACTTATAGAGTATGGTTTTTGTCCGTCGAGAGAGGACTTTACTGTGCAATTGCCTACTCAGTCCGAAGTAGCACTTGTTGGCAAGAGAGATTCTGCGTTGGATTTCAAGGCTGACGCTGTTATTGGTGTTAATGCTGGTTCCTAAGTAAACGAAGTCCTCTACTTTTTCGAAGTTATAACTGTCAACAGTGATGTTTGATCCCAGTCGTGAATGTGCCGACTGTCTATTTGATGACAGGAGATACTTCGTCTTGCCCTCGTTCACCTCCAGACCCATTCGCTTCGCTTATCTATCCAGTTTGGAGAAGGCAGAACTAACTGCGCGGTTGTTAAGACCGATGATGTCAATGTCATCGGCGTACGCCAGCAATTGCACACTCTTATAAAAATGGTGCCTGACCGATTAAGTTCTGCGGCTCGAATTATCTTCTCCAGCATCAGGTTAAAGAAATCGCACGACAAACGGCTCGGAGAGGTCCTTCCCGATTCTGACGGAGCTGGTGGTGTTGCTCAACGTCATTTTACATAGCCGTATAAGTTTTGCCGGGAAACCAAATTCAGACATTGCGGCATATAGGAAACTTCTTGTCGTGCTGTCAAAGGCGGCTTTGAAGTCGACAAAAAGATGGTGTGTGTCGATTCTTTTTTCTCGGGTCTTTTCCAAGATCTGGCGTATTGTGAATATCTGGTCGGTGGTAGATTTACCAGGTCTAAAGCCACACTGATAAGGTCCAATCAGTTCATTGACGGTGGGCTTAAGTCTTTCACACAATACACTCGACAGAACCTTATATGCGATGTTAAGAAGACTAATCCCGCGATAGTTGGCGCAAACTGCAGGATCACTCTTTTTGTGGATTTGGCAGAGCACACTTAAGTTCCAATCAGTAGGCATGCGTTCTTCCGACCACATTCTAGAGATGAGCTCGTGCATGCACTTAACCAGCTCCTCTCCGCCGTACTTAAATAACTCAGCTGGTAACCCATCGGCCCGGGGGCTTTGTTTTTCTTCAGCCGTGCTATCGCTTTCCGAATTTCGTCACAGTCGGGTGATGGTACATCGCGTCCATCATCATTGATTGGGGATTCGGGTTCAACATCTCCAGGGTTGCAGTTGCTTCCATTTAGCAGTGTGGAGAAGTGCTCCCTCCATGATTTAAGTATGCTGTGGACATCAGTCACCAGGTCGCCGTTTTCATTCTTACAGGAATTCGCCCCGGTCTTAAAACCTTCTGTAAGCCGTCGAACTTTTTGAAAAAATTTTCGGGCACTCACCTTGGCATTGAAGTCGCAAAGCACGATTTTTATATCGTGGTGGGGGCACCGCTCATACGTGCGGCCAAGGAGATCGTAGAAGCGATCTTCAGTCCCATCGTCCTTCTCTTCCGTCGGGCCGTGGGCGCAAATTAGGGAGATGTTGAAGAATCTCGCCTTTATGCGGATTGTGGCGAGACGCTCGTCCACCGGAGTGAACGACAGTACTTTACGGCGCAGTCTCTCTCCCACCACAAATCCGACACCAAATTTGCGCTCCTTTACATGGCAGCTGTAGTAGAAGTCGCAAGGGCCTATCACTTGTTTCCCTTGCCCCGTCCATCGCATCTCTTGGATGGCGGTGATGTCAGCCTTTGCTCTGCTGAGGACATCAACCAGCCGGGCAGAGGCACCTTCCCAATTAAGGGTTCGGACATTCCAGGTGCATGCCCTCAAATCATTGTCCTTTAAACGTTTGCTGTGGTCGTTATCAAAAAAGGGGGGTCTCATCCGGGGCTTTGTTTTGTTTTTCATTGGATGTTGGTTTTTACGTGGCGGGTTCCAAGCCCTGCGCACAACCCATTGCTGGGGGTTGAAATTTTATATTCGTTTATATAGCGAGCCGCTTGCTCCAAGACAGACGCCCGCTTGTAGCCGCACCTCCTGGTGGACAGACGCTGCGGACTTTAGTGGACCCTTAAACCGAATATGTCGGAGTGGCTCCGCTAAAGCTCCCTATCTATTAGCCGTGATCCATGGCTCCACACGGGTTGGTTACCGTATCTCGCACATGGGTTGCTCACGTTGCCCAGGGTGTACGAACGGGGACGTTAGAGTAGGGATTGAGTACAGCCGTGCAACTGTAACCGCACACCCAGAAGCACCACTGCACCCCCATTGTTGTGATCGGCTGTGAGAAATTTACAAAAGAAAAATCACATTTACAGCAGGGTCCACCCTTTGTATTTGCTTGCACTCTTGTATTTCAAGTGAAACGTATGTATATTTTATTGTTGAAATTTTACTACATTTTCTATAAAAATCACCGAAACTACAAATACAAAATGCAAAGGCAAATACAACAGATCCCGAATACCTTTTTGCAAAACTTACTCAAAATTCACGCAATCACAAAATCAAATGTCAATGAATGAAAAATATACATATAAATTAGACAAATGAGTCAGTAATGCCAACGTTTTTTTTTACTTATGAAGAAGCTTACAATATACTATTATTACAAGTGAAAGTTATAGAATATGCCACATTCTTCCTGACTTAAGAAGCCGATTTGTCATGCGGTACACTTTCCTGCATGTTGCTTTATTACAGAAACTTTTATTATTGAATCATACATACATGTGTGGTTGAATTTGCGGCTATATTTATTTATAAACATTTAATTGGTTTATCTAATTTCTGCAAATAATTTTCATGCAATGCTAAAATCGCATTTCGCTACAAATGAGCTACATACCTACAACCTTTGCCCGAAATGGGATGACATATTTTTCCAATTATCTATCCTTCCTATGTGCAATCTTACAAGGCAAGACAAGGAAAGCTAAAACGCCAATAAATATCCAACCTTTTATATTTAAATCTTGCATCAAACAGGTAGCAGTAATAAACTTTTTTTTTAACTTCTATATTTTAACTGGAATTGTCAAAATTAGTATTTTGTTTAGATAAGAACGCTTTCGGTACAACTCCAGGTAGTTTTTAAAATATATTATTTTTCCGTTTGAGAATTTTTCGAGTCTTCAGTTTTTTGGCTCATGTATTTTTAGTGTGAGAAAATGCAAGTTTTAGGTGTCTAAAAATGTTCAGTGATTTTTGAAAATTTTTTACAGGCAGCTTCTTCTATACAAAGCAAAACTGCGATTATTTTTTATATGAAAGGTATTGTGAAAGAGCGTCAGTAAACAAATATTCAAAATAAACGTTGTTATAATAGAAAAATAATTTTAAATAATGGGAGGATAAATTAATTTCTCAAATGTGTCAATATGTGTGTGTGTTATAATTTGTGAACAGAGTGTACATATGTACATATGTGTATATAAGTAAACAGAGATCAATAAATGAAATTATATCCACATTTGACTTGGATTTATTCTTTCGAATCGATTCGTACATTAAATATATAACATTTACAACATACAAATGTAATAAAAATCACATTCTTTTATACATATTAATACGCCTACAGTATTTTTTCTTATACTTGTTAGATTTTTGTGCCATTATGACTAATTTTTGGCCGTGATTTCTCTTAAATAGGGACCGTAATGATTATGAGTCTTATCAAAAAAATGTATATCTATTTAATATTTTCAGATTTATAAAATTTCGATCAAAAATTATTATAATTTTTTGAGTTTTTACTTTTTTGTTTAGAAATAAATATTTAACATCAATTAAAATTTGTTTGATCAAAAATAAAACTCATTTTTCATTTGTTAATTTTTTCCCTCTGAAATAAAACTTATTTTGTGAGTTGCTGTTTATTGATCTGAAACACTCATTATTTTGTGAGTTTAAATTTTTGAATCGGAAATAACCATTATTTTTTTTATTGTTATTTTGTTTGTCAAAGATAATGATTATTTTTTGAGTTTAATTTTTTTGATCAAAAATAAAAAGCATTTATTGAGCGTTATTTTATAGCTCAGAAATAAAATTTAATTTTTTGGCAGATCGAAAACTCAAAACGACACCGCTTTTCTGAGAAGTGCTAGGTGGTTAATTTTTTGTGCTATGATTTCGTCATCACATGCAGTTTAGAATTCTGTTGCCAGTCCTAAGGTTTTTTTTTTAAATTTCTTATAAAGTTTGAAACTTGGGTTAATGTGCTGTATAAATTTGTTATCATGGTTGAATGCAAAATAAATTTACCACCTAGCACTTATTAGAAAAGCGGTGGGTCGTTCTGAGCTTTTCGATCTGCCAAAAAATATAAAACTTAAATATTAAGTTTTATTCCTGAGCTATTTATTTTTGATCAAAAAAATATATTTATTTTTGAAGAAAAAAATAATAATCAAAAAATAAAAGTTTTTTTTTATCAAAAAATTACAGCTCATAAAATAATGATTATTTCACATCTATAAACAGCAACTCCCAAAATAAGCATTATTTCAGAGCGAAAAATTAACACCCGAAAAACGAGTTTTATATACGACCAAAAATATATAACTTGATTTTTGATTATTTATCCTGAGCGATTAATAAAAATCGAAATATAATTATTAATAATATTTTTTATATATTTTGATCAACAATTTTTTAATCGTAACAAATTCTCGGAGGGCGTGAGAAAAAATTCACATGTAGATATACATATGTATGTATGTATGTATATTTAAAAAAAAAAATTATCCGATATTTGTAACCTTTTGATTTTGAACATTTAAAATTTAAAAATAATCATTATTTTCGGTCCCTGCTCTTACCCCAAAACTCGACACGCAATATATGATTACGTTCAATCGCAATTTTGAAACTAATTTCCAATGGAGACCGTAAATTGAATGCTGTTAGCAATTTATGTTTTGAAATATTTATGGTTGCCAACACAATGGCAATCAGCTGTCAAAGTGATGCTTTGACCGCTAAATTTTATTTTGCACGAAAAGTTCGTGGCGGCAACATCATAAGTATCATAATATGAAAGCAAATATTGAGTGGTTTCCTATTTGATTAATTTTTAATATGTACTTAGAAGAGAAATAATATATTTGAAAATTAATAATGTGAAGTAACTTCAGAATTTTCGCGCTTTAATGTTTTGATATTGAAAAATCAATTGAAATCAGCACAAATTTCTGAAAAATAAGGACATTTGCGTACTAAATTGGAAATTGAAAATATGTCTGCTGCATAACGAGTAAAAATTCAGTTCTGTCCTTCCCAAATCGGTACGTCTGCCTGACATCAATTTGATTTTAGCAATTGAGAAGCGAACGTTGCGAATTTAAAACTTTGATTTTAAGCTTTTAATCCTACAAACAGACACATTCTGTGATACCACACGGAAACGCCAGGCTCTCCTGGTTTAAGCATCAGCTTTGAATTAGCGCTGCTAATCTCTTTAGCGATCGTTTATTTATGCCCTTTTCTTTTTATCCAATTTTGAATAACAAACTCTTTCTTAAATATGGTAATTTATTTGACATTTGTCCGATTGCATCAAAACAAAGCTCGAAAAAGTCGGAACAAGGTACATTTGTCCCTACTTTTCTATGCCTGAGCAGTACCCTGACTGGCGTCACCTTTTGTTTAATGCACCATTCACGCAGCATAAATACTTACCAACAAAGCCATCTTTTTTGCAATGCTCATTTCCCCCCGGTGTGTGCTGTGGGCATGCCGCGTCTCCTTACCAAGGGACAAATAGATTTGAGAGTAGCAAATGGTAATGATAAGAAATGCTCCGCCATTTGAACCCAAAATGGCCACCAGGTACATCGTATCGACGGGTTCACGTATCTCCATCGGCAAGCAGATGCTGAAAAGTGCATAAACATTTATGAAATAATTAAAAGGTAGCGTTATAGTTAAACCATGTAGGTATTGTTTTTAATTATTGCCACGTTTTACTGAAACATAATCACTTCGCATTAATAAAAATCGATTGTATATGCAGATACATACATATATGCTGGATTAATAAAATTTTTTCTGTTTTACTTATTTGTGTTTGTACTAAAGAGTAGCTAATGTCGAATATGACAACATATGATATACGAACATACCTATGTATATATAGTATATAGCAAGGCTATTGTGTAAAATTTGTATGCTAACTTGCACCAATCGAAAATTCTTAACTTAAATTATTGTAACTAAGTATTGTTAGTAAAAATCATTCGACTGGAAAATATTATTTTTTAAACCGAACTTTATAGATTTAAGCTTGTTAGTTTACACAACACTTCCAATAATATTTAATTTATCTCTTTCTCTCTTAACTGTCTAACTGTCCCCCTTGTTAGACTAAGCGCTAGTTCCGCACTAAAGGCTTCATGACTGTCTCATAACCAGTGCAAAACGAATGAGTGAGACGGTTGATATTAATATAATGCAAGCAGTGCGATCTACTTAAAATATGCGAGAATAAACTTCCGATATATTTCACACTAGATGTTTTTTATATAAAATGGTTTTTTGGATAATTACTTTAATTATTATGGTACAATATATTGTACATGCATTTACACAAACACAAGTGCGGCTGAAAAATTAACGAAAATGTTATGTATTTACATACATTCATATATAAATTGGCACTCACACTATATAGCTCAGTGTATGGACGAGTTTATCCTAACATTAGTGGTGTGCGTCTTTGTATTATACCACAACGGCAGATGTATTTAATAAGAAGCTTTTTCATGGCAGAAATACCCTCCGAGGATTGCGTTTGTCTGCCGAGGGGTGACCGCTATTAGAAACACATATTTTCAATGATTTAGATTTTACTTGCCCTGGCTGAGATTCGAACATCGATCTCAGCGGTATATCGAGTTATAGCACACACCACTACCCACTCGACCACAGCGGCCACAGTTATTGTGCGTCCCGTATGTTGTACCACAAATGGAGGAACCTAAAGTTTAATGCCGACTCCGAAGGTCAGACGTATTTTATGAGAAGCTTTTTCATGACAGAAATACCGTTGGTGGTTGGAAATTGCTTGCCGAGGGTATATACATATATACATAAATGCATACATATTTACGAGTACGTGCATACTCAATATCTGTTGAATTACATTTTGCAGTGGAACAACAAACCAGTCGAAAAAGATTCTGGTTTACTACTAGAATTTTTGACTGGGAATAGGAACACTTTGCGATTCTGTAGACGTTGGCTAGAGCACGATTTGAAGCAGGTCATAACAATAAAATAATACATGTACGTTCGTTGTGGTATACAGAATCGATTGATTAGAATATCCGTTCTTTAATGACATGAAGCGTCTTTTTACAAGATGGTTCTAACTCGGAAACATTCAAACGTTTCTTATTGGCTAGGGTTACAAACGGACATTAAAGTCTAGTTACATTCAAACCAAATCTTAATAGGTAAATCTTAAGGTTTAATTAGTTATAAGTACGTACGTATGGGCCCACGAACACCTTCATACTTACGTGCCCTACAGTTAATAGAATTTTTGTATTCCTTACATAAAAAAAATATAAAAAATTATGAATATGAATAACTTCTTACTCCTGTACCGAGATTTAAACTCACGACCTCGCGTGCAGTATTGACTGCGGCATAGGGCTGTCAAATTTATCTGATGGAAAATCGGAACACTTGTTAATGTACTGATCAGATATCAACACCAAACAAATCGAGAGCATAATATCATTTCTACTTACACAAAATTGTATTTTATGCATATCAAAGAAAATGAAAACAAGTAAGAAAAGCTAAATTCTGGCGAAACCGATTTTTATATATCCTCGAGATGTATTTTTGTAGGGGCGGTGCCCATTATTTCATAAAGACCCCATTTCTTTGTTTCAAATCGCTGCTAGTATTGAACTGTACTCAGTTTCTTCCAATAAATACTGAAAATCGAAGTTTTTTGGCTTTTTCGAAATTTCCGTTAACAATGATAACAGCGATATTGAGCAAAACAAAAATATTTACTGCCTCGAAATTTTATTTATTCGATGCTTGTACATACATATGTAAGTGGACAGTCGTTTGAGTAAGTCAAAGTGAGTGTTTTTTTTTTTTGAAAATGGAAAAAATTGGGTATCGAACTGTCATTAAATTTTTGTTTTGAAAGGCAATACGCTCACGCAAATAAAATATGGGTTGAATCCCGTGTATAGGGACTCTGCACCATCATTTTCCACAGTGAAATTTTGAGCAGCTGAATTTAAACGTAACCGTAAGAGCTTGGTAACCGATGAACGTTCGGGACGTCCAAAAATTGCTACTAATGACGAAAACATCGCTAAAGTTCACCAAAATTGTGTTCGATTTAGCTTTTCGAAATATGGCGAAAAGCCACGAATTAGGATTCGAATTGCTTGACCATGCGCATTACTCACCAGAATGTAGTCATCAGCAGTATTTTCGCGAAGAACTCATTTCCGCGTACTTTTAGCTTACTGGGTTATATCAATTTTCCTTTGCTTTCTCTTTCGCTCGTTGTTTTCAGTAGTTTGACAGATGCATTTGGCAGGAATTTTATGCAAATTTTTATTTAATAATTGCGACGTACATATTTAAATATTTGTTGATTCTAACAACGGTGAAAATTGATAGCACTATGTGTTAATAATATGTGTGTGCCAAAATGAATGCATTAGTGGCTCGATATTAAGCGCAGTGAATGAAAATCAAACACCATATAAGTATGTGAAAAATGCAAAAAAAGAGCATTTTTAAAGATAAATTCTGATAAAATTTGTGAACGGATTTTTGCAAAACGATAGCTAAACAAAAGTTTATTTTGTTGTTCATATATGTGCATTTGAATTTTTCAATTTGGTTTACGCGTTTAGCCTCAGTAAACCAAATTCATGCGGCGCTATACTAAACCCGACCCAGATCATATCCCAAGCGACGCCTTTTTGTTCCCTTATCTAAAAACTAGCTCGGATTTTTGTTCAAATGTGGAGCAATTACATTCGTGATCAATTTTTTTGCAGACATAAATGCTGAGTAACATTTGGATGGGTTAGAGAGATGGGAGCTGGAAAAAGTGTGTATAGTTAAAAGAACACTATGATAAAAAAAAAGTTTTTTAAAAAAAATTTCTTGTATCATTGTAAGGTCGGAAAATTTTCAGACCACTCTCGTAAAAGGAAGTGAATTTTTCACTACATTTAGCAACAAATTCCTCTACTCGACCAAGGCGAGGTGAGAACAGCACTAAGGCGGCTCAAGAACAACAAAGCGCCTGAGGCAGACAGGAAACCGGTTGAGCTGTTCAAAGCTGGCGGCAAAGAGCTGGTAGGAATCATGTACCAGCCGTTAAGCACAATCAGGTTCGACGAGTACATGCCAGCACAAATGAGAACAAAACAAAGTTAATTGTGGTAACAAACAAAAAATTCTCCCGTATTGGGACCCACGTTCGGCAAATTTTATGGAATATGAAAAGCAATCAAAAATGTGTATGTAAAATTAATTTGGTGGATAACACAGGTCTGCAACAAAAATGCTGTCTGGATATTTCCAACTGATTTCTATGTATTTAGGTGTTCTGAAAACTAAAAAAATACTCAAAAAATTCCAGAACGTAAGGTTATTTTACAAAACGCAATATTTTATTATAAAAAAGGGTTTTTTTGGAATAACTTGTAGGCATTAATAATAGGTATAATTTTATTTTGATTACTGTTTTTAAACTCACTTTCTCACTCTGGAACTTACTTTTGTCGGGAGTGTCTTCCTATTGGTTTAGATATCGTGAGAAGCAGTTTACTTCCTACTTTGCCCAAGAGGACGAGTTAGTTTATTGTACCAATATTGAAGGTTTGACGGATATATTTAAGATGTCATACGACCCAGCAGAGTGGCGTATTTTCATAGATTCTTCAAAAAGAAGCCTTAAACCAGTTCTGCTTCACAACGGCGGTTTCTATACTTCCATTCCTGTCGGTCATTCCGTACAACTCAAGGAAACCTACAAGAACTTGGAATTGATTCTTTGAAAATTAAAATATAAAGACCACGGTTGGCAAGTGTGCGGTGATTTCAAAATCTTGGGTATGGCGCTCGGACAACAAATTCCCATGCTTTTTGTGTCTATGGGATAGTAGAGACCGAACAAATCACTGGACCAAAAAGTGTGGGCCTCCGAGGGAGCTTAAAGTTGGCGAAAAGAATGTCCTGTATGAAACGTTGGTGCCTCCTCATAAAGTTCTTCTACCACCGCTTCACATATATATCCATAGCTGGGATTGATGAAGCAATTTGTAAAGTCACTTCCAAGAGAAGGAAATTACATCAAATACAATACTTAATATCAAAGTTTCCAGGCCTCTCGGAGGCAAAGTTGAAGGAAGGTGTTTTCGTTGGACCAGATATTAGACGGCTTATGGCTGATCCACTATTAATCACAACCATGATGGATGGACGAAAAAGAGTTTCACTGAGAAAAATAAATGTGTTCAGTGCTTACTAATTAATATATTTTACATAAATAAATTAGTTTTGTTACGCAATTATAAATTTAAAAAATTTTGTTTAATCTTTTATATTTTATTTTAAGACGATAACTTGGTTAACATAGCCACCTACATTGTAAGAAAACGTGACGTTCTATGACAAAATTATTTTCGGATTCAGCACACCCAAAAACATAAGAATTACACAAAAAAAAAACAAAAACAGCTCTCAATTATTTTATTTGCAGACTTGTGTAATCGTATGTATTTGATGTGGCATCTTCGAAAACGAATTGACAAGAGGTGAAAACGTAAATAATTTCTAAATACAAAAATCTACAATATCAGGAAATTTGCAACATGAATTATACTTGAAAAAACTTATTTTATGGATGACGAAGTCCTTATTAGCCTTATTAGAAGCTCATAACGAGCCGTACGATAAGTCCTCTACGAGGTACAACCTAGCCGACCAAAAAATAAACTGTATACTTATGTATGTAAGCTGATTTGACTGCTTGAGTAAAAAGCTTTAGGTTTTACGAAAATAAAGTTAAATATACAGCCCTATTCGCAGGCAGTGACAAATTTCGCCGTAATGACAATTGCTAGGATTGTGATAACTGTCACGTTTTTGGTATGCGCAGAAATTTTTGAAAGCTCTTTTTGTGTATACTGTCTTATTTATTATTATGACCTACAGAGCATGTGACAACGTTGACACCGATGTTTTTGTGTTACATTTTATAAAAGTAAAAATTTGCAACTCAAATGCTTTGGTGTTAAATTTTTTAAGAAACCAAGCTTTTTAAGTTTTTACACCACAGATTGCGTTCGAGTTTTAGCTATGGCAGAGCAAGTGGTTATAATGTGTTTGATTGTGGAATATGCGTGATAACAGTGATCCATTTTCCATGCAGGAGACCATTTTTATACAAAACTTTCGGTTTCCTAAATCACTTTGCCGCAGATTACTCGAAAAGTTGGAACCAAGTGACCGTCAAAAGTCCAGCATCCCATTCACTATTCGTTTTCTTGGTTGCTTGTATTTCTATGCGCATGGATTATATCAAAAGTGCGTTGGAAACAATTCAACCAAATCAGCTGTTTTTACTATACAGTGAGAAGAGTTTTCTATTGTCATTATTGGCAGTGCATACCTATGACAACTGGCCGTGACAATATAATGCCAATTTACCCATAACAATTGAAGACTGTGACAAAACGCGAATAGGGCTGATACCCTGCAAGCCAAGACAAGCCAGTTACCCCTGAAATTCAAAAAATTTACATAACATACATAACAACTTTTACCCATTTCACAAACACATTTTCAAATTTTGTTTTCGAACTGTCGAAAAATTTCCATATGTTAGAGCAGTAATGCCGTACTCCAATAATAATCGTATGTATTAGAAGGAGAAAGATAGAAAAATATAAGAACAATTTTTATCAAAGTAGGCTATGAATAATCGGCATTTCAGCAAAAATTGTATTTCAAAAAATTATTCAAAAGGAAGACCTCCTCTGCGTTGGAAAGACCAAGTGGAAAAAGACTTGGCTATACTTGGGATTTCCAATTGGCGCCAGTTAGCAAACGAAGGGGACAGCTGGCGTGCTTTGTTGACCTCGTCCAAAATCGCTTAGGCGGTTGATGCGCCAATTAAGTAAGTAAGTATGTGTATATGCATATGTATGTAAATGGAGTGTTTATTAATTAAACCTTCTTAAGTAAATATATGTATGTAGCAGCACTCACCTCGTCGACGAGTAGTTGCTGATGCCGAAGAGGGGCAACAGTGACATTACAATAGAGTACACCCAGCCCGCCCCCATAATAAATCCGGCAGCACGTAACTTAATGCGTTTATTTAAGTGCATTGCGCGCGTAATCGCCATCCAACGTTCGATAGTGATGACGGTCAGAGTGAAGACCGACAAGTGACTAGCAAAGACAGTCAGAAAGCCAGCGACTTTACATCCAGCACCTACAAATAACGATTAAATTTTAAACAACTCTTAAATGGCACGAATTTACGCGTAAAATATTAAATGTGTTGACATGTTTTTTAATAGCGATTACTAGATTAATTTATTTTTACTTTTGGCCGCATACAGTAGAAAACACCTAACTTTTAAAATGCACTATGCTTATACATAAAAAGTGGACAAAAACCAAATAAGCCAACGTAAAAATTAAGCTCGAAATAAACTCATATCATATGTATGTACATACATTGTGGCTATAAAAAGCAAGTGTATTATATGTACATATGTACATATATTGTAAGTACTAGTGTTCGTACATACCGTATTGCCAATCAAAGGCGTAATTAAAATAGGCACCCATAGAATGTGCATCGATGGCGGCGATTAACAGCAAATACAAACCCAAACACAAATCCGCAAAGGCTAAATGACCCATTAAGAAACGCGGCACAGATGGACTTTCTGACCTGCAATATTTTGTATTTATTAAAAAGGAATTAATTAATTAATAGTCGGTTAGCCAATAGGTGTATTCTTGATCTATTGCATACTCTCTAGCATGATGCATATTTGACATAAATAGCTTGATTGGATAACTTTGTTGTTGTTTCATGTATTCAAATATTATGCAATTTTCTAATGACCGGTGTTGTTGATTGCATAGACTGAGTTCACACACGGAAACTTTTGTTGCGGCAACTCGAAGTTTGTGGAAAAGAAAGCGACGAGGAAAGGCTCCAAGTGGCTCGTGCTCGGGCAACACGCTTTGTTTTTGTTCGTCTTATAGTGGAAACAGTCACCGCCGTGTACGTGTGCCGTTTCTGTTTGATGTGAGATACACAAAATTTGTGCCCGTATATATACGTTTGCTTGCATGAACACAATGTTGCCATTCATTTGTTTGCAAGCATACTTTTACACGCATCCGCTTTATCAATTAAAATTTTTCATCGTAAAATAAATCAAAGCCAGAACTAACAAATCCAAATAGTCAACTTATCTATAATTAACATTATTAAACATCGCTTTTACGTTATTTTAATAAAAAATTAAATTTTTCTAAATTTCTTTTGTAGATGATTTTAAAATGCGCTGTTGGTAACGCTGTGTGATGAGAGAGCACGGCTTCACGGCAAACATCTAAATTTCTCAGACCGGACCGGCAAACAAACACAGTGGTGAGTTTTCATTTACATGGCACCCTCATCAAGGATTATATGATACGAAACTCTCTTAACCGCTATTAAAATAGGGGGACTGATCTTGTTTTTCATGCTGGCAACAAAACCGAATGAGTCCCCCTATTATCAGCTGACGAGTAAAATAGCGAAATGCCAGAGGCAAAATGTGTAAATTATCAATAAAATCAGTGCGCTTTCTAATTGTGTAGAATAAGATATTGAGTGTTTGTTTTTTGCAAAAAAAAGTGATACAATCTCAAAATAAAGAGCAACGTATAAAATTTTGAACTTTTCACTAAAATGTTGCATTTTACATATTTAGAAAAAGCGTCTTTAAAATTGCTAATAAAAATATTTTTCAAAGAAAATTGCTTATATATTACTTTTTTAAATACTTTTTAACTACATACTGTAAATAAATACAAACATATACACATTTCGATTGGATTGATATTGATTGATTATGTTAAAATTGATATTTTTTATTTCAGTTAAAATTGTTGGTATACTTTAAAGTTTTCATGCAGAACTCATAAATTTATAATTTTTTTTCATTAATACCCGTATTTTAATTGTTACTTCATTGTATTTGTATTATTTACTTCTGCATAACGCAATGGTCGTATTAAATTCATAAAATCTCCAAAAAATGCAATGGTAATTACCACATTTGGTTTCTTTCATAGTGGCATCATTGGAAAATGCTATAAAAAATGTACACATTGAGTGCGCTCTCACGAGAACGAGAGTTTCGTATCATATAATCTTTGACGGACGGCTACGGCGGTGACGGTTTGCATTATTAGTTGGCTGCTAAGAAATTTGACATTCCTTTTCATTCAAGAACGATAGAATACAAGATTGCGCCTTCCCGACGAAAAATGATGTGAAGCAAAATGCGTGCAACGTCACGAACATGGTTTTACTGAGAATCGGAAGAAATTGCAAAGAAAAATGTGAGGTTAGGTTCTGCTGATTTCTAAATTTTAAAGTTATTACCAATTTCGGCACATTATGCAACATATTGATAGTCAAATAACTTCATTTATGCTCTGGGTTAGATTAGATGCCTTGAAAAAAACTGCAGTGCAGCATTAGGAGACACAAGAAGCTTAACTTGCTACTAAGTGCTCACAGCTACAACTTCACATCATTTTTAGCGAGTTTTATAGCCCCGTATCATTGATAGACTCTGTGATTTAACACTTAACACTGCGCACTTCAAGTTTAATAACATCGCTTTCGCGAAAATAATATAAAATGAAATGTCAGAGAATTGCCTGAACAAAGTTGCTCTATGTGAACGTGATTGGCAACACCAAAAGAGAAGTTGCCGAAAATGAGCAACAAAATTATCCGTATCTGAACCCAGTCATAGTACGATAGCAAGATCTATACAAACCTTGGTACGATAGCAAGCATTTTGAAACCATGCAGAGAGTCAGCGTGAGCTTAAAGGTTCAATTAGAGGTGCCATAACCATAACCATAGAAAACAGCTGATCCAACCAACCTTATGGGTTACACTGTAATCGATTAGTGGTGCCATACCATAACGCCATACCCATAACCATAACCATACCGACCAACTGAATTTTGGTTTTTGCCGTAACCATAAACAGGTGATTGCTGATTCGCCTCGTTTATTGTGATATTTTTAGTCTTCGTGTGCAGTTTATTTTGTTTTGGTGAGTTTTAATTTATATTTTGCGTCCGCGTTTTACATACTTTACTAAATTTTTATTTATCTTCAGTTTGTTGCAAATATCAGCTGTTTATGGTTATGGCACCACTAATCGATTGCTTAAATATGGTTATGGTTATGACTACGATTATGGTTATGGCGTTATGGTATGGTACCTCTAATTGAACCTTAAAGAGCGTAAGTATAGCGTGCACATGTACATTAGGGTGACAATTAAATGTATGGAGTATTTTTTTTTTCTTTATTGTTTTGGTCTCAGTGTTTTTTTGTGTGTAGTTTTATTTAAAAAAAATTCTAGTAAAATTTCAAGGTCGTAGGAAGAGGATTAGGGGGCGCGTCGGCCCCCCAAAGTTACACAAAATACGTTTTTTCACGCAAATTCTTACTTTGACTGCTTGTAACTTTCTCTGTGTTTTTTTTTTTAAACATTACTGGCGAAAGATGTTCATTAATATGTCTACAATAACATCTGTCAATAACATTTTTGTCTAATGTTAATATTTAATGAAAAAAACTTAAATATAGGAGAAAAAGTACGCCTCAATGTCGATTTATTATACTTAAATAAAACTACTTATGTATATGATTTCTCTTTTTATTAATATTGTTTAAAGCACTTGAGACAATGTCTTTTATTACAGTCCGGAAACCGATGGCGGTAATCGCTAACAATTTTTAAAACAAATTGTTTTTGGCGTTCATTTTTGGTAAATAGTTTATTATGCTCTTCCATCAATTTAACCCCCCTTTTGGCAGTGTCATTTGTAACATTTAATTTTTTCATCAGTTCAGCCGCTTTACAATAAGATTGGTCCTGCTCCCATTTGTCTGGGTTTAATTTAAAAAAATCAGTATTTATTTGAAATCTTTCAAATAATGCTTTTGTTTCGGCAGAGACGAACTGTTCAATTCCGTCATGGAATATTTCAACGATTTCTCTATCATTTATTGTAGCTCGCTTTGTGTTTTGCTCTTGTTCAAAATCATTTTCCAAAGCCGCCACCATTTTTTGTTTTGAAAAAAGGGATACGTTGCTGTCAAAAAATGCAAGACCAACCGCCTCAGGGCTTAAATACCACAAGTGGTTCCTGAACTTTTTAAGAGCAACATAAGATATAGCAGCATCAATTTTTTTGAAGTTTTCAAGTTTTTGTAAAAATAAAAAATCTTGATATGGCGCTTTAATGGCCAAAGGAGCAGAAAACCACGCTTCGACATAGACTTCAGCAATAAAAACACAAATTTGACGAAGCCCATTTAATTCAGTTGCTGAAAGCTGGAACTCGTTACGGAATAAAAATATTTTTAGACAGTAAATCGCTTTTGCCATCCACCTTGCATGGTGAACAGCTCCTGGCGATCGAAACATTAGGCTGTTTGGATGTGTCTTTTCTGGTTTTTGACCCAGGAAGAGCAAAGTGAGTTCCAAGAATTCTTTATAGTCTTCCCTGGGTTGTTTTTCTTCCAAGATATTATTTACTGCACCGATAATGCGAACAGCAGACTCTTTCATGTACGTCTTGACAGTTGGATCGTTGATGCCATACTCATAGTTTTTAGCATCAATCTTAGCCCAAGCATTTTTAAATTTCTCAAACATTTTAACGTTTGGACTTCCATAACAGCTTATTTTTTCTTCGAAAACGCATCTTAAAACAATCTCGTATATATGATGACGGCATGGTAACCATAAAAGTTGTCTTTGTAAATTATTTTCAATTAACGTACAGGTACCATTGAAACGCCCAGTATTGACCGCTGTTGTATCAAACACTAAAGCTTTGATGTGATTTTGCAGACCATATTCATAAATAGCATCGCATACAGCGGATGCCTGTTCTTTTCCAGTACCGGAATCAAGTGCAGGTATTTCAAGAAGCTGTTCAACTTTACCGCTCGATATTATTATAGGCAACCTATCAACTTTATCATTTCCCGTCAGCGCCGGCAAAAGTTTACCATCCCAATGAAGGCAGATAGCGTCGAGCTCATTTAATTTTAATTTATTTTTTAATGCTGAAATTCTTTCTTCACGGATTTGTTCCCTTTCCTGGTGTACAGACGTTCGGTTTAAAATATAATCTTCAACATTATTACCCAGAGCTTCAACGACTGCGCTTATTAGATGAACCGCATGTCTGTCACTGATTTTACAGACATCGAGTGCGGCCGCCAGTTTTGGTGTTAGTATTTTATTTGTTCCCCTACATTTTTTGGCTGGAGGTTGACTACAACGTGGGTCACATTCCATATCTGGAAAACTGTTATCATTCTCTGAAGATTCAGATGACAGCAACTCTGCAGTTTCATCTAATAAAAACGACTTAATTTAAAGAAAATAAAAAATAAACAATAACATACAACGAACCAATTAATGCAATTTCACGATTATTCCGCTCCACTTGTTGTAATAAATTGTTGTTGCGTTCTTCAAGTCGGCACTCTCGGCGTACTTCTTCGTAATCGATACCATACATAAAGCCTGGGCGCCCCGTTTTTCGTTGACTTATCAAGAAATCAATATCTTCTTGATTCGACATTATTTTTAATGCACTTGCATGCGCCACGTCAAAAAGCATATCCAATTTTTCTTTCCACGTGTTTACTTTGCTCTTATGGAAATTAGAAGTCTTCTTTGAATCTTTTTGAAAGCTTTGCCATTCTTTATACAATTTCTCTACATTTGTAATGCAGTGTTGTTTATCCTTGACCGGAATGCGGGCTTTTTCCCAGAACACGAATAGTTCTTTTACAACTAAATCTGAACTTTCCCGTAAATTTTTTTTTACTACACGTAAATTGAAAAACAAAACTTTCAACACTTCTATATTGGAGGGTAGTTTACTTCCCGTTAATGAGTTGGTACAATAACCAATTAAATATATGCGTTCACGTAAATTTCTAGCAGACATTTTCGACTTTTCACATTCAAATATTCACTTCGAATGATTTTTTTGCAAATTTAATGCTATTAAAAAATGTTTGCGGTTGCTGCATATAACTGTAAAATAAGAATCTATTTTCCGAGAAACATTGGTGCTGATTTTTTGTCGGTAGCTTACGCAAGCATTGAGAATAATATTGTTGAGGTTGTAACGGGAATATTCTCGGTCACAATTGTCAATATTATAGATCGCTTCAGCATACAGGCAAAAAAAATTTGAAGCAAACTTTTAAAGACAATTCTTACACTTGAAAACAAAAGTAAACAAAAAAAGTCTTAAGTTCGGACTAGCGAGGTCTTACTGTATATAATTGTTGAAGCTACTCTTACGTAAATCATAAGGAATTTTCTATATGAATCTTTAATTAAATAAATCTGAACAAAATCCAAAATTTGAATCAATAAGTAATTTTATTTAAGTATAATAAATCGACATTGAGGCGTACTTTTTCTCCTATATTTAAGTTTTTTTCATTAAATATTAACATTAGACAAAAATGTTATTGACAGATGTTATTGTAGACATATTAATGAACATCTTTCGCCAGTAATGTTTAAAAAAAAAACACAGAGAAAGTTACAAGCAGTCAAAGTAAGAATTTGCGTGAAAAAACGTATTTTGTGTAACTTTGGGGGGCCGACGCGCCCCCTAATCCTCTTCCTACGACCTTGAAATTTTACTAGAATTTTTTTTAAATAAAACTACACACAAAAAAATACTGAGACCAAAGAAAATATCACTTTCGAAATTAACTGTCACCCTAATGTACATACATACATACATGCTATGCCACAAAAGAGGAAAATGTATTCGATTTGATAAGTTGAACGGTAAAGTATTGGAAGGGTGCTTTTTATGCTACCGCTCATGCAACGGATCGAGAATAACCTTACTGAAATTACGAATTTTCAACTCTCACTCACCTTATCGAAAGGAACACAACTAGCACAGCAACATTGCCAATCACAGCTAGGGCAACAACAATCCAAACGGAAATACGTAACCACTGGTAGCCCATGACATCTTCGCACGGATTCAGGGCATTCGGCATAGGATAGCATTCCACGTTATGTTTTCTAAAAATAATTTGAAGGCAAAGGAGCATATCAGCTGAAAATGCTAAGATTCAAGTGTAAATGAACATTAAGGTGCCTCGCTCACATACATTAGAGTACATAAAACACAAGCATTTAAATCAAATCTTCAATATTTAAAACAGTTTATTTGCTTATGTATGTATGTCTTTCTCATTAAAAGCTTGAATTTCAATTTGCTTTATTCTGATTTGACAGCGATGTTTGACATACATATGTATAACTTTAAAAAAAAAAAACATTTCCATTGCAAAGCTGTTAAATTTAAATGTTTCGAGATATTTAATAAAAAAAAATAGTTTTTATACATACTTACGTATTCCTAAAATGGCGTACCTAATGGATACTCATGTGCTGATTTCTACGGCTTGCTTGAACTTTTACTGAGGCATCGTCGTATACGTACACACAAAAATGGCCACTTCATGCATACGAAATTTTGACTTTATAAGAAAAAAAACATATTGCGATTTCAAATTATTTTTTTTTATTTACGTACACTAGTATGTAGGAAGTACTACTATATTTATGTAAAACAAAAACCAATACAAGAAAAAAAAATTGAATGCAAAAATTGCCATATATGTATGTATGCTGCTCACATTCAAAAAGGGACATTCAGTTTATAACTCACAAAAGTAACAAATAAATTAAAATAATATTTTGTCGTTTTCTCTTTCTGCTTTATTACATCCTGTAAGCGCCGAGGAATACTTTCAATCAGTTTTTGGCAGTAGATAAGCTCAATTTTTTCCCATTCCTCCAATACTGCTCGTTTTAACTCTAACTTACTGCTCACACATCTTGTAGCAAGTCTTCTTTTGAGTTCTCTCCATAAATGTTCAATGGGATTCACGTCGGGAGACTGAGCAGGTGTACATTTGGACATTTATATAGCAACCAGTTCCGAGCATTCCACGACGTGTGCTACGGGTCATTGCCTTGGTAAAATATAAAGTTAGTACGAACACCAAGCTTTTCGGCACTGCTGTGAACATTTTCTTTTAAAATGTCAATGTACCCATTGCCATCCAAAATGCCATCGATTGTGTGTATTTTTCCAACGCTAGTCCCCGACATGCAACCCCATATCATTACTGAGCCGCCACCGTATTTCACCGTCTTTTTAATATTTTTGTCCTCCAATTCTTTTCCAGACATTCTCCACACAAAACGCCTGCCGTCTGGTCCAAAAATATTTATTTTTGTTTCATCCGCAAATAAAACCTAGCACTGAAATTATGTAAGATTGATTTTTCTTCG
This sequence comes from Philophylla caesio, assembly GCA_963971545.1. NCBI lineage: Eukaryota > Metazoa > Arthropoda > Insecta > Diptera > Tephritidae > Philophylla > Philophylla caesio. Next base: position 159,925,682 of record OZ020604.1, on the reverse strand, counting down.
AAATAAGTGGCTTTCGACGAGGCCCTCTGGCATAAAATTTGTTCTTTTTACGGAGTCGGCGAATCGTTTCCGCACAAACTTCTACATTTTGTTTCCTCCTTTAGCTGTTTTTGCAACTCTATCGCAGATTGCTTCGGATTTTGTTTTATTAAACGAAGGATATATCTACAGTTGCGATCATCAATTTGCGCTCTGTTACTTAGATTACGCTTTTTATTTCTTACGTTTCCCCTTTCTTTATACCTTTTAATAATATTATGAGCTGTTGACTTTTTTGCCAACCAACAATTTCACTAATTTCGCGAATCGACTTATTGCCTTTGTAGTTTTTTATAATAATTTCCCTTTCTTCAATTGTTGTTTGACGCATTTTTGTAAAATAATGTAAATTCATCAACAGTCACTGAAATACTACTGACAATAAGTTATTTGCGATTTGAACTCAACTTAAAACGTTACCTAGCTCACGAATTCTAACTGTCCCCTTTTGAATGTAAGCAGCATACCTATATGCCATTTTTTTGCATTAAATTTTTTTTTCTTGTATTGGTTTTTGTTTTACATAAAGTTAATTCCTATAGTTGTACTTCCTACATACTAGTGTACGTAAATAATAAGAATAATTCGAAATCGCAATATATTTATTTTCTTATCAAGTCAAAAGTTCGTATGCATGAAGTGTCTAATTTTGAGGGTGGCTGACGTATGTACTTACACATGATTCAATAATAAAAGGTTCTGTAATAAAGCAGCTCACTCTTTCCCGCATGACAAATCGGCTTCTTAACTCATGAAGAATGTTGCATATTCCAAAGTTTTCCCTTGTAAAAGTAGTATATTGTAAACTTCTTCATACTAAAAAAAGCGATGGCATTACTGACTCGTTTGTCTAATTTATAATTTTTTTCACTTTTGACATTTTACTTTGTGATTGTGTGAATTTCGGTAAGTTTTGCAAAAAATCGTTGTTATTTCATAATATTATACAAATTTTTCATTTTGAATTTAAAACATATCTTATTTCCAGTGTAATTAACCACAACACATGTGTATGTAGTGTGAGATAATCAAATTTTCTGGCCGAGGACCGGGTAAGTAAATACCAGTTTTGTTTTTATTTGATTGCATCAATGATAAATCCATTTATTAGCAGAATATCTTTCCCCAGCGAGCGCAGTGGAATACGAGTATATGTACATTATTGTGTATGTGTATATGTACATGTTATATTTTCATCGCCGATCGACTTGAGCTTTTCTCCTGCAGCAGATATGTATGTTGCACTCGATTGCGAGTGTAAACATAACCGACACGAAGAAGCACACACACACGTAAGTAAAATGTAATATAGCAAATGAAACTATAAGGAAGTATTCTAATATTCAAATATTTTAGTTTACAGCTTCCTTCGTGCGTTTGCTGTTTTCCTGCTCAACTGCAGTCACCGTCTTCGAACTTTTTTTGCTGCCTCAGACGCACACACACACAGGTAAGTTAAATGTAATAGCAACTGCAACGTTTAGGAGAAATTCTAATAATTGAACCTCTTCTTTACAGGTTCCCTCGAACGTTTGGTGCTTCCCTGCTTATTTACTAACCTATCCCTAAGATTATACAAAATCTAGTTTTATCGATTAAGTGCAAATAAATCTCATATTTTTTACTATAACCATGTCGTTTTATTTTTATTTTCACTTAAAAGATGTACAGGCCTGTTCTGCATTCAACAAATTTGATCGGGAAATAAAAATCATTTCTCTTCGATCTGTTGTTAGTTTCTTCAGTTCTGTGAAGACCAGAGTTTATTCTTTATTTATTTTCGGGGAATCAGAGACAATACTTTAAAATCACAATAGATGCTCGCCAATGCCATTCACTCCGACTCCGACCGAATTTTCCAAAATCGAAATTCAAATCAGACCTCTTAAGTCTGCAATAAAAATATAAATACATATGTTCTTCCGTAGGCAATAAAAAATGTAAAATACCAATATTAAAACTGAAAGGTTGTATGTTTGGATGTGTGTTTCTCGGTAAATTTGTGGGATGGAGTACTTAAATGATGTTTTTACACACAATCACGCACACATACAGCTGTTGAGTTTTTTAAAATTAAATTTGTATTATTTACCAGTTAAAATATAATTAATTCTCTATACGTTTTATTTGCATAAAATAGTGGAGTAAAATCCCGTGGGTAACCGCGGGTCCAATCTAGTTAATAAATAAATTAAATAACTAGTTGAAAGCCATCATATTTAAACATGCATTATACTTAGTACTTTTCTAGTACCTTTTCGCAAAAAGGGATCACATTTTCTCCTTTCCTGCGTACTTCCAAAATACAACTATAGATTAAGGAGTGTCAGATTTAAGCTGTCAGTAAGTACATAACCTTTTATAATTGAATCATGGTACTTACATATGTATGTTTGTATAAATGAAAACGAAAAATGTAAAAGTAATCCCGGCATACTGGGTGTCCCTTAGGTCATTTTTATTATTTAATTTGATTACACATAATGGATATTTAAACATGTGTGCTAAGTAATGATGAGATGCCTATTATGTGAAAACGGCAACTTTCAAAATCTATTTACATTGCTTTAACCCATAAATACACCTTGAAGGGAAAATAAATTAATAAAAATTAAGAGTAAACAATAAATTTATGTACATACGAGTAAATATTAATTTATTTATTAATGAAGTCAATGAACACATATTCTTACAGACTACTCGTATTAGATAGAAGTATTATATATTATTATAAAATATTACTGACAAACAAAATAACATGCCCATGCCGCAGAATTCTACTAGAAACTTTGAAAAATATTTTGCTAAGCAATAAGGGGCAATCTACATTACCGGAAATCACATCAAAAATGAAACAAATAGACAGAAAGGTTCTTCGATTCTTCATATATGCCTATACATATATGTATGTATGTATGTATATCAGGCCTGTCCTGCATTTCGATTCCGACAAATTTGTTTAGGAAAGCGCAAATTAAGAATAATTGAAGAAATACCAAATTGTTTTTAATTATAATTTTAAGTATTTTTTTGCCTATAGATGTTTATTCAAATTAAGCTGTTCTGGTGCAGAAGAAAGATTCTTCGAAGGTGTTCATTTGGCTGCAGCCTTCATCGTTTATGGACCTCTACGACTTTGTGACGATGAATACCGGCATACGATAAATAAACTGTACAAGGGCTTAGACATAATGTAGCGGGTTAAAACCAGCGGCTAGACCTACGCGAAAAGAGCCATGCAGTTTTCTCATAGATTTTCATGCCATCCATTAAAGCAAAAGCGGTATATGATAAGATTGCGATATTATTATGTCATAACTTTCACTTTTTTTAATACTTGCAATGAATCAAAGAAAAGATTGTCCAGTATTATAAAGTGCAAATTTCAACAGAACAAAATTTACTGTTGATTAGAAAAAATTTTAGTTTTTCTTAAATTTTCTTGCAATTCGCGATTCTCTTTTATTTCAAAGAAATCAGAAAAGTGCGTCAGAAAAAAAAACTTTTAATCAAGGGTGTTTTTAAAAACTTGAAGTATTCACTATACTTTTAAACTGCATACCGATCTTTATGCTATATACTTTTAAAATGCATACCGATCTACTTTTTTTCGTTCGAAATCCTCTTAAATTATAAAATTTAAAAACTGGGAACAAAGTGTTTATCTTAAAAGTTTTATATGATTTTTTTTCATGGTACATACCTACATGGTACACGTTAAACAAATTAAAAAAATATGCCTCAGGGTGAATCCCTTGATTGCTTTAAAAATATCTCAAAATTCCGATATCAAAAGTTTCCCGCCAATTTTGGCAAACCCAGCGCAAAAGCACATGCATATATTTTTTATTTATTTAATTATTTACTTAGTAAGATGAGCCGTTTTTAATAGTTGTATCGAGTAGCCACTGCTAATGGGGTTATTGCGAATTTCTTTCAAACTATTTTGGGATAGTTATAATACGAGTATTCCCAAAATGCAAAAATAAAAGTTTCAAAATTTACTGCCGTTCGAAGTCGGTACAAAATTGTAGGTCCTTCCAGTTGTGGTAGAATATACAGACGCACACTGCAAATGGTAAGAGTAGCTCGGCTAAACACTATATAGTGTAAGCGCCAAATTATTACTACTATTATTATTATTGTAGTAATAACCAGTGTTGGCAACTCCAAAGATCCAAAAATCCCATTATTCTCGGGAAAACGCTAATTTTAAACCATTTTCAAATTCAAAAATCCGATTATATATTAAACGATTTTTTTAATAACTATGTATATGTGGATATAAAGTATTTTATTCTTAAAAGCAGTATCTACATTTAAAATAAGGAAACATTTTAATTAATATTACAACCTTTTTACTTAGTCTTAGAATGTCCGATCATCAGAACAAGTAAATATTGTACAGTTAATATTTTTATTTTGAAAAGCTCTTATAACCCATACTACATTTTATTTCTCCCCTCCAATTTTATTTAATTTTTTAAGTTTTAGTGTCGCCCACAATAGAAAATATTCTTCGCAATCACTCACACTCAAACGCGTGTGGCAAAGATGCAACAAAATCAAAAAGTATAATTAGATTTCGAAAAAGTTGATCTCCATTTAAATCTGTTTTATAAGCTACGAATTTATAGAGGCCAGAAACTTTATAATTGAAAAATGAAAATTCCCTTGCTTCATTGAAACAAATGAAAAGATTGTCTTCACTCGAAAATAGTCCTTTGGATCTACACAGCCGTAGTTCGTCCAATTCTATGCTATGGTTCTTTGGTCTGGTGGACGGCCTTACATAACCAATATAAAAAAGTTAAGCTGGTCAGAGTGCAGAGATCAGCGTGCATTGGGGTGAGGGCTTTGAGAACTTGTCCTACAGAGGCTTTGAATGTAATAACACATCTCTTGCCTCGGGATGTACATGTAATGTATTCTGCATCAGTGTCAGCTGTTAATTTATAATTGCGTAACAAAACTAATTTATTTATGTAAAATACATTAATTAGTAATGACTTAACACATTTCTTTTTCTCAGTGAGACTCCTTTTGGTACATTTTCGCTTGTGGGAAACATCGGGAAGGTCTCCTTGAAGCGTCCAACAGTAGTCTGCCATCATTGAAACACTCCATCTTCCCTGGTATCTTTTTTCGATCTCCTTAATATCTTGGTGAAATCGTTCACCTTGCTCTTCACTCACGTCTCCTAAATTTTCTGCAAAGTAGTCGAAGTGGGAATGAAGAAAATGTACTTTTAAACTCATCAAGCAACCTAAAGCTTGAAATGCTTTTAACATTCTTTTGACGATTTGTTTGTAGTTACAATCTTTCTTATTGCCTTAAAATTTATTTATGACCTCTTTAAAGGCAATCCACCCTTCTCTTTGAGGATCCGTCATGGTTGTGATTAATAGTGAATCAGCTATTAACCGTCTAATATCTGGTCCAACGAAAACACCTTCCTTCAACTTTGCCTCCGAGAGGCCTGGGAACTTTGATATTAAGTATTGTATTTGAAGCAATTTCCTTCTCTTGGAAGTGACTTTATAAATTGCTTCATCAATCCCAGCTATGTATATGTGAAGCGGTAGTAGAAGAACTTTATGAGGAGGCACCAAAGTTTCATGCAGGACTTTTTTTTCGCCAACTTTAAGCTCCCTTGGAGGCCAACACTTTTTGGTCCAGTGTTTTGTTCGGTCTCTACTGCTGATTCGGTCTCTACTATCTGTTTATGTTTGTTAATGCAGCTCACACAGGGGGTTCCTTATTTAGAAATTAATGCTAGTTATGGTAAACATTTAAAAACAGTAATCAAAATAAAGTTATACCTATTATTAATGCCTGCAAGTTAGCCCAAAAACCCTTTTTTATAATACAATTTTGCGTTTTGTAAAATAACCTTACGTTCTGGAATTTTTTGAGTATTTGATTTGTTTTCAGAACACCTAAATACATACATAGTAATCAGTTGGAAATATTTGCTATTGCCGAAGGCTGTCGCGAATTGCGGCGTAACTGCCTTTCAAAAATACAGGATGAGCCTGCAGCCATCTTCTCAGATAGCCGGGCAGTCATATTGGCTCTGGCATCTGTCATAACTAAATCGAAGCTGGTCAAGCTGTGCCAAACTCTATTGGATGGATTCTGCAACCAGCTCTCGTTAGATTTAATTTGGGTTCCTGGGCACAGCAACATAGTCGGAAACGATATAGCCGATCAGCTGGCCATAGAGGGGTCAGTGGCAACCTAGGATGAGGTGCAGATCCCAATCCAGCTGGGAGTAATAAACAAAACAATTTACCTACTCCACCCTCAGCAATTTGCTCAAGGGTGGCGCACAGCGTCAGGATGTAAAATTCCAAAATTGACATGGCCCAAATACGAACTAAAGAGGACATCTACTCTTCTGGCGAAGGGTAGGCCTAACGTTGTGAGACTCGTGACAGTTCTCACAGGGCACTGGCCGATAGGTGTGCACGCTAGAAGACTTGGTATTGCCTATTATGACTGAGATGTCCAGCTCTAATGAGGAAGCGTAAGGCCAGTCTGGGAGCGTTCGAGTACTATTCTCTGCAAGATTTTGGCAGTCAAAGTCTCAACAACATTCTGAAGTTCATCAACTACGCTAGTTGGTTGTAACGCAATAACCCGAGATTCATTGGTATCAAAACGGCACTCTGTTGCTTATTGGGCGCTGAGCTCCAGCGCCGCCATTCAAACCTAACCTATGGATAAATTGATAATGCCACACCATCGGACTTGTAAATCACAAAAGTTGCTTATCGCATGTAGAATTTTAAAAGAAGTTTATTTTTTCCATTCAGAGAAATATTAGCAATTGAAAAGCGTTTCGAAGAATTTTTTAATTTTTGTTCTTTTATTTAGTAATTCAAAGAGATGATTAGAATAAAAACATTTATTAGAAAAATGCATAAATTCGCTGTTACAACTTTCTATACGACTTTTGAAATACTTATACTTTAGAATTTACCTCGGAAGAAATTTCCAAACGCTCTAAAACATGACAATTAATCAAACAATTTAAGGTATTAGAGTTTTTTCGAATACGGTTTTATGTTGTACTCGACCAGACCCACAAGCTGCATCATGTCCCTTGAAAAGTATATATATTTTTTTTTTAATAACACAGTGCTATAAATCAGAAACTAGAAGAGACAGCAATGAATCTTGAATCGCAACTTATGTATGTAAAGACTTCCAAATTCCAGCCAAGAGGCCGAACTTTCAACCACTTTTTGCAGCAATTGGAGCCATGTGTGAACAATAACGCGCCGAATGTTCTCTTTCAGGGCGTCTTGAAATGGCAAACCAAACTGAGTATAAATCAAGTAATAGCTGTCAAAAAGACCAACTCCGAAAAAAGTATTGCCTCATTGAAAAATACCCATTACATATGTATCTGCAAATCCGTGAGCAGTTGAAGTGCGGTAAGCGAACACGCTTTTGTAATCATGTGCCGCGTGACTGAAATTAAACATGTACAAGTTTAATATTTTCTAAACTTCAGGTTGATTGGCTGCAACTATGAATAAGCACGCAGGCACACGTATGCTGCCATCTCCCCTTTTTCCATCTGATAAAGTTTTTTGGAGGCTCTCTGTGAAGACAATACCCGCTGTTCAGAAATTTGTGCAACCTACCCTTTAGTTTGGTTATTGTGTTGCCATTGATATTTGTGGTATTTATGTTTTCGTATAAATATAACCTTTTTCTTCTGTTTGCGATTAACAGTTTTGAAATTGTTTAATGGTTGGCTACAGACAGAGTTCGTTTCCATACTCAGCCGTTTTTAAACTGTTTCTTTAGAACTTTCTTCCATTGTGTTAAAGCGTTCAAATTCAATGCCTATATTTCGCTATAATGAAAGCAAAATTCGTATTCTTATTTAATCCAACATGTTTTTGTTCGCCAGTTGCAACCGATACGTTGTTCAATGTACTTAGTTCAGTTTTGGTAAAAAAAAACAATGGAAAACACATATAAAGTTTATTGTTTTTATTGAATCTAATTTTTAAACTAATGTTATGAATTTAATGGCGAATGCAATATGAGTTTCGTTGAAACTTGATTGTGAAGGCTAGTAACAGCAAAGAACGTAAATCTATAAGAAGCGACAACACGCTGAAATGAAAAATTTCAGAGATTTCTTAGACCGTATGGTGCCGTCCATCTCCAGGAGTTCACCACATGCTTTGATACGCTGTCCGCACGAAAGAAGCATAAGAAAATATTTTCGCCGGCTAGTTTGCGATCATAACAAATAAAAGCAAGAGTGGAGTTTTAAGTGCTGCTTGTTTTTTTATTAAAAATTCAATGAAAATCGTAAATATTGTGAAAAATGTGCATAATAAATGTATTATATTTATTGTGGTGTCAATATAAAGCGGTTGTGAGTGAAAATAGTGCGGTATTAAAGCGTAAAGTGCCAGAGAATGTGTGTGGCCGAAATCCAAGTGTCTACCAAAATTTTAATACATGAAAAATTGTGAAAAATGTTGCTAAAATTATATTAAACTATGATATTATGGTTTGCTCGCGTAGTTCAAATAGTGTTTTAATAATATCTTAACATATATTGAATATTCGGGAGTGATTTAGTGTTAAAATGGTGTTGCATGCGTAGTGGGTTAGTGATAAATTTGTGTTGCAGAGTTCATGAAAGTCGGTGCCTAATAAGTGTAACAAGTGTAATTAACAAAACTAGTGTACATTTAATATATAAATTGCATTCAGTTGTTCTGAAACCTATGCATTTATTTATTTCTGTATATATGTTTTGTTGTCATCAGTATAATCAAATCGAAATATGGAGGAGCCTTACTAAAAGAGTGTTAATGATTCAAAGCCTACTATCTAAGTGTATGTATGTATATATATGCATATAAATGTTTTCCAAAAATTTTGCAAATGAATAAATATGCAAACTTTTGCATAAATATATCAATACGTCTACTTCTGCGCGTTTTCAATAGTGCCGAGCTCAAAAAGTCTTCGCCATGTCATGGGGTTCAGAGAAACCAATTTTTATTTGGTAGTATATTTGATCAAAAATAGCAGTAGTATTAATAGGTACTTAAAAGAACTTTGATACATAAATCTGCGAAAAAATCACTATAAATTAATGTTTTAAGTAAACAATAAGCTAGATAAGAGGTTAATACGTTTGTATAGTACACTGAGAACTAAAATTTGTATTAACTTTTGTGACTACGTTTTTTTAGGTAGTAGAATTCCTACCACAGCGCTAAAGCGCAGTGAAATGAGTGCAAAGCTGTGATGATAAACACTGGTGTGCTAATGCGACAAAATTCGGCGACATATTTACATATATATATGTACGCTTACATATGAACGCAGTGCGCATGGAGGCGAGGACAGGCCGTGATTTAATTAACGCCCTATTTGGGAAATCGTATCAAATTTTAATATTTATTTTCATAAAATTTAACATAACTGTGTTTAACAATAGATGCATATGAATATTCATATTGGATATGATTTTAGAAATTAAAAATTTTGCCGGGGATAGCATGTCTGATATATTTTAAGTAAATGTTTTCACAACTTCATTAATGCCGGTCTGGGCCAAAAAATCAAGAGTGATCCTCCTTTTTGGTGCGAGCACGGAAGACTCAAATTTCATAAATTTGTTCAAATTCTTGGTCGCGAAAGTCTGAAATTAGCAAGTGGATGGCGATTGTGTGCGAAGGGAGAGGAGTTGGGTTTGCATTTATGAATGAAAAGACAACCGCATTTATGAATGGTTGTAGTATTTTAGAGTTTTTGGCGTCGACGTGTATACATATACTTACATATGTATATACATATCTTGCATTTACTAACATTATTTACATATGTACATATTATTCCATATGTGATATTTATGCATACATATTTTAGCCCTCAAATTAAAAATTTTACCCAAATGTAAAGTAAGCAGAAAATATGAATTCATTGTAAAGAATATTTAAACAAAAACCTTATTTCATATTAATGCGCATGCGAAATGCCGTCGGCAAAACAGATACGCACTTTTTGGAAAATGTCAACGAACATATGTATGTACATACATCAATATATTCATACGGATCTGTAATATTTGCGATTGTACAAATATGTATATTTAACTTCTATGACAAGTGTAATAGAAAATTAATCAAATATGAAGTTTTTGCAAATTTTCGCTCATTCCAATGCGAAATCTCAAAATGGCCATGAATTTCATTGATTCCATCTTCTTTCTTCCTTCTTAATTTGGTGCAGCGAAAAGCAAATACACAGCGAATTCTCGACCGGCCTGGTGAATTTTGACGAAAGAAGATGTGAAGACGTGTGGTAAACTCCTGGAGATGGACGGCACGGATTCACTCGCCAAACTTCAGCGTGTTGTCGCTTCTTATATATTTACGTTCTTTGGTAACAGTTAGATGTTCACTAATTTTACACTTTTAATTTGCATAGAAATATCCATAGTCGGAGTCCATATAATAAAAGGGTTTAAAACAAATAGGAAACTACGGATAAGAACAAATAATATATGCTGTACATTAGTCACACTTTCGAATGAAATTCCTCAAGGCTCACCTTTGCCCGTTGTACTTTTGGCGTAGAATACGTCTTACCTTACGGTATGGGCACCCATGTCAGATTGTTATTGTTGTAATCTCTATTTCTTTAATTATAAGGAAACGGCGAGATAAATTTTTTAAAATTTTTTTTTGTAGTCAAATGAAGATGTTAGCTTTCGTTTGACATACATTTCATATTGGTTGATATCTTCCTAATATTTAAATTTCTCAAATGAAAATTTTATAAACACATCCAAACAAATATGTGTGTGGTGTTTGGTTGAGTGTGTAGTAGTGGTGGGTAACACAGCGCAGCACTGCAGAGCAGCACTGTGTTACCCACCACTAGTTTGTAGCGTGAATAGACGTTCATTTTATTGCATAATTTTAGGCGGGAAAATTTAAGTTATGCAGAGAAATAAATACTTAGGTAAGTTGATACAGATGTCAGTCTGCTTATTGGTGGTGATTTTAACACAGAAATCACTTCAAATACTAGATTGGCGAAATTTATGAGCGATACGTTTAATTTGGATTATATTCGAAATGATGCTCCCACAACTATTGATAACACAACCATTGACTTAGTTCTTGCGAGAAATTTAAATGTTAATTTAAAAACATATTTTTCCTATCATAAGCCTATATGTATTCTCAAAAGTAACTTTCAAATAATCAAATAGATTTGGGTCTGTTATTTATCATTTATCTTTACTATTGATAACTACCATTGACTTCGTTTTTGCGAGAAATTTAATTGATAATTTAAAAACATTTTTATCCTATTTTCCTATCATAAGCTTATGTATGTATATCATCAAAAGTAACTATCAAATAAAGAAATTCATTTGCTTGTATTATTTATCATTATAAATTATCATTATACATATGTTTTCTGTCTTATCGGATGGCGTATTCTACGTTAAACTTAATGGCCGTGTCTCTGACACAGCCTCCTTCTTTTTTAATAGCTTTCGAAGATGTCGTTGAGCTCCTACCTAAACATAAAACCATAAAATTATATTTATACGCAGACGACCTTTATGTAATCTGTGATAAAAAAGAAACCATAGAGATTCAAACAACTTTTGAAGACGTCCTAAAGAATATCCATACGTGGTCCAAGGGGTCTGGCGCTAAACTCTCCTTACAAAAATGTAATCATTTCCACGCTTGCAGAAAGTTACACTGTAGGATAGCAAAAATTAAAGTTAACAGTGTAGCAATTGAGAATGTATATAGTTTGAAGATACTAGGGATATTTTTTGATAAAAGGAATACATTCACCTAACATTGCAATTATATTAAGCAAGATCTCGCCTCCAGGATAAATATATTAAAATATCTTTCATCAAATAAAAGTCAAATCCATACTAACATACTACTCTCCTTAACTTTACAAAGCTTACCATCGTCTCAAAAATTGACTATGGATTGCAAATTTATTGCAAGGCGTCTAAATCATTGTATACAAAAATAAGGGGTTAATCATTCCGCGATTCGCTGAAGTTTGAGAGCTTTTCGATCAACACCTATTTACAGCCTTTTGCCTGACGGTAATTCTTTCTTTAGAAGACCGTGTTATACTCGTCAGGACACGATCTGTAAACATGTTAACTTGCAAACAAAACTCTATATTAAGTAAGGAAATAAAGCTACATATAACAATCCAGAAAAGGTACTCTTACCATAAAATCGAGCCTATTGGAGATGTTTAACATTTTGACACAAACTCAGAAGTGGACATCCTAATAAAAACATTCTGCTTTGTCCTGTATGCTCATCTGAATCATTCTTAGACATGCTCTGTTATGAAACCTGTTTAGCGTACTTACTATGGGTTGACAATTATTTATTAGTTGTACCATTTTCAGATGATGGCCATCAGAAGTTGGTCGGTATTTGCCTGTGTGCATCTCGCGGTCCCGGAGCTTCAGCCACTAGCGTGGATTCGTTAAAACAAATACCGTCCAAGCCATCACTTCAGACAAACCCAAGGCCTAACAAAAAAAATTGTATGCACACATAAAGGTTAAAGGAATCAGCTCGACAACACAATTACCTACCAAACGGTATCATAATTACAAAAGCTACATTACATCACATGCCTTTCGTTTCGCGACAGTCATTTATTTTTTTGTTGTCGCTCTTTACCCACCCTCCATGACTCTTTAGATGGCAGCGAAGAGTCCCATTGATAAAATATTAGCAGCTAAATTTCAGACCATGTTTAAACGTTTAACAATTCATTTTATTATAAATTTCTATTACCAAATAACAACACGAGTATAATCCGAATTCATGATTTGCCTACAGATATACATATGAGAATCTACTAGAAATTATAATTATTTATGATTTACCCAATGTGTCGGGCGTACAATAACTCAAAAGGCTGTGATATTAGAAAAGCGAATTTATATTCAAGCCAATCGACGGCGATATTACCCTAGGTGTTCGAGCTTATGGTTAGTTCAATAGAATTAAGTATTAAGTTTCTTTTTCTCTTTTGGAAATTTATAAGTATACCTTAATTCCAGTATTTTTCTGATTGCACTATGTTAAATTTTCCTTTTTACCTTTTTTTTTTTTTTTGTCTATTATTCCGATTCATTTCTCTCTCCATGCTAACTTCATCGATAGACTTAATTATCATTAAAGTGCAAATAACATTTAATTGAGAGAAAGAGAGGGAGCATACTGAATTGAAAAAAAAGGTAGTATACCAAAACTTACTTGTAGGTGTTGCTGGAATACGTAGAAGGCCTCCGACGATTCTGCGGCACCGCTGAAAAATAAAACTTTCGTACCTGCGTACAACTCACTTTGAATCTAGAAATGTTTGTATAATAATTTCACTCTGATTATTCACTTTTCCATTATCACTTCCCTTTTCTCATTTTCAATGTTCATTATTTTACAACAATACTATTAATATAAATCTTGGAAATATTTTCTTATTTCGAACTTCTTTCTTTTTTCTCTAATTACACAATGTATTATTAGCTATATATTTATACTTTTTGTTTTGTTACAAGATTATTTTATTTTTTTTTCATTTACCACATTTTTACTATATTTAACAGATTTTATAATTACTAAACCGCTTTGGCGATTCAGAGAGTAACTAATTATACGCGTCGCGACCATACTTTACTATGGTTCCCTCATAACTAATAATTGGAATACCAAGGAAAATACTCTGTCGCTTTAGTCATCGAGAGATAGAGGTTTTAATGCCAATTTATGTACACGTATGTATGTGTATATTTTTGTGTATGTATAGTTTTAAATATTACTCTTCAAATAGAGTGATTAAGCTTCGCTTAAGAATTAAAGTTTTTTTTTTTTTCCTTATTCAAAATGTTCAAAAAAATTTGAATCTGACACGTATGTAGGTGCAGGTATGTTAATAGAAACCGTATCCGCTCTATAGACAATCCTACTAGGCCTTTTCTGCCTATGGGCCTAAACGTAATCCATAGGCAACCTCCGGTAGTAGTATATTAGATGCAGGTGCTCTATTTAGCGGGAGCCAGCGATGTCAATACTTCCTCCTGGGGATTGATAAATTATAGCCGCGGATACGTCAGTAATAGCAAAATTTTCGTAAGCAATTTAAAGCACGGTAGCCATTTCGGTGTAGAAACTTTTAATGTTTTTAGATTTTGCCTAATTTACGAATATCACTGTAGTTCACTTTCGTTGAAGACGTGGCCCAACCAAAAAAGAACTAACTGGCTTCGTCCGGGCTTTATATAGGCAAAAAAATTAGTGGCGTGATGCGAAAGGGAGGTAGACATAAATTCTGAAATGTATGTATATCTAGTGCCGTCACGTATGTGCTTTTAGAACATATTGTTTGCGCAAACATTTTGTTATGCTTGACATTCTTTTATGTCTTTGCCATGATACCAAGCGACCTTGCCACTGTTTATATCTTTTAATTGGTACATATTATTGCCTTTAGTAGCAAGAATAGAAGATTTAACAAAAACGGGTGCTAATTTTGAATTGAATTTCTTTGAACTGTCACTTAAAGTAAAATTTCGGCGATATACTTCATCACCTATTTTCAAATTTCTTAATCTGCTTCGCAGATTGTATCGTTTTGCTGATTTTTCAAAAGCGCTCTGTATATTATTAATCAACTGCGTTCGCACGAGTCGAAGTTTGTCAACCCTGTCTATTACAGCTCTCAGTATATCCCAAATACTCAACCAGTGCACTGTTCTACAGAAAAGCCTTTCAAGAAGCGGTAGCCCCACTGAAAAGTAGCAACTGGAAATTTTTGTATACAGACGGCTCTAAAACCTGCAATGGCCCATCCTTTGCTGTAGTCCATGAAAATGATGACATTATATGACATGGTATTTTGTTAGAACAAGCAACATAATTTGAAGGTGAAGTTCAAGCTATCCTGAATGCACTGCAATATACCACCAAACATTGCAATAAGTTTGTTATTTGCACAGATTGCAGTTGTCATTGCGGTTTTAAACCTTAACAATAACACAGAAGAAATTACAACTAATAGAACATATCTAATAAATAGGCAAGAAAAAATAAAACTTGTGTGGATCCCAGGACATGCTGGCATAATAGAAAATGAGTTAGCAGATACAGCAGCCAAAACTGCTGCATTGGCTCCTCTCCAAGTATTTGTTCCATTCCAAATTAAGCAAATAAGAAATATGCCAGTCCGGCAATACTTCAGAAGAATCCGGGACAAAATGGAATGACGAAACACGCCAATACAAATCGATAAACTCAAATAAATACTCAATAGTACAGCCAACTTATATCACCAAAGCAATGAATAAATGTTTTGTGATTACGCCTGGGCACACGAGTCTGACACATCTTCACTTGATGAAGAAGGAGTCGCAGCAAACGTGCCTTTTTTGCAATTCATCGGTACTAACAGTTTCCCATATCCTATCAGAATGCCCATCCCTAAACCCCTACCGGTCAACTTACCTCGCACAAGAACCATACACCATACTATCCGTCCCAAGCGAAAAAATGTACATACATACATATATATTTTAAAACAAATTAATATTCAAAAACTTATTTAAGAATTGTATCCTAAACATCAAATGTAACCGATAGCCCTAGTAGCTGGTGTTAAGATTTATTATAATTTTAATTATAATGAAAAATAATAAATAATAATAATAAATAATAATGATAATAATATTTCTATCAAAAGTGATATACATTTGTACATACGTAACCTCCGTTAAGGCCACAAGTAAGAAATCGAAACCTCCATGGTGGTCGATTAAAATTGAAACGCTCCGAAAGAAATGCAGAGCCAAATTCAACCGGGCCAAGTTAACAAACTCATGGAATGAATTTAAGGATAGCCAACGCCGCTTTAAGTATGCAATAAGAAACGCTAACCCAGGCCCCTATGCACGGAGGGTGTTTGGGGGTTGAACCGCAAACCGCCCCCCCGTATGCAAATTAACTTATATAAAAAGAAGTGAACCGTAGTAATCGAAATTTATTTGTATATGCGCTGTCCCTTGTACACGGCCTGCGCTAAACAATCCTCGTAGAGAGACTACTGTCAGAATATAAAAAGTACTTCAGAGGCTAGCAGACTAAGGAAAGTACTTTCCAAGCAATTTAAGTTATCTGATCAAAGATGACGGAGATTGGACAACAAACAGCGGTGAAACATTAGAACTCTTAATGCAAATACACTTCCCAGGGTGCCTGGAAAATAGAGTCAACATAGCTTGTACACGTTTTTAGAGCAACAATGATTTCCCAATGCTTATTATAACCAAAGGGAAAATAAAACGAGCCTTTGGCAGTTTCTAGCTCTTTAAATCCCCGGGACTAGACGGGATCATTCCTGCCGACCTTCAGAACACTTCGGAGCTGATTGCACTTTTACTCGTACACGTCGACGAGGCGGTGTTACGGTTTAGCTGTATACCCCGGAGAACGATATCAGTCAGCTTAGCCATCCATTCACACTGATGAAGATGGCTTCTCGGTAATTTGATTCAAACATTGTCCCGCACTGATTGCGCCATTGAGGCATATTTTTAACAGCTCACTTTCCGCTGGTGCTTTTCTTGATGACTGGAAATATACGTTTATTACACCTATCCATAAAAGTGTAAACAAAAATGACGTTAAGAATTATAGGCCCATTTCCAAACTAACCACAGTGCCAAAACTGTTTGAGTGCATCGTTAATGATCAAATTTACTATGCTGTTAAACATTTCTTATCTCCTAATCAGCATGGATTCATTGCGGGTAGATCTACGTTAAACAACTTGGAAACTTTTACGGAGGATTTCTTGCAAACTTTTCAAAAGGGATTCCAAATCGATACAATTTACACCGATTTCTCTAAGGCCTTTGACAGGGTATCTCATAGAATTTGGTAGCTAAACTTACAGTTTTAGGCTTTCATTCTGAGATCTTAAAGGGGATTACATCCTATCTGGGTAATAGAATCTGTGTCGTTCGAGTTGATAATGTTTCGTCTTATTCTTGTGTTGCTTCCTTTGGTGTTCCTCAAGTAGTGTCCATTATTATTTGTGCTTTTCATAAATGATATTTCCTCCTGTTTTATTAAATGTAATTTCCTCCTATATGCAGACGATCTGAAGATTTACTATAAAATTAAATGTTTGGAAGATTCTTTCATTCTCCAGGGGGAGCTTGAAAGCTTATATTGTTGGTGTCTGCATAATAACACAGTGTTACAAAATGGAAAAAATTGAATGAACTTTTAAAGTGACATATTGGAAATTGTTCACCTGGTCCAATATAACTCAAAACGGTTTTTGGAAAATTTGTAACACCCTCAAAATCTTGCTTTACCGTTAAAAAACCGTTCTTCGGAAGTGTACGCGCTAGTCTTTTCATTACTTGGCCATTTCTTTACCGATTTTCAATATGAAATATGTTTTGGAAAGGTAAGGATTATACCTTTAAATTGAGATATAAAGATCTATTTTTTGAGCTAGCGTGTTGTAAGTTTTCATCGGGTAATCTTGGAAAATTTGTTTTTTCTTCAAATTTTTCTACTTTGACCGCATTTTATTGCAGTATTTTACTAAAAATATATCAAGTATGAGGAATTATTTTGAAAGTACATTCATGTCCCAAAATTTTGAGTGCTCATTCAATGAAATCGGACAAAAATTGACGAAGCTATTAAATTTTTTCTGCTATTAAATAAATTTACCTTGCGAAAAGTTTTTTTTTTTTAATTTTTCTACTTTGACCGCATTTCATTGCGTTATTTTACTAGAAACATAGCAAGTATGAGGTATTATTTTAAACACATTCATTTCCAAAAATTTTGAGTGGTCATCTAATAAATTTACGCCGTCAATTCAACCTTGTGACCGCTTCGCAATTATATTGTGTAATAAGTGTGGTAAAATGTGTGATAGGCGCAACAAATTTTGTTACGCGTGCGGTCTATTTGTTGATAAGAAATATCGGTTCGATTTAAGAACAAATAAAGCTGTGGTTGAAGCGTTCAACCTCTTTTTCAGTTGCTCATACGTGGAAAGTGCTTGGTATGAACCCGAATATATTTGTTCGATGTGCTGTACAACATTAAAACAATGGAAAACCGTTAAATGCGATGAACAGCGTCTGCCGTTTGTGACTCCTATGGCTTGGCATTATCAAATATATCACAAGCCGGAGGATTGCTACTTTTGCCAAATAAAAGTCACTGGTCACCACTATAAAAGTCGCCACCTCATAGAATATGCCAATGTGTTGACTGTATCGAAACCGATTCCAAGAGGAAAACAAGATCAGCGAACTAAAGACAAAAATCCAGCTACATTTCCTGATTCAAGCCACAAATCTTCTAATGAGGTAAATGACGAACCGTACCTTCCAACCAAAGCAATAGAAACGGAACGTCATTTCGTGTCAAATCACGATTATTGTGATCTTGTGCGGGATATGGATCTGTCTATAAGACAGACAGAGATTCTGGCCTCCAGATTAAAGCAGTGGAATATAGTAGACAGTAACTTTAAAGTAACGTCTGCACGCGACAGAGACCTATCTTCGTTCGAACACATTTTCAAAGCTGATGACACCAATAACAAACTAGTTTATTGCGTTGATGTGGATGAATTGTTTGCTGCACTCGATCACGTGCACTGTCCACAAGATTGGCGATTATTTCTAGACGGTTCTTGCAAAAGTAAGTATTTAATGTGTTATGAGTGTGAGAGAACTAAATTTGAATACAATTTATCAATTCATTTTCAATTGACTAACATCGTAGGTCTGAAAGCAGTATTGCTGCACAACAAAAATGAATTGCCATCAGTTCCAGTGGCATACGCTACTGATATGAAAGAGACTTGTCAAACGATGGAAAAAATTCTACGATTGCTTAAATACAATAAATTTCGCTGGCAGATTGTCTCGGACCTTAAAGTTCTGACAATTCTACTTGGAATGCAAGATGGCTACACTAAATATCCTTGTTACTTTAGTGAATGGGACAGTCGTGCCAAAAATTGTTACAAGTGTAACATATGGCCACCGAAAAAATTTCAAATTGGCAAAAATAATGTTCTCAATATTGCATTAGTTAAGCCTGATGATATAATTTTGCCGCCATTGCATTTAAAATTGGGGTACATGAAACAGTTTGTTAAACGACTCGAAAAAAACAGCGAGGCTTTTCTACACCTGAAACTTGTATTCCCCAAGTTGAGTGACGCCAAGATTAAAGAAGGTACTTATACAAATTTCCCAACAAGAATTCTTCAAAAAGAATTCATCCTAATTTATTTTTACATTTTGATCATGAATTACAGGCGTTTTCGTTGGACCGCAGATTCGTAAGATTATGACTGATGACGACTTCATAAAAAAATTGAACCCAGTAGAGAAAAGAGCATGGCTGAGTTTCATTTCTTTGTGCCGAAACTTTCTTGGAAACACGAAAAGTTCAAATTACGTTGAGGTGGTCCATGAATTTTTGGAAGCTTATGGAGAAATGGGATGCAACATGTCTATAAAAATTCACTTTTTGCATTCTCATTTGGAATTTTTCCCGGATAATCTTGGTCAATTCAGCGACGAACAAGGTGAAAGATTTCACCAAGAAATCTCCAACATTGAAAAACGGTTTACAGGAAAGAACCAAGTTAGGATGATAGCTAATTACTGCTGGTCACTCAAACGTGAAACAGATGACTCGTCTTATAAACGCAGAAGATCAAGCAAACATTTTTAGCTATAAAGTTATTTAGCATTTTAATGATTAATTTTTTTTATTTTCAGTCACAATAAAAATTTGAAGTTGAAAGATAATCAAAATGTATGAATTTTTAAATATGGTCATCATCTAAAATAATTTAAATAGTAATAACTCTGTCAATTTCCAAACGATTTTCGATTGAAATAGCTTAATCGACGCAGTACTAAATTCACTTTAATAATATTGTCTTTGATAGGTACGTTTCTGAATTAAGACTATCGTAAAATCGTAGTCAAAGTTTCAAAATTAATTTTTTTTTATTAAGTTACGATTTTTTTTCTCAGTAGCTTCGTCAGTTCTCGTTTGATTTTGATGAGTTATACGCCATTAAAATAGTGATTTGTCACCTTTCAAAATATATAAACAACTTTTGAATCGGATGAAAATTCGCAAAGATATTGATGATTGACTAGCGAATGACCTCAAAAACAGTTTTTTGGCCCTAAAATGAGATTTTGGGGGTGTTTCGCAAATTTCAAGTATACAGTTTTTCTTAGTTTTATAAGGCCTAACGCCTAGGCTAGGTCTCTTTCAAAGTTCATTTTCAGTGTTACACAGTGTAATTTGTTACTCAATACTAGCAAATGTCACTATGCCTCTTATTCAAAACATATTAGAATTGTTCCTACCTCTTACCACATCTCTAATGTACCGCTTAAATTAGTTAGTGAAGTTAAAGATTTAGGGGTTTATTTTGACTCCAAACTGTCTTTCACCACTCACATTAATTTCATTGTAAATAAATCATTCGCGATGTTAGCATTTATTCGTCGTAATTGTTCTTCATTCTCCGTTCCATATACACTCAAACTGCAGTACTCGTCTTTGGTTCGGTATAATTTGGAATACGCGGTATTTATCTGGCGCCCTTTCGATGAAATTTATGTTAATAGATTGGAGTCGGTACAAAAGGCTTTTATACTCTTTGCTTTGCCCTCCTTGAGATTTAGTGACCCCTTACCATCTTATCCTTCTCGTTGTTTATTGATTATTCAAATGTCATTAGAGTCTAGACATACTTTGTTATCAATGTGCTTTGTTTTTGATATAATTACAGGTGGTATTGATTGCCCGTACCTTCTAATATAGATTTCCTTAAATGTTCCCACACGAATTCTTTGTTGTAATGAAATGTTTTTGTGGGTGTTGCCAAAACTGTTTATAGAATGAATGCCCCATTGCGAAGAGCGCTTTCTCAGTTTAATTCTTATTCTTCAGTCTTAAACTATGATTTTTCTTTTTCTAAACTAGCTTTTAAGAATGAACTCTTCAGACACCTGTCATAGGAGTTTCCTTTATCCTTATTTTTTCCCATACGAGATCGAGATTCTTTAGACCAATTATTCTATCGGCCTTCGTACTCAAATCGTTTAAGCGGCTAGTAGTTGAACATATTCGAGAGAGTATTGCTTGTTGGAAGAGGATTGAGCGCTGAGCTAAGTGGGTCTTCCCTCAGGAGGTAACCAGTCAGAGGAACGCCTCAAGGAGGAGTAATCTCACCACTCCTTTGGAATATAGCCGTAAACGGGCTCCTTCAAAAACTCGAAGAGACAAAATAATTGCATGCGCTAATGATATCGTCATAGCAATCGCTGGTAAATCCTTCCCACAAGGACGGACCTGTTTTAAAGATCGTTAAAAAGCTTAACTCTGTGGTGCAGTCGCCGAGGACTTGGGGTAAATGTATCAAAGACGGACCTGGCGCTCTTTTCTAGGAAGCACAAGACACCAGATCTCAAATAAATAACTCTAGGAGGAAACACCCTCGTAGTAAAGAAACAAACCAAGTATCTGGCCCCATTTTGGACAGGAAGCTTAACTAGAAGTCGAACATCTAAGACAGAGTGTGTAAATCCACAATATCTCTACACTCGTGCAACAGGACAATTGGGAAAAGGTGGGCAATGCAACTCAGAGTTATATACTGGCTATACACAGCGGTGGTCAGGCCGATCCTATGTTACGGCATAGTAGTATGGTGCGACTCCCTGCAGAAAGGTGTAAACTTCAAAATGATGGACACAGTTCAGAAACTGGCGTCCATTCTCATAACTGGTGCGATGAACACAACGGCATTTAAGTCCCTATACACTGTACTAAATCTACTTCTGATAGACCAAACCAGTAACAAGTGATACGGCGATATGTTGCAACACCCTAAAGAAGTGGTCTAACAATACCTACGGTAGATACTAGCGGAATTCTCATGGCTTGCTGGTTTGTTGGATTAATCGCTCCCGCCCGCAGCCCTGACCCTGACGAACCTTCTACCTTCAAAGAAAGAGTAGAAACGAGACGCAGTGGGAAATAGCGAGTCCATCCATGTATACACAGATGGATCAAATCTTGAGGGAAGGGTGGGTGGAGGTGTATATTCCCAGCATCTGGGGATCTATAGGAGATATAGTCTTCCGGACCACTGTAGCGTCTTTCAGACGAAACTGATGGCGATATATTAGGCCGCACAGCTGCGGCAATAAAATCTCTTACAAAACAATCAACGACCCTCATTGTGGATATGAAATGCCGCACATCTCTTAAGAGATTTCGCCTGAGGGTCACATGGGTCCCAGGCCACAGCGAAAAAGAGGGAAATTGTAAGGCCGCCGAGCTAGCTCAACTCGGTACTGGGCTCCCGACCAAAGATATAGATGATGGACTAGGAATACCCTTACAAACTTGCAAGCTTCGTATAGCCGAAAGGTTTACAAAATTATCGATTGATGGCAGCAGGAAACAACCTGCAAAATATTTAAGCAACTGTGGCCGGCTCTTAGCGCAATACGCACAGGGCAATTACTGAACATAAACAAACATGACATCAGCAAGTTAGTATCAGTCATAATAGGACACAGTCTGATAGGCAAACACGCTATTGCTGCGACTGTATGACTTTTGCAGAAGCTGTCACGATGAAGAAGAGGAAAATACAATCTTGCACCGTCTGTGCCAATGTCCTGCACTATCCCGAAAAATATTCTCCACTCTGGGCAGAAAGTTCTTCAACGACCTGGAAGAGCTTAGAGAGATTGAAATGAGAGATATCCTTAAGTTTTCCCGAAGCACTTAACGGTTTTGGGGGTGGTTCCTGTGGGGAGTTAATAATAATAATTAATGGCGCTTACACTGTATAGCTCCGTGTTTGGCTTGGTGTGCGTCTTTATATTCTACCACAAATAGAGGGACTTACAATTTTGTGCCGACTCCGGACGGCAGATTTTGTTTCCATGGCAGAACCCTCGGAGGTTTGCCATTGCCTTCCGAGGAGTGACCGCTATTAGAAAAAAACTTTTCTATGGTTTAGATTTAACTTGCCCTGGCTGAGATTCGAACCTCGAACCCAGCGGCATATCGAGTAATAGCACGCACCGCTACCCACGCGACCACAGCGACCTGTGGGGAGTTACAATCTGCAAATGCCGCTTCACAATGGGCCATAAGCCTAAGGGTGTCTCTAATGACAACCGCACTAACCTAACCTAACCTTATCCTCACATAATAAGCAATACCAAACACAAGCAAATTAAGTAAATATTTAATATTCGTAAAAACCTGGAAATACAAATTTTAAACGATTTACTGCTTTTAATGCCGTACATACATATTAACATAAAACGTGCTGTAGAAAAACGCAGCAAAAATATATAATATTTGTAATAAAAGGCTTAGTAACCATCTAGACGCACTTACCTAAATGTAAAATTGCCACAATACTCGTCAAGTGGGACTGCATCTGGATTTATTGTAATCTCATCATGGAATATGCCAATTTCTTTTATCATCGATTCCGACATGTAGTCTTCGTCAGTCAAATAGTCACTCACTTCAGTCTCAGTCTCATTCTTTCCCACAACGAATTCGGTGCGTGTCAGACTGCTGGGGAAGGAAATAAAATTGGAATTAAATTATCAGGAAAATATCATACATACAAATAAAAATGTTCATGATAAATATTTTTGTACATTAGCGTAGTTAGAACTATTCCTTGCTGAGTTTAAAAATTGAATTAGTGCTGATAAGTACTTTTAAATCTTGCAAAATTCAACAAATCATCTTGTATAATTATCATAAACCGCAGTCATTTTGCGTAATCACTAGTAAGGTTTTCTCTGAAATTACTTAAAATATTTAATAAAATTTAAAAAAAAAATATTAAAGCTTCCTGAGTATTGGCCGAAAGGCTTACTTCTGATATTTATATCAGAGAAATAGGGTTGAGGTCGTAGAATGGCCGGCACAGTCTCCAGACCTCAATCCAATAGAGAATTTGTGGTGCGATGTGAAGAAGGCAGTTGCTGATGTTCATCCAACAATTTATAATCAGCTTTGGGAAAAATTTGAGCGAGCATGGAAATCGATACCAAAGGAATGCTATGAAAATCTCGTTTATTCGATGCATCGGCGATGTGTTGGGTTATATCGAACAAAGGATACGCAACCAACTATTAATTATTAATTTAATATTATTTTTCTTTTAAATCACTTCTTCTTCATTCCTTTCCCATTGTGTGCGTACTACTAATATTTTGGCCGCAGCTGAATAAACGAAATAACTTCATTTAATTTTCAACAAGAATATCAATTCAGTTAAATATGAAAAATTTCGCAAAAACTATATTATTTTTCTAAATATGTAATAGTTAAATAAATTGTTGAGGTATAATATCATGAGAGATATAATTTTCCTGTAACTAAAGGAAAATATATTTTGAATGAGTGGGATAAATTACGAAAAAGTCAGAAGTAGAGTTGTCGTTTTTATGTCTGACAACACAGATATAGTACATTTGTTCACTTTATTTAAGATTTGATTCACCTGTAAAAAACTCCACTGCCGCGCTTTGAACGCATTCTGTTTTCATAGCCACTCGACACTTGACCATCATTATCAGTCTCTTTAGCTCTCTTATAGTCACTTTCATCGATTTCACTTCCAGCCGTCGTTGCAAAGGATTTAGTATTGTCATTGTTGTTGACGTTCTTTGTGCTCGTACAACGTTGCTGCCACTTTTCAATTTCTCTCAACCGTTCAGCATGACGCAGTGGATCGTGGCGGGAGGGGAATTTGAATGCGCAACAGTGAAAAGAATGTGTCAGGTATGCCCTCTGCAAATTCTGTAGGAATATGATGAAATACACACAGTAAATGAAACTTTACTTACGAAATAACTAAATAACAATTTAATATTTACCTTAAAATAGTAAATGGATGGAATAATTTTGAGTGTGTGTACGTTTTCAATACGTAGTTCCTCAATATCTTGTAGTCCCACCGGAGGTAAGCTCACTAATGATGTCCCGGAAAGGTATCTACGGGCAAACAACGAGTGTTATTTTAAAGTAACAAGTCTTATCAAAATTGACAGTAAAATGAATGAATAAAAGCAGATACGTATACTTAGAAATATAAAATCATGGAACATACAATACAAAAAAATAACAAGGTTGGGACCACGGATTCTTGTAGAGGCGGCAAAAAAATATTCATACATATATAAATTTGACTTAAATTTCAGGATGTCAATGATACTCTCTTTGACACATTACTGTAAAAAAAAAACTATTGGGCCTAACATTTTAGACTAATTTTGTGGAAAACATTAACAATAATAATGTTACTCATACGCCCAAGTCTGCCTACATGCTACACGAATCTAATACTAACATATTCTGAAAGAGGTATGTTCGCTCACTATCCATTTCGATTTTTGTCAGATAGTGTTGAAGATATCGGTAGAACCTCAAGAGCCTTTGGTAAATTTTTTCACCATTTCGTGTTTTTTCATTATTGTTCTATATAACTTTTTTATGAAAACTTGAATATTGCTGATACAAAAAGGAAGTGGATCTTACTCTCATTTGAGTAACATTGTTACTTTACAGAGCAGCTTTTTATTCTAGAAGATAACATTTAGATTTAAGAGGCAATAATTTGGCAGCTTAGTGAACAATAAATGGGCATTATTTTCAAATTGACAGTAAAAGACACAAACAAGATATATACATATATATATATTGATGTTTGTTGTAACGATTTTCAACGACAAACAGGTTTCGGCGTTGTGCAAATTGTAAAAACATTGACACCCTTAAAAAGTCACTACTTTATCATTTTGTCGTGCGAAGAGCATGGAAATATGGGGTTCGCCTATACAAACTATGTAAACTTGAACTGTCCTGAGTGTTTATTTTACCACGCCCACTTATGATAAAAAGTTTGTATCTCAATAACAGTGCTAGGTATGGTCACTACATTTTGTTGTTGATACCAATAGTATTATCGTAAAAAAATTTTAAATCATACCATAACCACGTCCTCTTTCCATATAACGGAAGTTTAAAAAAATGGGGAAAATTTAATAGTTCAAGGGGATTGATCCCCTCATGAGAGTCGATTGTAAATAACAAACTGACCATAGGGTTTTTGCGACAAAAGCGGACAATCTCTTTATGACTAAAAATTAAAATTTATATCGTTTAAAAAAAAGTTTGTATGTATGTTTGTATGTCGTAAGTTCAAATTTTTATGTGATTCACGATCCTTGGATTACACGCTACGAATCTTGCTTAAGCGAAATATGTGTCTGGGTAATTTACTTAATAAGTTCACATGGAATAATATACATTCATAGTTCGGGGATTCACAAGGTGTCGTAAAGTGTCGCATTGTCGCAAAGTCTTGATATTTGAAAAATGCAAGTTGTATTATTTTACATCGAACGCAGATTAGAGTTAAAACGTGGCTCTTTTATTTGTCTACTAAAACCCCATTTGCTTTTAACAAAATGAGAATTTATGAGAATCTATGAAAAGTGCGAAAAAAGATGAAAATTATTTTCTTTTCGCTTCGCGTTTCAAAGAAATTCTTATCTTTCATCACAGCTGCCAAAGCATTAAAACTCAAGGCGATTCTTTTTGGCACCAATGAACCTGTGGCGTTCACAACACTAAATGCTAGTACATGGTTTCTCAAAGATTACTTTTCCTTAATTTAAGTTTATAATAAGACATACTCTGTAAAGCAACCCTGTTAGTGTTTTCCAGTAACTGTTGGTTGAAAATATATAGATACCGAAGTTCTAGTCGGGTCTTCAAGTTAACCTCGAACTGAATAGTTGAAAATAAAGATTGAATTAGTTTTGGGTAAATAAGCTTTTCCTTGGCGCTCGCCGCAAATACCACAGTGGTGACCCCGCGAATGAAATACGCATAGTCATAAAAACGCAAAGATTTTCTAAACAAACGTGGCACGCGGTTATATACATATATAAAAATGGCAGAAGACAATAAGTCGACTAATCCATCGACAGAAGAACCGTCTTCTAACGGAGCATCGATGCCGCAAAACTCAACACTCGGCTCAGCGAACGGAGACGAGACTGTAAATGTTATACAACGCGTTATGGTTAAGGTGCCTCCATTTTGGTCAGAACGACCCGAAATATGGTTTGCCCAGGTTGAGGCACAATTCGGAAATTCCTCTATCAGGAATGATAATGCCCGCTTCAATACGGTAGTAGCAGCCATCGAGTCGAACGTGCTGAGCCAAGTTTCGGACGCCATTTTAAATCCACCCGAAGTTGGTAAATACGAGAATTTTAAGAAATGCATCATCGAGCGTTTCTGTGACAGCGAGCAAAAGAAGATAAAAAAGTTGCTCTCAGAAATCGATCTGGGTGATAGAAGACCTACACAATTACTCCACGAGCTGAGTAGCCTGGCTAAGGACAAAGTAAGCGAAGAATTTCTAAAGTCGTTGTGGCTTCAACGGCTGCCCCCGCACGCTCAGGCGATTCTACAAGCATCCAGCTCAAATTTGCAAGATCTAGCAAAGCTAGCAGACAAGGTCATGGAAATTGGTGAGTACCGTCAGGTTGCCGCAGCGACAGTCGGAACTGCAAACGCAGGCAATATTGCTGAAGTTAATCTCCGCATAGAGCGCATGGAAAAACGGTTTGAAGAACTTCTACGAAATAACGAGCGCGAAAGTAGACACACTAATCGACAACCTGCGGCCCGACGAGCAACGAGCTTTAAACGACGAGAACAAACACCGGCACGAGCCAACTCCGACATTTGCTGGTATCATTTAACGCATGGCGAAAACGCACGCAAATGCCGTCCGCCATGTAACTACACAGTGAAGCGGTCAAAAAACTAATTACCCCGATCGATGTGGCTAACGACTATTCATCGCACAGAATAGCACGCCTCCTCATACCCGACAGCAACACAAAACTAAAGTATTTAGTGGACACCGGAGCCGACGTTTCGGTACTACCGCCTCAAAAACGCGACAGGGCTCAGGGCACATACAAAATGCATAAGATAAAATTATTTGCAGCAAATGGTTCCGCAATTAAAACGTTTGGTGAACGGCGAATCAAACTGTCCCTGGGCCTACGACGATCGTACGAATGGAGTTTTATTGTAGCGGACGTGACATCGCCAATATTGGGCTCCGATTTTCTTAAATATTACGACTTGCTGGTGGATATGAAACGAGGTAAGCTCATCGATCGAAAAACGCTTATAGAAGCAGCAGGAGTCACTGCGAAAGTAGACGCAGTGAAAATTTTAACATACAACATTAACGACAAATGCGCGCAGCTGTTGAGAGAGTTCAGCGACGTAACCGTTCTCAACACAAATCGAAAACCTGCGAATACTGATGTCACACACCACATCACAACAAACGGCGCACCTGTATTTGCTCGACCTCGCAGATTGGTGGGCGAAAAATTAGAAGCGGCTAAAAAAGAATTCCAATATTTAATCGATAATGGAATTTGCCGCCCGTCGAAAAGCACATGGGCGAGCCCCTTACATTTGGTACGCAAGACCAACATGGAGTGGCGACCTTGTGGCGATTATCGCGCACTTAATGCGATAACGGTGCCGGACCGGTACCCAATTCCATTCCTCCACGACGTAACAAGCATTTTATACGAAAAAAGCATATTTTCATCGATAGACTTGCAACGGGCGTACCACCAAATAGCTATCGAACCATGCGATATCCCTAAAACAGCGATAACGACCCCCTTTGGGTTATATGAATTCGAGTATATGACATTTGGGCTAAGAAACGCCGCTCAAACGTTTCAAAGACATATCCATGAAGTTCTGCGTGGCATCGACTTCGCGTTCGCCTACATCGACGACATTTTGGTCGCCTCCTCATCAATGGAAGAGCACGAAAGCCATTTACGAACAGTTTTTGATCGGCTCCGCCAACACAATTTAACAATCAATGTTGATAAATGCCAATTTGCTAAACCTGTAATAAAGTTTTTGGGTCATACAATCACAAGCGCTGGTCTTAAACCGCCGGAAGAAAAAGTGGCGATAATTCGAAATTATTCACAGCCGACCACGGCCCGAGAATTAAAAAAATTTTTGGGTATGATTAATTTCTACCGACCTTTTCTTCGCAATGCTACGACGAATCAAAGTAAGCTGCAGTCGCTTATCGACGGCAATAAAAAAAACGATACGACTCTAATTAATTGGACGGACGATGCCGTCGAAGCATTCAAGGCATGCAAGGAAGAGTTAGCGAATGCTACCCTATTAAACTACTTGGCACCAAACGCCCCACTCGCACTAAGCGTCGACGCCTCAAATGATGCAGTTGGAGCTGTTTTACACCAAATAGCGAACAACGAAGTGCAACCGTTGGGATTTTATTCAAAACAGTTAACTAACGCCCAAAAAAATTATTGCACTTACGACCGGGAACTCACAGCAGTTTACCAGGCAGTTAAACATTTCGTACACACACTCGAAGGCAGAGAGTTTGTGGTGTTAACAGACCACAAGCCTCGCCTTTGGTCTCGTTAGTGGATGGATTGCCACATATGGTGTTCCACTGCGAATAACAACTGATTTAGGCCGGCAGTTCGAATCAACGCTCTTTAAAGAACTCACGCAAATGCTGGGCGTAAAGCACCTACGAACGACAGCGTATCACCCTCAATCCAATGGCGTTATTGAGCGCTGGCATCGAACATTAAAATCAGCCATTAAGTGTTACGCTTCGAACGACTGGAGTTTAGTTTTACCACTAGTGCTACTCGGATTGCGCGCCACGATGAAGCAAGACATAGGTACTAGCCCAGCGGAGATGGTATTCGGAGCGCCACTTAGGTTACCAGGCGAATTTTTGCAATCATGCACTCGTAGCACCAGCGAAGTTGAGTTTATTGAACAATTGCGTAAGGCAATGCAAGCGCTGCAGCCCTCGCCTACGTCACATCACAGCACACCAGCAACTTTTGTTCAGCCCCAGCTTAAGGAAGCTAAATTCGTTTTTGTACGCGTGGATCGAGTGAAATCACCACTAGAAGCATCCTACGAAGGCCCATTTGAGGTGGTTGAACGCGGTGATAAATATTTCAAAGTAAAAATGTTTCGCAGAACGGTCAACATTTCGATTGACAGATTGAAAGCAGCATTCCTCTGCGATAGCGACCAATTACAAACCGCCACGTCGGCAGCGAATGAGCGAACAAAACAAAGAGAAGATAACCCGAGTAGCGTTGCCACTGAACCTAACTCAACTTTAGTACAAGCAGACAGCGAAGAGAAAAGAACAAAATCCGGTAGAGCAGTGCGATTGCCAGTGCGTTTTCGGTAGTTTCACCTCTGCCGGGGGAGTATTGTGGCGTTCACAACACTAAATGCTAGTACATGGTTTCTCAAAGATTACTTTTCCTTAATTTAAGTTTATAATAAGACATACTCTGTAAAGCAACCCTGTTAGTGTTTTCCAGTAACTGTTGGTTGAAAATATATAGATACCGAAGTTCTAGTCGGGTCTTCAAGTTAACCTCGAACTGAATAGTTGAAAATAAAGATTGAATTAGTTTTGGGTAAATAAGCTTTTCCTTGGCGCTCGCCGCAAATACCACAAACCTATTACTTTCATACTTACAATTCATGCATGCTTATCCCATTAAAAGCATTTGGATGAACCTCCCGCAGATTGATATTTTGCCTTAAAGACCTGAAATCAGTAAAAAAAATGTGTTAGCGAATTATTTTTGAATTATTGAAGTGGTTAATAATGATTATGATTTCTTGCTGTAATACAAAAATAACCGGAAGACTAATTTTCCTAAAATATAATAAAATGAAGTAAAAAGTATATTTAAAAAAATGTTGTTAAACTATTGACCTAGAACTATTTTCTGAACCTTGTAAGCTGGTCACAAGATAAAGGATCATTTAAAATATCTTGTTAAATATGTACACTCTAATTCAAGTTTCAATACCAATAATAGCAACCCTCTTAATTTATCTATTATATTATATGTTGGCATAACTGTTTGAATTCAATAAAAACTAAAATTTACGCAATAAGAATTCCAACAGGTTATGGTCTCAATATCGCCAAAAAATTTAATTTTTGCGCAAGTCATGTAAAGAATTTCGAGTTGGTATTTTAAAACGTAATTTGACATGAAGAGCTCGTCATTATATTCAATCGATAAATTGGATAACACGTATTTGGACTCATGGAGTGTCCAAATGCGAAGCATTCTGATCCACGGTGGTTATTGGAGATTGGTTAATGGACAGATCAAGTTGGACCCTTAAATGACGTTGGAGCAGAAAGCAGAATGGAAGGCATTGGACGAAAAGGCTCTGGCTACAATTGTTTTGAGCGTGAAGCCGAACCAACTAATTTATATAAAATAGGCAACAACTGCAGGAAGTGTACAAGCCACAGGGGCCAGTACAGAAGGTAGCGCTGTATAAGAATTTTGCTAAATTTGCGGATGCGGGAAGGCGAGGGCATGGCGATGTACTTGAATTCTTTTGCCGAAAGTGCTGGAAAGTTGTCGGAAGCAGGTATTGAACTTAAAGAGGAATTGCTGCGTATCATTCTGCTAGCGAGATTATGAGAATTTTGTAATCGCTATTAAAACACGAGATAAACTTCCAAAGTATCACGCGTTAAAGGTGAAACTTTTAGAAGAAGAAGAGAGAATAAATCAGCAAAGTGATTCGTCAGAAAATTCTCAGCAAGCGTTCCGGATCAGCAATACACAAAAGCAAAATCAAAAAACATATAAAGAGAAATATCAGTTCTCTGATAAATGTTTTGTATGTGGTAAAAAAGGCCACTATGTCAGCAAGTGTGAGAAAAAAACAAACAGTCGTCTTTCTCTATGGTTGGCCTAGCAGAAACCAAACTTTTAAATATGCCGTCATGGTAACTTGACAGTGGCGCTACGTCCCATATGTGTAACAATAAAAGCTGTTTGTCAAGTTCAGCGAACATAAAGAGCATTTAATGTTAGCAGGAGATGCGTACATTGAGGCTCAAGGCATAGGCGATGTAAAACTTAATTGCGGGGACAGAGAAACCACCTTAAATAACGTCCTGTATTCACCACAGCTGAAAGCTAAAATTATAACGATTTCGATAATTATATAAGCAAAAAAAAAAACTAAAATTTGTTAGTGGTCTTAAGCCAGGCAGAATACATATTTATTGCAGAAAATAATATAGAAGTGTGTCACAATAGGTAAGGCCACTTTAACTACCAATCTTTAAACGATTCGAAATGATTCGCGGTATGTCAATAACAAAAGGCAATAAAATTGATAATTGCAACACATGCATGCTAAGTAAAATTCATACGCTTCATTTTCCCAATTCAGAGAGCAGAGATAAAGAATTGTTGGAGTTGGTCCATAGCGACGTCTGTGGCCCAATTAATATACCTTCACTAGGCGACAGTCGATATTTCCTTACATTCATCGACGATAATTCAAGACGAATGTATGTACATATATATATTTTAAAAAGCAAAGTCCGAAGTACTGAAAAAAAAGCCAGTTGAGAAGATTAGTTTGAAACAGTGGAGGAAAGCAGCTAAAGCGATGAGTATGACAAGAACAATTGCGAAGAGAGAAACAATAAGCCGCTGAAAGTAGTACCAGGTAGACCGCGTATAGTAACAAGAATGATAAATTAGAAGATTGCGACATTTCTACGTCATAGCGTGCAGAATAAGAGTATGAAGCGAAATGGAAGTAACAAACGCGCTCACATCAGTGTGCAATTGTGAAGCATTTATACAAGTTTTGTGTTTTATGCATGCCAACAGCTAAACATAAAAAACAGCGGTAATTTAGCGAATATAAAGCAAGTGCTACATTAAAATATATTAAGTTGTGATATTCCGGTGTTGTTGAGTCAGCTAATTGTGTATTTGTACAACTCTAAAATAGTGGATAAGGAACATAAAATCCTTTTGGTTGAGCACTTTAATATCAAAATAAAGTGAAAATGCAAAGGTTTCATGATGTTGTTACTACAGTCTGCCACTGTACACTTCGTTTATTAAAAAACCTTTAATTAATTGTTTCATTGTTTGGCACGCGAATGTGAATCTTCTTTTTTCCCCCTTTTGACTCGATATTCTGGTATGCTATGACGACACACAGCTGTTAAGCCGAAACAACAAAGATAACGGGACGAAAGTGTCGCAATCTTCTAATTTATCATTCTTGGTATAGTTAGATCAGGCAGTAAAAGTCGCCCAAAAACAATTTAATATTCTGAGCAGTGCAGTTAATCAGCAAATTCCACAGACATTTAAAGAGGCGGCTAAGAGCAAAAAAAGTGAAAAGTGGAAGCAAGCAACGAAAATTAAAATTTCTGCAAACGAAACTTGGTCACTTGTTGAGTTGCCACTAGGGATGCCAATTTTCGGCATTTCGTTGATGGGAATTTCGAAATCGGAAAACGAAATCCCGGGACAATCCCGGGATCACGAAATCGACGAAATTCTGATTCGTAATTTTTAATTTGCTAAAAAATGTAACGCGGCTGTAATCGTTGTATTAAAACAAATAAGAACTATTTGTTGTAATTCATGTATTACTTATTGGTCTTTTCAAGAACAAAAAAGGAATAAACGTAAAATTTTACACACATACAAAATAATTTATACTTCAAATACAAATATACATATTTGGTAAAGAAGCAAATGAGCCTACATAAAGTAAAATTATTTTTAATCACTGTTTAAGATCAATATTAAATAACAATATATTACCATTCAGTAAAAAAGTAAAAATTTAATACATCACCTATTCCATTTTAAGAGAGGTAGAATTATTTCTTATTTTGATCAAAATGCAATCTTAAAGTAATAAAAGCCTTAAATGTGTTATCCTCAAAGCCGGACCTAAATTTGTTGCATTTAAAATCTGCAGTGGAGAAGCACTGCTGCGCCTCAACACTTATTGGTTGGATTTTCGACAAAGCCTTTATCGCCTCATAATAAAAACTATCAATTTCTTTTACCAAACCTTCTGATAAATTGTATGCCATTCTATTATTGGACATTGCGAGCTGCTCGTTAAGACTTGATGCAATTTATCTTTGAGACTTTCTGCCTTATCCACTTCAGGCACCTCGTTGTTAGTTCTATTAACATCGCTTTCATAATGAGGCTCATTTTCGAGTGGGATATTCTCCAGCTCATTTTAATTTCAAGGACAAAACAAAGCCTTAATGGAATAAACAAGCAGTGTTATTTGTCGAAACTCTCTAAGGGTTTTGTTTTGCCCTTTTGAATCCCGGGATATTCGGGAATTAAAAAAGGCCAGGACGACAAGGGCAATGTAGAAAGGTACAAAGCTCGTTTAGTGGTCAAGGGATGTTCCCAAAATGGGGTGTAAACTACAATGAAACTTTTTCGCCCGTATGTAGATTCGAAACAATTCGCTTAGTGATTGCTCTTGCTGTATAATTGAAATTACATATGCATCAAATGGACATAACGACGGGATATCTCAATAGTGACTTGAAGGATACAGTATACATCAATCAACCAGATGGTTATCTTAGCGATAATAACCCTCACAAAGTTCTAAAATTAAAGAAGACTATATATGGATTAAAACAATCAGGAAGGGAGTGGAACGCAAAGCTAGATAGCGTGCTTCGTGAAATTGGCTTTATTCCCTGTGGCAATGAGCCGTGTTTGTACCGCCAACAAGGTAAAGATAACTTGGATTTAATTTTTATTTACGTCGACGACATAGTTGTTGCATGTCAGACAAAAGACGATTTGATTAGTATAAAATCAAGCATATCTGCGAGATTTGAGTGTGTAAATGGAGGGCCACTGCATTTGTTTTTAGGTATGCGCATCGAACGTCAAGATGACCTTGGCGAAATCAAATTTAAAACAACAAGGTATAGAAAATTATAGATCGGCTGCTACACCGCTAAATGCCGGCCATTATGTTGCGTGCGATGACATAACTTGTAAGAGTGTAGATATTAAATTATACCAATTCGTCGTTGGTGCGTTAATGTGGGTAGGGCTCACAACAAGGCCGGGGTGGCGACAAATTTGATCGCATCGGGGTCCAATCTCATGAAAGGCAGAGAAGCAGCACAGCGTGGCGCTGAGTAGTGTGGCGCTTGCTGCAGCAGTTAGAGAAGCAATGCATTTGTGGCAACCATCGAAATCAGCCGGCTTACTTTCGCTGAATAAGTGCTCAATTTAACTTAAAAAGCAGTGGCAACCACCAAAAACAACCGGCTTATATGCGCTGAATAACTGCTGAGAAGAATGGAGATCGTCAAGGAGACAAAAATATTATTATTGGTTGCTCTCTGGATCTTCGGCATCGACACGTGAAAGACGTAAATTGCGTAACTCAGCGAATATATATAACTTAACCAAACTTTTGTAAATTTTATACATTAATAAATTAAGCGTTTTAGTAAGTTACAATCGCATTTTACTTGCACGCTACAACTGGTGGCCCCGACGGTGAGAAAGATAAACCGGTGGAGAAGATATTACATCGCGATTCCACTATTTGGTGATCTCACACTTAGTTTTTCACGCCCAAGCACCGAAATACTTGTATATACATACATACATAAGTTATGGTCGGCAAAGAACCGACCCCTTGTTCGTGAAATGATAATGCCGCCTTAATGTATAGCAGCGACCTCTCTAATTCATAACCTCTTATTTATGGATTTTCCTTTTTTTATTTTATTTATTTATTTATTTCAGTCAAATGAATACAATTCTTACTGATTATAAAGAAAAAATGTTTTAAATCTAATGAACTGAGTGATTATAAAGTAACGCACGGATTATACCTATTGGAACGGACAGATCCAGCCCGGGAACTCGGTTTAATTCTAACAATTAAAAAAAATCTTTGAAAGATTTGTCTTTTATTTTAGAACTCCTTTTTTCAAACAAAATAACTAAATTATGCTGATAAAATTTTTAATACGCGTATTATATTTTCATTTTTATACCCGAGCGTACTTGTGCACAAGGGTATATTAACTTCGTTCGCATAACGGTTGTTTGTTACAGCCAAAAATAATCGAGATATATGTATATAGACATATGGATATAACAAAATGATCAGAATGAAAACTGTCGGACCATAGCCACGCCCACCTTTCATATGACGGAAGTTTTAAAAAATGCAAAAAACTTCGTTTTTTTTAGTATCTATTGGAACAATTAGGAGAAAATTTAATATTTTCTGCTGTTTGCAATTTTGAAAAATGACCGTACAAAAAACCATCGCGGGGGTATATATGTAAATTCGGGTTCGCCCGAATTTTGCCTTCCTTACCTTTAAGCATAAATTTACCAAATATTATTCCTAATTATTTTTTCGTGATTGTCGGCAGCTCAGATTAATTTATGTACGATCAAAACTTATAACAGAATTAATAACTTTTTGTACGCTACGGAATAGTCTACAACTAACAGCTCTGTAGGTTATGCGAATTTCTACGAAGTATGCCATGATTGCAACGCAAACGCGCACGGAACGAAAAAGAGCTAGCGAACTTACTATTTATGCTACCTAGCGTGTGTGGCAAAACAACAATTCATGCAAGGAATTAAAATCAGTTGATTTGTAAACAACAGAATGAGCCGTTTTGTTTAATTCGATGATGTCATTGCGGCATACCTCCACATTTTGTACGACACGTCAGTTTCCGACTTTTCCATGTTAAGTAAAGGTTATGACAATTATTTTATTGTTACTAAATAATTTAACCGTTTACAAAACGAAGTTAATTTGCTAACAATAAATACATCTTAAAAATATGTATAATTTAAAAATGCCCACAATTTGTTCTTTTCTATCTAAATTCACAAATTAACACGCACTGCAACTTTATTATTGTATGATGTGTTTAAATAAATCAAAGGATTGATAAAAAAATTTAAAATTTCGTAATAGCATTTAATACATATGTTTGTACCATTATAGAACATTAGTTCTCTACGAAAAATTTGTACTTACATTTTCGCAATTTGTGAGCCAAGGAAGGCGGAATCGTCTATATAACTTATATCGTTATTCGCTAAAATTCTAATTAAATAAAAAAAGTGTTTATCAGTTTCAGTAGAATTGTAGGAACAATGTGTGATTTAATAGTGATCTTTCACTTACAATTGATCAGTCTTAATGTTGATGGATTTCTTATCGATTCGAGTTATTTGATTGTTGTCGAGATCACTGCAAAAATTGTTTAAAAATATTTGCAAAATGTACATATAAAAACCAACCCTTAATAAGGGTAGTAGGTCTTACATCATTTGTAAAATGTTTGCCGATGGAATGTGTTGCAAGTCCGGGACCATTACCAGCCCACTATTTATAATGCGTCTGAAAGAAAATTAAAAGTTTTAGGTGTAAGTGTGATAAGTGAGAAAGAAACAAAAAATAATAATAGTAATTAGGTAAGATATTTTTAAAACGGTTCAAAGCATACATATGCATATTGGTCCCTCATTATTATTTACTTATATTTATTTGTATTCTTTTGTATAATCCGAAGTCAAAGTGTCACAATTTTCTTAAAAGTTACACTGCGTTACAAACACCGCGTAACACACATTCTGTCCTATGAACCAAATATACTTTTCCGGAAAGGGGAGAAAAACAAAATACACGTTTATCGGCGATTTTCATGCACACGTCAATATTTTTCTTTTTTTATGTATAAAGTATTTTTTCTATATATTCTTTATATACTTTTATACATAAAAAAAAAAAGTGTACATGAAAATCGCCGATACATGTGTATTTTTATTTTTTCTCCCCTTTCCGAAAAAGTATATTTGGTTCATAGGACAGAACTAAGGCTCGTTTTTGTAACGCAGTGTTATTTGTGAATTTTACATTTTTTAAATAACTTGTAGGTATTGATAACATACAAGAGAAAGTTTAAACGAATGGAATTTATAAGCACAATAGAGGTATACAAATTGTTTACATATTTTTTTATAGATTTTATTTTAAAAGTTTGAAATTTAAACAAACATTTAAAACTTCCTATCCTTTTAATGCAAATTTAAACCGATGTTGTTATTTACCCGGGTTGAGGCTTGACACGAATATTCTGGGTGATTGTATGTTGGGAAATTTTCAGTCGTACAAGTATTTCCACTTAAATATTTACGCTGCTATGCAGAGGCTTGGCTTTTCTACCCCACGTCAGTTTCAGGTTTGCAGTCAATGTTTGCTATTCAACGCCCACAACTATTGACACCTCAATTGTCAACACCTGTTGGACTCTTGTGTAGTTTTATTTATGTACGAGCATGTTTGGCTTTGCTTGCATTTATATCAGTGTACAGATGCGGAGTGTAAGGTCACTTTAACATTAGTTTACAATTTACAAAATATACTTACAAACATATATAAAGGTTTCTTATGATAATTATTTTTTTTAATCGTCAAATTTTCTGGTAAAAAATAATAAAATGAAAAGAGTTTATTAAAATTTCAATATTTAGGAAATCAACACCATTTAATAATATTCATATTTCTGCGATATCGAAAGTTCCGACTTTTATAATTTCTGTACTTTAGCAAAAGCTAAAACACGTTTTACTTTGGACGCATTAATTTGGATTTAGAAAGTGAAACACTTTTAGAACATTATAAGTACTCCGTTGGTGTTTACTAAAAGTATATTTGAGCTTTTTTAAAGCAAGTAAGATATTAAAAAATTATGTATTTTGTTAAAGTAGCATTGTCATCCACCATGCTTCTACGCCATACAATAAAAGAGACTTATAAAATGTTGCATTTATATGCTGAGGGAGAGCCAGCCAGAACTATTTATACAACAGCACGTGAAATAAATCTTACAGAAAGCGCTGTGTGCTTTTGAGTTTTCCGATCTGCCAAAAAAAATAAAACTGAAAACTTAATTTTAATTTCTGAGCTATAAAATAACGCTCAAGAAATTATTTTTATTTTGTTCAAAAATAATAATGATTATTTTTTAAGTTTAATATTTTTGAATAAAATAAAAATAATTTCTTGAGCGTTATTTTATAGCTC
The DNA here is from genome assembly GCA_963971545.1 of Philophylla caesio. Taxonomy (NCBI): domain Eukaryota; kingdom Metazoa; phylum Arthropoda; class Insecta; order Diptera; family Tephritidae; genus Philophylla; species Philophylla caesio. The sequence continues at coordinate 159,886,401 of OZ020604.1, read as the reverse complement.
AGATGATAAAAAGAGTAATCAAAAAATAATGGTTATTACTCATAAAATATTGAATATTTCTGATCAATAAACAGAAAATAAACACAAAATAAGCATTAATTCAGAGCGAAAAATTAATGCACGAAAAATGAGTTTTATTTTTGAACAAACAAATTTTGAATATTAAATATTTATTTTTGAACAAAAAAAATTTAACTCAAAAAATTATGATTATTTTTGATCGAAATTTTAAAAATCTGAAAATATTGAATAAATATAAATGTGTTTAATAAGACTCATAATCATTACGGCCGCTTATTTGAACTATTCGCTTAAAGCTTGAAATTTTGCAGAAATGTTTGATATTATGGGATTAGTCCCATATAAGCAGTAAGAATCATAATGATCAAAGAAATATAACATATAGCTCCCATACAACCGATTGTTCTGATATTGTATTTTCCACCAAACTCCTTTTTTTAATCAGCCAAAGGCTTGAAATTTAAAACAGATAACAGGTATTCTTAGAAATATATTAGCAATGAAAATCATAAATATCAGAAAAATATAAGATACAGTCGTATACAATTCTTCCATATATGAGAGGTATGAATCCTTTGGTTTAACCGCTTTTTTTTTACTTGTTTGGTTTTAGTTTTGTCCAAGTGGCAATGAATGACGCTATTATAGGAATAAGCGAACACTCTTTACAAACAGTATCTACGATAGGTATCATAATTTGCATTATGACTTTTATGGAAATGATATTACACTATAGCTTAGGCCTGATATTTATAAGAAAACATAAAGAGTGGTCCTATCCCAACAAAAAAGTATAAAGCTTAGCCAATTTAGCTAAATCCAAGCACAGTTTATTTCGTCCCGTTATTTCCGTCATAATTATGAACAGCAAATAAACAATTGACAACTCAGCTACAGATTCGCTAGTAGATTGTGTAGAAAAAAAAATTGACCTTTGCCAATACCATTTGCTACTAAAGTAGTGCACTAACTAAATCCGCTACAGTAAAACCCGATGAACTACACTCATACGCTCATAAGAGCTCAATGTGCTTATGTACCCTGTCGGAAAAAAGTAGGCAGTTGGAAAGATTAACCAATTTTAAAGTAGTTGGAAATCAACTGCATTGAAACAAATGCAGCGTGCGAATATTAAGTTCTTCATGTGTTTAACTTCGCGTAATAAAACATAATTTTAAAAAAGTTAAAGCCTAGAGCAACCAGGAAGATCAATAATTTTGTTTGCTAAGAATCCATTTACTTAATCAATCGACGAATACAACAACAATAACAATATATACATACATATGTAGTTAAAAAAAAGTTAATATATTTAATAGTTTATATAAAAAATACTTATTTAAAAAAAAAATGGAAAAAAGTTAAGTTAAACAAATAGATTTTAAAATCATTGGTAGCAGAGCAATTTTAAAATAACTTCAAATAAACACATTTTAATTCAGTTGGAAAAATACAGTAACTATGATGTTCTTTCAATCAAATATATTTGAAAGTAGCTGAAATCAAATGCAGAGTTAGATAATTGACTTGCTGTCCAAGGAGCCATTTTAATAAAGTAAGTTGATTACAAGAAAAAAAAAGTTGAAAACAAGTATTTTTTAAATTGTTTTTAAAATACTTTGATTTCCAACAGGGTACATACATGAGCACTATGTGCATGCACACATACATGAGCACATACATACATATGTATATATTGTCAAGTGCGTTGTTGACATTTTCAAAAGCAAACACGAAGGATTGCACTAAGTTACACTTCGATGGCAATGTGACAAGTGCAATATCCCCTTGAATAAAGAGCATTATTGAATCCAAACACATATGTAAGTATATACACATACTACATACAAGTTTTTACAGATTATTATGCTACATAGTATCTTTCCCAAAATTAAGCTTATCTAAAGCCATATGTACTTGAATTTGAAAATAGCTTCGGTGATGTTTTCAATGTAAAAAAAAAATGTCAGAAAAAAACAAAATCCACAAAATAATTGTAAAAAATGCAGCCTAGCCTGCGGACTAGGCGCGAAAGAATATATCCGACTAAAATCCCTTTGGTGTGTGTATCCCGATTGGCAGTCATGTGTCTCGGGAAGTAGGAGGATGACGGAAAAAACTCCCTCACCAAGGCGCAACGAAAGGATTGTGATACTCCAGGTGGTACCCTCGCATGTGTAAATCCACCCACAGTTGCTTCAGGGGGACGGATTCTGGAGGCCCCAACCATCGCTAAAGTCTCCTGTGTCATACAACAGCTATCTTCTTCAGAGTCGGCGCCAACGACCCTCAAATGACGGAGTGGGTCCTCTTTCGAAAAGCCAGAAGAAGAGGAGAAGTGGGATGATGCCGAAACGCGGGCAGGGGAAACCCTCTTGTGTGGCCCGTCAAACTCCTGTTGCGGCCCAGGTCTATGGAGGTTACTCCCGACATTGGTGCATAGCATATTTAGTGCGGCGAGTACTGGTGCGGCGTTGCCCAATTCAGATCTTGTGGCGAACACTCAAGAACAGCGGCGGAAGAAGGTGGTATCAGCCAGACAGACCTCGAGCGGCACGAACCCCTCGCCTAAAAACAAGGGAGGTAGTGACGCAGGGGTTGGTCGCGGCAAAACCACCCCCGCCATGCCCTTGCAGCAGGAAAACCTCCCAAATACGTCAGCAGGACTGGGGGCCCGGTCAACTTATTGTGAGACCGTGAGAGGCCCTCCGCTGGTTGCCGCAATTGGGAGGGTGGGGTCGACACGGCAGACGACTACTGCAGAAGTAAAACAGTGCAAGAGCCATCTGTTCCGAGCCGTTATTGCCTCCGGCCCTACAGCCAATGCCCGTGGGTATTAGAAGCGGGATGGAACCATTATAATGAAATGCCTCTCCCAAGCAAACTGGGATTGGCTCAAGGCTGTGGTGCAAAGAATCCCGCACATAGGAGGAACACTATTCACTGTTTACATTGAAGAGTGCAAGCCCCTCAGAAAAGGGCTCTGCTGGATTCCAGGTTCAGATCTGAAGACCGCAGATGTTTTTCTTGTTTCCGTACCCAAAATGGGGTGTAATGGGGTGCAGTGGTGCTTCTGGGTATGCGGTTACAGTTGCACGGCTGTACTCAATCCCTACTCTAACGTCCACGTTCGTGCACCCTGGGCAACGTGAGCAACCCATGTGCGAGATACGGTAACCAACCCGTATGGAGCCATGGGTCACGGCTAATAGAGAGGGAGCTTTAGCGGAGCCACTCCGACATATTCGGTTTAAGGGTCCACTAAAGTCCGCAGCGTCTGTCCACCAGGAGGTGCGGCTGCAAGCGGGCGTCTGTCTTGGAGCAAGCGGCTCGCTATATAAACGAATATAAAATTTCAACCCCCAGCAATGGGTTGTGCGCAGGGCTTGGAACCCGCCACGTAAAAACCAACATCCAATGAAAAAGAAAACAAAGCCTCGGATGAGACCCCCCTTTTTTGATGACGACCACAGCAAACGTTTAAAGGACAATGATGGGAAGGTGCCTCTGCCCGGCTGGTTGATGTCCTCAGCAGAGCAAAGGCTGACATCACCGCCATCCAAGAGATGCGATGGACGGGGCAAGGGAAACAAGTGATAGGCCCTTGCGACATCTACTACAGCTGCCATGTAAAGGAGCGCAAATTTGGTGTCGGATTTGTGGTGGGAGAGAGACTGCGCCGTAAAGTACTGTCGTTCACTCCGGTGGACGAGCGTCTCGCCAAAATCCGCATCAAGGCGAGATTCTTCAACATCTCCCTAATTTGCGCCCACGCCCCGACGGAAGAGAAGGACGATGGGACTAAAGATCGCTTCTACGATCTCCTTGGCCGCACGTATGAGCGGTGCCCCCACCACGATATAAAAATCGTGCTTGGCGACTTCAATGCCAAGGTGGGCAAGGAGGGCATCTTTGGTTCCACAGTCGGAAAATTCAGTCTCCACGACGAAACGTCCGATAACGGATTGAGACTGATCGACTTCGCCGGGGCCCGAAACATGGTAGTCTGTAGTACCAGGTTCCAGCATAAGAAGATTCACCAGGCTACGTGGCTGTCTCCAGATGGTAAGACACGAAACCAAATCGACCACGTTGTGATAGACGGAAGGCATGCTTCCTGTGTCCTAAATGTGCGCACGAACCGAGGAGCCAACATCGACTCGGATCATTTTCTTGTGGCAGCTAAGATCCGCACGCGCCTCTGTGCAGCAAAAAGCGCGCGCAAATGGACACAAGGAAAGCTCGACGTCGGAAAGCTGCAATCGCAACAGACAGCTACCCACTTCGCCACTCGACTTGCACTCCTGCTCTCTGAGAGCAATAATCAACATAACGATATTTCCGAGCAGTGGAACCATATTTCTCGCTGTCTACATACCGCCGCTGAAGAATCCATCGGATTTCAGCGAGCCCAAAAGAACAACTGGTATGACGAGGAATGTCGCGCCGCTACGGAACGTAAAGACGCTGCCTACAGGGCCACACTGCGATCGGGCGCAACGCGAGCTGTGCGGGAGCGTTATCGTGAGCTAAAGAAGGAAGCAAGACGCATTTTTCGTGAGAAAAAGAGAGAGGCCGAAATGCGTGAGTGCGAAGAGCTTGAGATGCTGGCCGACACGAAAAGCGCCCGAAAATTTTTTGAAAAAGTTCGACGGCTTACAGAAGGTTTTAAGACCGGGGCGAATTCCTGTAAGAATGAAAACGGCGACCTGGTGACTGATGTCCACAGCATACTTAAATTATGGAGGGAGCACTTCTTCACACTCCTTAATGGAAGCAGCTGCAACAACGATGGAGAAGATGTTGAACCCGAATCCCCAATCAATGATGATGGACGTGATGTACCATCACCCGACCATGACGAAATTCGGAAAGCGATAGCACGGCTGAAGAACAACAAAGCCCCCGGGGCTGACGGGTTACCAGCTGAGTTATTTAAGTACGGCGGAGAGGAGCTGGTTAAGTGCATGCACGAGCTCATCTCTAGAATATGGTCGGAAGAACGCATGCCTACTGATTGGAACTTAAGTGTGCTCTGCCCAATCCACAAAAAGGGTGATCCTGCAGTTTGCGCCAACTATCGCGGGATTAGTCTTCTTAACATCGCATATAAGGTTCTGTCGAGTGTATTGTGTGAAAGACTTAAGCCCACCGTCAATGAACTGATTGGACCTTATCAGTGCGGCTTTAGACCTGGTAAATCTACCACCGACCAGATATTCACAATACGCCAGATCTTGGAAAAGACCCGAGAAAGAAGAATCGACACACACCATCTTTTTGTCGACTTCAAAGCCGCCTTCGACAGCACGACAAGAAGTTTCCTATATGCCGCAATGTCTGAATTTGGTATCCCGGCAAAACTTATACGGCTATGTAAAATGACGTTGAGCAACACCACCAGCTCCGTCAGAATCGGGAAGGACCTCTCCGAGCCGTTTGATACCAAACGAGGTTTCAGACAGGGTGACTCTTTGTCGTGCGATTTCTTTAACCTGATGCTGGAGAAGATAATTCGAGCCGCAGAACTTAATCGGTCAGGCACCATCTTTTATAAGAGTGTGCAATTGCTGGCGTACGCCGATGACATTGACATCATCGGTCTTAACAACCGCGCAGTTAGTTCTGCCTTGTCCAAACTGGATAGATAAGCGAAGCGAATGGGTCTGGAGGTGAACGAGGGCAAGACGAAGTATCTCCTGTCATCAAATAGACAGTCGGCACATTCACGACTGGGATCAAACATCACTGTTGACAGTTATAACTTCGAAAAAGTAGAGGACTTCGTTTACTTAGGAACCAGCATTAACACCAATAACAGCGTCAGCCTTGAAATCAAACGCAGAATCTCTCTTGCCAACAAGTGCTACTTCGGACTGAGTAGGCAATTGCACAGTAAATTCCTCTCTCGGCGGACAAAAACCATACTCTATAAGTCTCTCATCATGCCCGTCCTCTTATATGGCGCAGAAGCATGGACGACGACAACATCAGATGAGAGAGCTCTTGGAGTGTTCGAGAGAAAGATTCTTCGAAAGATTTATGGACCTTTGCGTCTTTGCGACGGCGAATACCGTGTACGATGGAACGATGAGCTGTACGAGCTGTACAATGACGTAGATATAGTGCAGCGGATTAAGAATCAGCGGCTCCGCTGGCTAGGCCACGTCGTACGAATGGATGAAATAGCTCCAGCCCTGAAGGTTTTTGACGCGGTACCCGCTGGTGGTAGCAGAGGAAAAGGAAGACCTCCTCTGCGTTGGAAAGACCAAGTGGAAAAAGACTTGGCTATACTTGGGATTTCCAATTGGCGCCAGTTAGCAAAAGATAGGGACAGCTGGCGTGCTTTGTTGACCACGGCCAAAATCGCTTAGGCGGTTGTTGCGCCAATTAAGTAAGTAAGTAAGTGCCCAAAATCCGGGAGTAGACAACAAGCACTGGGTTGCCATTTCTCACAAAAAGAGTAGCAACCGGGAAGGTAGAAAAGGTGCTACTATGGTACTGAAAATGGACTAGAGCTCCGTGGATATCCTCGGATCTAAGTACGGAAATCACCTCAGTTCTTATTTGGGACCGTCTCATTTATAGTTGAGCCCAAATGAGTGACCAAGGCGATGCATGGTGCCGTCCAGTGACGAGTACAACGCCTGACTCGAAGTACCGAATCGTTACTTACAAAATAAACTCGGTACTGGCATATTCCTTATATGTAGTTGTCAATTTGATTGTTTATATTGTGCGGAATGAAACAGTTATGAGTATACTCCGTTTCAACAGAGCAGTATCATCTTTCTCCTTGCAAGGCAACGTTTCGATATGATTCGCCGATTTATGTACAGGTTTATGTTCTTTCTTTCTCACACGCGCCAATGTAGCATTCGCAATTTTGAACTTTATATTTATTAAACATTTAATTAAAAAACTACCAATATTCACACTTTTACATCTGAATTAAAAATGTAAATACAATTTTTGGCGTAGAATACGTCTTACCTTACGGTATGGGCATCCATGTCAGATTATTATTGTTGTAATCTCTATTTCTTTAATTATAAGGAAACGGCGAGATACATTTTTTTTAAATTTTTTTTTGTAGTCAAATGAAGATGTTAGCTTTCGTTTGACATACATTTCATATTGGTTGATATCTTCCTAATATTTAAATTTCTCAAATGAAAATTTTATAAACACATCCAAACAAATATGTGTGTGGTGTTTGGTTGAGTGCGTAGTAGTGGTGGGTAACACAGTGCAGCACTGTGTTACCCACCACTAGTTTGTAGCGTGAATAGACGTTCATTTTATTGCATAATTTTAGGCGGGAAAATTTAAGTAGAGTAAAGGCAGAGAAAGCGCTGCCAACTACTGCTTATTGGTGGTGATTTTAACACAGAAATCACTTCAAATACTAGATTGGCGAAATTTATGAGCGATACGTTTAATTTGGATTATATTCGAAATGATGCTCCCACAACTATTGATAACACAACCATTGACTTAGTTTTTGCGAGAAATTTAAATGTTAATTTAAAAACATATTTATCCCTTTCTTCCCATCATAAGCCTATATTCTCAAAAGTAACTTCCAAATAATCAAATAGATTTGGGTATGTTATTTATCATTTATCTTTACTATTGATAACTACCATTGACTTCGTTTTTGCGAGAAATTTAATTGATAATTTAAAAACATTTTTATCCTATTTTCCTATCATAAGCTTATGTATGTATATCATCAAAAGTAACTATCAAATAAAGAAATTCATTTGCTTGTATTATTTATCATTATAAATTATCATTATACATATGTTTTCTGTCTTATCGGATGGCGTATTCTACGTTAAACTTAATGGCCGTGTCTCTGACACAGCCTCCTTCATTTTTAACGAACTAACTAACCATTTTGCATTTTCATATTTTCATTAAGATGTTAAACGATAATATCCTTTGGAATTATCAAGGCCATAAATGTACGCAAACATCGATGATTCTACATCTCGTGAGACAGACCAGTGTTTGATTGTATTAAAAGTAACGAGTAACGATACGAAAGTAACGGGTGCTGAGTGTTTCATCAATGAAAACATACGGGTACCAAACATTTCGTTACTTTTACAGCTCTATCGTGGAATAAGCCATTCACCATCTGCCATTTCAGTTTTTTTTCACGTATTTTCACTTCAAATCACAAATGTTTTCTAAATTTTCTGACGAAGCTATGTATAAATAATGAAACTACGGCAAGCAACGAAAAAAGGGTGTCTAACGTACCTGCGTCTACCTAAACAACCACATTTTCACCAAGCAATGACTAAACCTAACCATAAAACTGGTTTTCTTAGAATTTTGAACCTTTTTTCATGCATTGAAAATAATCCATTTTCCTAGAAACTCATTATATGTGCATTAGAACAAAATAAAAAAAATAAAAAATTCCAAGAAGTGAGTTAGATATTAGCATTCTAATGCTAACGGCGCACATTGGGGTAAAATGTGTCGATTTTGGAGATTAATTCAAAAATCAAAATTCAAGGTACAAGTAAATTTTTGGTATCAAACAAAAGTAGATAAAATTCTACATCACTAACTGAACAAATATTTGGCAAAAAATTTACAGTTTTCTTGTAATATTCTCTGAAAATTGCAAGTTTATTTCTTTTTGTATGCGCACAGTGATATACATACGTGATTTTTTTCATTTTTCGAAGTTTTTTATTTTCTTTAACTGGACAAATCTTGAGAAAATTGTAATGGAGCCTTCTTGTTCAGGTAATTTAGTAAATATAAAAAGATTTCATTTGTGTTTTTACGTGTCTCTAAGTATTTTAATTTTTTTTTGGGCGAAAGCCTTAAAATATTGGGATTTCGACCTTATATGCAGACATATAGTTGTGAGTTAAGCGGGGTAAAGCAAATCTTGTTTCATTCCTGTAATCTATGGCTGTTGTAGTTTCTTTTTGTAAAAAAAAAAGTTGCGCCAATACTGCGCACTTTCTCAGTATATGCATTTCTTTATGCGAACTGCCTGGTCAAATATACACGAATTTCTCAAGACAGAAGAGGAACAAATACAGCAATTGCAAAAAAAAGGTTTGTTATTGTTTTTGTTGTTCAGTGGACGCCTGTTTGCTTTGTTCACACCCTACGTTACGATAAGCGGCAGTTTAAATGCATAAGAACATATTCCGGAATAGTCTAAAATTCGCGTTTTACTTACATATGTATAATAATATACATCATCACATACATTTTTGAAATAAAATTTTGATTTCTTACATTTTGTAATAATTAATTAATATGGCATACGGTTCTTATCTAAGGTTTAGGGTATATGTAAAATCATGATAACCGACATTGTTTTTTTCCGCGCAATTTGTATTGTAACACTTGTTATTATTACTAATGTTTGTATGTCATGTGCAGTCGAGAGAAATAACAATAGTGATGTATATTTAACTAACATGGTAAAAGCGATACCGACATTGACTACATTTAAAGAGGATAAAAATATTATTATCTTCCTTATAGGAAACAGTTCTAATGTAATTTGGGTTACTCGTCAAAGTCTTTATGACATAATGAAAAACTCTGGCTGTGGTAAATTTAATGAAAAATTTGAATTTTTAAAAGAGCAATTGAAAAAGCGTATTGAGCCATCTGATGAATTTATAAAACAGTTTGATGACAGGATAAAAACCGTTATTAGTCAATTTAAAATTCGTTGGAGCAGAGCCAATAGGCATGAAGAGCGTTTCCTTAGAATAAACCAAAGTTGGCTGGATTCTTCGATAGGTTTCACCCATTCGCAAGGAATGAAACGTGGCCGCAAAGAACTTTCATTTGAAGAATCAAATGAGAAAACGAAGCAAAAAAAAAGTAAATTTTTAAGAGATAGTGTGCCTTTGCCTTTATTAGCTTATGCTGCACAAATGAGTTTTAGAGCTTCAGGGCAAGTGGAAGCGTCAAAGATAGTGAAAGAGGTTGCAAGTTCACCATCGAGAGCGAAAAAATTTCATAAAAGTATTGCCAAATCATCACTATCACAGCAAATGTCCAAAGAAGACGCTTTATTTGTTTTGGTGGAAGCAAAGTTATCTAGACAACAGTACAATGTTATAAGGCAATCTGCTCCAGATAGGTTTCCTTGCTATTCATATGTCCAATCAGCAAAAAAGGATTGTTATCCTAGACGTGAGAGCATGCATTTTTGCGAGATTTCAGCACAAGTAAGCTTGCAAGCCCTTTTAGACCATACCACTGAGCGTATAACTTTAGCCCAAAATAACGTAATTAAAACATTGAACGATGAGGAAATGACGAATTTATGCCTGTACACTAAGTGGGGATTCGATGGAAGCTCTGGACACAGCTCATATAAGCAAGCGTACCATAATCCGGGTGCAAATGATTCATCAGTTTTCATCACCGGTATTGTTCCAATCAGGTTGATTTGTGGAAGCAAAATTATGTGGCAAAATCCGCGCCCAGCTTCTACCAGGTTCTGCAGGCCTTTAAAAATTGAATTTGTAAAATAGTCCACAGCTGTTTCTAGAATTCTAACGATGGCAATACAGCTAGGCGTTTCTTTCAAAATCCCGAGATGTCAGCAGCAATTACTAAAGTTGACATAAATTTTATTAAAAAGATGCATACAATACTCGTAGTTGTTTCTAGTGGGCACGATATTGAGGTACAGAAGTTTCGTGACTACGCTTTAAATACAGCAAAATATTTCGTTGAATGTTATCCTTGGTATAACATGCCTCCAACACTTCACAAATATTTTATCCATGGACCAGAGATAATATCGCACGCTATGTTGCCAATCGGACAATTATCAGAAGAAGCTCAGGAAGCTCGAAACAAAGATTTTAAGAATTTTAGAGAACATTTTTCTCGCAAATGCAGCAGAAAAAAAGCAAATGAAGACATATTTAACAGTCTTTTAATCAGTTCTGACCCCGTTATATCAACCACAAGAAAATTACCAAAAAAAAAAGTGCAGGATTTACCCGAAGAAGCATTAGAGTTGATCGTGATAGAGAGTGGCAATAATAATGAAGTTGATGATGACGATGATGATGAAGGCGATGATAAAAATTCAAGCGAAGACGACAATGATCATGAATATGATTATAGTGATGAAGAAACTGTTTATATATTTTAAATAAAATTTGAAGCTTAAAAAAATAAAAAATTTAGAAAACCGATGTTCAGCATATTTTTGTTTTTTATGATATAAAAAAAAAAAAAAAAAAACTCGAATTGCATTATTTTCTTACTTCTTTATGATTAATTAACTAAAAAAAATAACTTTTCCATAACTAGAAGACTTGTGGGAATTAATCTCCATTTTGAGCACCATTTACCTCACTGTGCGGCGTGCCATTCCCCATACAAAACGTATGAACATACCCGAGTATGTTGCTGTTGACATGCGTAAAGCGATTCTGGTGTTGACATAAAGCTTAATATAGAATTAAGCGTCGCGTGACGCAGCTGTAGACCCCCCCCCCTCCCCTAGACCCATCACGTTATATATGGACGGCCCCACATGATAATAAGAAAATTTAATAATTCCTATTTAATTTTATGTATTATTTGGCATTTGACTTGCTCTGAAGTTTTCATTTATAAAGTTTACAATCTTCAAACAATAAACCATGACCCATTAATTAAGTTTTTAAACTAACAAAAATCTCCGAAGCGCCAAAGGGGAAAGCTTGCCAGTGTGACCATACATACCAGTTTGACCATACACAATCATACATATGTATATGAAAGTGAAAGCGTGAAACACATAATGAAGTTTATTATATCAAATTTACAGGTTTTGTTTGAAATATTGTACTTGTATAAAATTAAATTGCTATAAATAAGATGTCACAGGTAAACAAATTGAAATATATAGAAATTCAAAAATGTCGTTAGAAAAACGCTTTTGAAGAACCGCTAACTTACGAACTTACTTCCAATATGAAGACTCCTATTGTTATTACTGATATTATTTCACTTACGAAAATATAAATTTGCCGTATGGACACCTTTTTGACAACAAGCGATTTTCATTGCAAATCGCTTTTGTGTATTCATAATAAAATATGGACATACCATATGTACATACTTAGATATCATTGGGAATTTCAGCTGTTTGGTGGCTAGGGTTGATTAAAATATTGCGATTTTGTAGGGGGCCTGGGTTTGTGTAAAAGGCCAATTACTATAGAATGGCGCCCTCAGTACAACTTCCATTATAATTGGTATACTGTTCATGTTAGAACGAGTTACAGTTGAACAATTTCAAAGTTGTATTAAATTTCCCATAGAAAAACTATCAGCAAAATCTTAGCGTTTATGATTTGTTTCCTGCTCTTGAGCAACAGCTAATGGTTGGTCGTCTAAGTCCGGATATAACACTCGCCACCTCTGTTGTACCTTTATTATCTATTTATTGAACATGATCATCAAATGTTATTAGAACCTCTCTAACTATTCTAAAATTGTTATTGCCTTGCCAAAGAATGGCCTTTGTTGCCTTATGTATGGTCTAGTCTAGAAACAATTGCATTAAAATTAATAACTGTAGTAAAAAATATTTTAAAATGCAAAAAGCTTATTTTTGATCTTGTGTTCATCGTTTGAGTGAGAATATTAAGATAAAAAAACGGGTGGAATGCCAAATTTAGCACAATATGCGGTGGATTCATAACAAACATTCAATATTTATTTACAATATAATGTTGTGCTGAGATAAGCAACTTAAAAGAACACGTCAAATTTGCAATCGCGTACGTAAATAGAACGTGCAAATGTAAACAAAAAAAAAACTTAAATTCGACTTCAATCAAATTCTTTTCTCTTTAAAGCATAATATATATATAATATAATTTTGGCGCGTACACTATATAGCTCAGTGTTTGGCCGAGCTTCTCCTACCATTTGGTGTGCGTCTTTATTTATACCACAAATGGAGGGACCTACGGTTTTGTGCCGACTCCAAACGGCAGATGTATTTAATGAGAAGCTTTTTCATGGCAGAAATACCCTCGGAGGTTTGCCATTGTCTGCCGAGGGGTGACCGCTATTAGAAAAAACTTTTTCTGTTATTAAGATTTTGCTTGCCCTGACTGAGATTCGAACCTCGAACTCACCGGCTTATCGAGTTATAGCACGCACCGCTACCAACTCGACCACAGCGGCCACATTAAAGCATAATACCGATCTTATTATTTTAGTGGTGTAAGGGCATCTATCAAAAATAGTGATGCCTTAATCATATATTAAATTAAGTTTTTGGTGAAAAGGGATATTCTACTTAAATGAAAGCGTTTTTCCAAACTATGCAATGTAAAATAAAAAAAGTTAATTTCAATGTACGCTTTCCTTAAACGTTTATATAAGCGCTTATTCATGGGTGTTCTGAATGGACCCAATATTAGTTAAATAATAATAGAATAACGGTTTATTGAGTTCACGGATGCATGATAATAAATCAAAGGCAAGCTATGTGACTAGAGAAAGGTCCTATCAAACTATCTATGTATTTTTTCGTTTCTATAAAAATTTTTTAGAAATTAGGCGACAGAGTTAAAAACTACGAGTATGCTCATGGTTGTAATTTGCTGTCGGACTCTGGAACAGCGGCTCAAAAATTGTCTCAAAGATTTTAATTATAATTATTTTTTTAAAACAGAATGCCTAAAGTGTCCAAGCTTAAAAATATATTGATGTATATATATAGTTATTCCCATTTTTTTCGTATGAAACTCGACTTTAAAGTCACCGATGATGGTAACTGTTTTAGCTAAGCCAGTCTTACCTAATTGGAACTTTTACCGTCTAAGTGATTAAGGTTACGCTCAATAGGAATACGCAGTATAGAAAGCCACCCTGCAGCCGATTACTACGCGGGCAACAGTCGAGCGATACCGGGAGAAGAGGAGGGAAGAAAGACATATTTTCAAGAAGAAGAAACGAGAGGCGGAAAAACGTGAGTGCGAAAAGCTTGAGATGCTAACAAACAGGAATGCGGTCCGAAAATTCTATCAGAAAAAAAGGCAGGAATCAAGTGGTTTCAAGACCGGGGCTGGTTCCTGCAACGACGAGTATGGAAATATGGTGACGGACGTACAGAGCACACTTGAATTATTGTTGACCCACTTCTCAACGCTACCTAACGCGAATTTTGGTGGCCCGAGCCCAGAACAATCTTAAGGGATGAATAACAAATCCCTCCACTCGTCCAAGGCGAGGTGAGAACAGCACTAAGGCGGCTCAAGAACAACAACGAAACTTGAAAATGATGACGAAAATTCGTTCCAAAACTAACAACAAAGCGCCTAGAGCAGACGGTATACCGGCTGAGCTGTTCAAAGCCGTCGGCGAAGAGCTGGTAGGAGGGATATCCCCAACTTTTAAGCACAATTTGGTCGGACGAGTACATGTCAGAAGATTGGAATCTCAGTGTACTTTGCCCAATCCTTAATAAGGGTGATCCCGCTTTTTGCAGCAATTACCGTGGGATTAGCCTTCTAAATATCGCATACAAGGTCCTATCGACGATACTGTGTGAAAGACTAAATCGCATATGAACCAGCTGATTGGACCTTGTCAGTGTGGCTTCAGCCTGGTAAATCTACCATTGACCAGATATTCACAGCACGTCAAATCCTGGAAAAGAACCTAGATAAACAAGTCGACACACACCATCTCTTTGTCGATTTTAAAACCACTTTCACATCACGAATAGAAGCTGCCTGTATGACGCCATGTCTAAATTTGGAATCCCTGCTAAACTAATACGGCTAAGTAGAGTGACGTTGAGCATAACTTTTAGCTCCGTCCATGTTGGGAATGACCTCTCCGAGCCTTTCGAGACCAAACGAGATTTTAGACAAGGCGACTGACTTTCGTTCAACTCATTTAATCTGATGCTGGAATCCATAATTAGAGCTGCCAACCTGAATAGCAGTGGCACTATTTATAAGAAAAGGACGATGCTGTCGGTCTATGCGGATGATATTGACATTGTTGGCCTTAACAACAGGGCTGTCAGTAGAGCATTTCCCAGTCTGGTAAAGAAAGCAAAAGAGGTTGGTCTAGTAGTGAACGAGGACAAAACCAAGTTCCTCGCCTCGAAATCGAGCGAAGAATAACATTTGCCAACCATGTGCTACTTTGGACTCGGTAATCAATTGAAAAGCAGAGCCCTTTCTCGACGAACGCAAATCACGCTCTACAAATTTCTCATCAAATTCAACGACTGCGATGGCTTGGCTAGGATGATGATGCTTCTGTGAAAAAATCCTTCGAATCGGCACCCATAGGTGGACAACGGAGGTAAGGACGCCCACGAATACACTGGAAAGAGCAAGTGCAGAAGGACTTGTCTTCAGTTGGTGTGAATCAGAGAACGGCATTGAGTGCGCTCGAGTGTGCATATTCATCATCCCTAAAATTTGATACAAGCAAGCACAGCCGTCTGCTGCTGTGCGCTCATTCATGCTCACTCATAAACATAAGGCTGACATGTGCGGGATATATCATTACATTTTCGAGTGTGGTAGTTCACATGATTGGCCGTGCATGTGAAGGCGCAAACTTGCGCATGTACACACTTGAGTGCACTCGGGCATCTACTAATGGCGATTTCTTTTCTACAAAAAATGTTGCACTTCATTGCCCCGCTCTTGTGTGTACGTGCGCAGAGGGCAATGTTAAGGCAACATTTTCTGTAGAAAAGAAAACGCCATAAGTATTTATCCTATTATTTACAGATAAAAGAAACGACTTCGTTAATTTTAATTAATATGTATTGTATACATTTATTTAACAAAAACATTTCATGAGATCCAACATGTAGGGTTAGTATTTAAAAAATGTTTATATAGTAGGAGTTAAATTTAAAATTAAAATAAACATTTCATAAGACTTAATTTAATTTCAAAGTTCTTAATCTGCTAGATAGAAAATTAAAGTTATAGGAACAAAAATCACATTTCAAAAACTCTCTTACAATATGTAGACTTAGGTCATAAAAATGCCAAATACCAAACAATGAATGCAAGTTTGAAGTTGTTTATCGCCAATCAACTACTGCTTGGAAAGAAAAATATTGTTACGGGTAACCCGAGTGGCTCGCAAACAACACTCGATTGTCGCGAGCGTTTGTCGCCGGCGAGTGTGTTACATACATGCAACTTTGTATGCTGACTCAAATTTGTCCGACGGATAATGTAGCGAGCATGTATGCATCGTCATGATCGTATTAATCTATGAGCAAACAGACAAGCGACGGTTTGTACACGAAAACAACAAAGCATGCAAAATACGGCTACATGCGCGAGTATACACACAATTTCTGCACTCGTTGCAGTTCTCTGGTGTGAATAATTGGCGAAACCTGGCGAAGGAGAAAATTAACGATTAGGCCGAATAATTATACTTTATATGTATTTATGAAGCTCAGTGTTTGGCCAAGCATATAACACCAATTCATCAAGCAAGGTTCGACAGTGGTCGGATCGAGAAGTTGCGTGTAAGCGTGTGCCAGTTAAGGGTGAGTTGAGTTTGAAGCTGTTCGGCTTCGAACAGCGAGATTTCGAGAATCGTTTCTCGATGAAAGTTCGACAGTGAGTTGCGTCGGGCAACGACAGGATTTGTATGTACGTGCGCAAAAGGGCGAACAAGTGCAAAAAGGTTGAGATCAATTCGTCAAACAAGGTTCGACAGAGGTCGGATCGAGAATCGTTCTGTTGGTGAGATTTCAGCAAAAGAGTTGCGATTGCAGTGCGCAGACTTGTGTTGAGTCGAATTGGAAGCTGTTTGGTGTTGGTAGCAGCAATATTTCGTAGTGTGAATTCGAGAATCGAAATTCGATAAGCAGTAGTTGGTGCAGTGTGTGTTGCATAGCAAGTCAGAAAAAACAGAGATTTTTTGTCATTTTGGCGAATACAAAAGTCACGAGCTAAATTAATGCAACCAAGCCAGAGGTGTCAAGCGGTTCTTATTTAAATAAACTATTTTGTAAAGTCAGTTAAGACAAAGTTTTCAAGTAGTTATAATTTAAGTGAACAATTTGGTTAAGGCAAATAAGCCAAAGTTTTTAAGCGAACTATTTAGTAAGGCAGTTAAGCCTGAGTTGTCAAGCAGTCGAATTTAAGCAAAATATTGAATTACGGCAATTAAGCCAGAGATTTGAAAAGTAATTGAAATGGAAAAATGTCAATTAAATGATATAACGAATAAGAGGCTATCGTAAAGTCAGTGAAAGTTAAGTTTAAAAATATGCAAACGAATTAACACCAATTAATTATAATTTGGTGATTACATTTTTCGAAATTGAAATTATTTTGTAGCGAATCAAAATACTGCGTAAACATTTTTCTAAGTAACAAAGAATTAATCCATAATACTTTGGAATTATTTATATAAGTTGAATTTATTTTGAATTTTATTTACATTTGTGATATCCAACATTGTAAAAATTTTAGCGTTGAATTTGAACAGTCTTAGGGAAAAACAAACAGCTTTGGGTTTACCTAGTAGGGGACGGAAACGCGATTTACAGGACGCTCTATTAGAACACTTCGGTCATTCAAGAGATGAAGGCGATGATGTAAGTTTAGACTCGGATGATGGTTCTGAAAATAGATCGGCTAATATACAAGCACCGGCTCAGAGTTATTTTAGTCTTCGCGATATCGAAGATACGTTGTCATTATTCTCAGGATGCGGGTCACCAGACGTTAACCAGTGGCTGCAAGAATTTGAAGATAACGCAGTCATTGTTAATTGGAACGAACTACAAATGTTTATTTACGGAAAACAATTACTTAGGGGTGCGGCGAAAATATTCGTAAGAAGTCAGAGAGCAGTGAAGGATTGGGACTCGCTAAAGACTATCCTAAAGAAAGAATTTGGTGTTAAATGTAGCACAAATGAAATTCACCGCAGGCTGAAGAATAGGCGTAAGCAAGGAAATGAAAGTTTGTTGGAGTACTTATACTCACTAATGGAGATCGCTAGTCAGGTCAATATGGATGAAGAGAGCATCATCGAATATTTTATTGAAGGTATTCCGCTCACTATCGAGAGTCTTAAAGAGAACGTGTGTGTTTATGAGAAGTGTCGAGGGCCTATAGGCATCAGATCATTTATTCCACAGTCATCGCAAGAGAGGGACGGTACTAAAAATGAAGCAGCACAAAACGGCAAGACGTGCTTCAAGTGTAGAAAAGTAGGGCATTTGGCCAGGCAATGTATGCAATCGGCTATTCGTTGCTTCAGCTGCAATCAAGTCGGTCACAAGGCAAATGAGTGTAAGCAGGCTATACCGCGAGCGGAAGAGAAAAGCGAAAACAAAAGAGTTAATGTAGTTACAGATGGTAAAGAACAACCAAAAGCTAAATCACAGAACGCTAGTCTATTTCGCGACTTAGAGATAAACGGCTATACATTCTCAGCGTTGTTGGATACGGGTAGTGATATTTGCGTTATCAGATATGATACCCTAGTTAACATTGGCTACGTCGATTTACAACCTAAAACTAAAACGTTGTTTGGCATCGGAAACAAAACGATCAAAACTGTCGGATGTTTCAATGCACTTATGAATTTGGATGGGGTCGAAGTTAATATCGAGTTCCACGTTGCCAAGGAGCGCGATATTTTGTACGACACAATTTTGGGTAAGGACATACTGCAGCAGGTCGACATCGTCATCGATATAGAAGGTGTTAAGTTTCGGAAGAAGAGAATCATAGATCAAACACCGGAGCCTGAAATGGTAAGCGATAAAACAACAGCGAGCGATGAGGTGACACCTATTGATGAGTTAGCGATGGAGGTTGGACAAATCTTACATTCTGTATGCAGCGAGAGCGCGAAGTTGCAGGTTGAACTCGATCACTTGTCAACTGCGACAAAGGAAAGTGTGCTTAGTCTCATCACGAACTACAAAAGCGAGAAGAAGAAGGAATCGCCAATCGAAATGAAGATAATCTTGTCAGATGAGGTGCCAGTATACCAAAGACCACGTCGAATGCCATATGCGGATCAATGTTTAGTCGAGAAGCAAGTGGAGGAGTGGCTAGATGACCATATCATTCAGATAAGTACCTCGGAGTATGCAGCTCCGATAGTGTTAGTGGCAAAGAAAGACGGTACCAAACGGTTATGCTGCGACTACCGGAAGTTGAACGAGAAGATAATACGCGATAACTTCCCAATGCCGTTAATTGATAACGTTTTGCAGAGACTTCAATCAGCGACCTTTTATTCAACGTTGGATCTTCGAAATGGGGTTTTTCACGTTCCGCTAGAGGCAACATTGCATAAATACACTGCTTTTGTAACGCATAATGGGCAGTTTGAATTTTTGTATGCTCCATTCGGCATTAGCAATTCACCAGCGGTTTTCACACGATATGTTAACGCTATATTGGGTGGACTTATTCGTAGTAATACGATAATAATGTACATGGATGACATAATTATACCTTCCAAGAGCGAAGAGGAGAAGTTAGCTAGCTTGAAACGAGTTTTAGAGGCAGCAGAATTATATGGGCTTCGCATAAAATGGGAAAAGTGTCATATTTTGAAGAGGCGAGTGACATTCTTGGGCTACATTGTTGAGGCGTCAACTATAACACCATCCCAGGAGAAAACTCAGGCTGTAAGCGATTTTCCTGTTCCAACGGATAAGAAAATGTTACAACGATTTTTGGGTCTCACGTCCTATTTTAGACGTTTCATTCCAAGGTATGCTTTGGTCGCTAAACCATTGACTGACCTCATGGGAAAATGTGTAGACTTTCGATTTGAGGATGAGCAAGTAGCAGCGTTTCATCAACTGAAGATTGCTTTGGCGAACCCACCGTTACTTAAACTGTTTAATCCAGCACTCCAGACTGAAATACACACTGATGCGTCTATGTTCGGATATGGCGGTGTCCTCATGCAGAGAGATTCGGAAGATAGATTTTTACATCCCATCGAGTATATGAGTAGGAAAACTACGCCTGTCGAGCAAAAGTATCACTCCTACGAATTGGTGGTTTTAGCCATTATATCAGCGTTAAAGAAATGGCGAGTTTATGTTATGGGTATCAGATTTAAGATAATAACGGATTGCAACGCTTTTGCACTTACGATGAAAAAGCAAGATGTGCCGTTGCGAGTGTCGCGTTGGGCGATGTATCTCCAAGGCTATCAGTATGAGATTGAGCACCGTTCAGGAAGTCAAATGAGGCATGTGGATGCGTTAAGTCGAATACATTGCTTAATGATGACAGACACTATATGATAAGAATACAAGAAGAACAGCGGAAAGATGAGAAGTTGGCAGCTATAATGAAGGTTTTGAAGCATGAGAGTTTTCAAGATTTCTATGTCCAACATGGAGTTCTTCATAAGGATCTCGTTAAAGAACTTATGGTAGTACCCACGTCGATGGAACGAGAGGTTATACAGATAGCTCACAGACAGGGTCATTACGCTACAAAAAAGACTCAGGATTTGGTCGAGAGAGATTTTTTTATTTTTGATTTGGCAACGAAGGTATTGCGCGTGGTCAAGAGTTGCGTAGAATGTTTAGTCGCAGAGGCTAAAGTTGGGAAGAAGGAGGGAATGCTTAACCCGATCGACAAGGAGGACAGACCTCTTGTGACGTACCATTTGGATCATGTGGGTCCTATGGAGGAGACGAAGAAGCGATATAACTATATTCTAGTGGTAGTAGATGCGTTCTCCAAATTCGTTTGGCTACATCCTACTAAAAGTACCGGAAGCGATGAAGTTTTAGACCGCTTAGAGAGGCAAGCAGCAACGTTTGGGAATCCTCGCCGGATCATAACGGAGAGAGGAACGGGTTTTACTTCAAACGCATTTGAAGATTATTGCAAGAAAGAAAACATTCAGCATCTAGTTATAACGACTGGCGTCCCGCGCGGGAATGGACAGGTAGAAAGAGTCCATAAAATCGTTATGCATATGCTTACTAAGTTATGCATCGAGAATCCGAAGACATGGTATAAGCACGTGGACAGAGTGCAGCAAGTTATAAACTCTACGCCGACGCGAAGCACAAAGTACGCCCCGTTCAAACTTTTGACTGGTGTAGATATGCGCGTTAACGCAAACTTTGACATACGTGAGCTGTTAGCAGAACCAGCTATAGAGGAACTTGAGGGAGAGAGGAACAATATACGAGAAGAAGCGCGAGATAACATTAATCGTATGCAAGAGGAGAACATTAAGAATTTTAATAAAAACCGAAACTGAATACGAGGTCGGAGATTTAGTCGCAGTCAAGCGCACGCAGTTTGGGACAGGACTCAAGCTGAAACCTAAATTCTTTGGTCCGTACAAAGTTAAAGAAAAAAGAGAACACGGCCGCTATACCGTGGAAAAGATTGGTGACATCGAAGGTCCGAAAACAACCCATACCGTGGCCGAGCACATGAAGTCATGGAATCCTTCATTCGGGTCGAATGAGACATCAGGATGGCCGAATGTGGGATTGACTGACGAACAAAGAACGACCAGAAGTGGACATAACTATTGAACTTTAAATGTAAATGCACCTCTGTACAATAAACGAACACTAACCGAAATGGGCATCACTGAACGAACAAAGAGAGCCTTGAGCAGGCGCTAGATGGACGGACTTACAACACTCAGATTCGAAACACGGAACATATCGGACGCGACCAACTAATATTAAATTACATACATTTCTTTGAATAAATTATAATCTAAATCGTTAAAGCTTTCTTTTATTTAACACGGCGCAAAAAGAATCCCACATTTGTTTATTAACTATGACGTATTGGTAACAAATTTGAATCTGATTGGAAATAGGTTTTGTTAATCTCTCCACTCTATAAACAGTTATCGAGTCAAACATTTATTTTTAGATAATTATCATACAGTTTGAATTTGAATCAGGTCGCATTAAAGTAAGACAGTTTTTATTTATTTATTATGATTTGTCAAATTGCGAAACAATAAAGACAACTTCCATTGTGTCAATTATGTTATTTGTTTGCAAATACGGAAAAATTGATTTGTGGTGACAAATATGGTAACATACGAGGAAAGCGCATTGATAGCTAACGAAAACGAATAAAATAACTTGAAGAAATGTTCTCAATAAAGCTGACAACCTTCTACAATATTATAAACTAGAGTTATCGTATGAAATAATTCGAAAACTACACAAAAAGCACAAATTGCAGGACGGAAGACACTGCAGGCTTCACAGAATGTTTGCAAAAGGATACCATTTGCTATTTAGAGAATTTTTAAGCCAAACTAAAATAGTGCTGTATCACCACGAGCGACCCAAAAAAATTTGGAGCAAACCGCTCACAGCCCTATTATAAATAGTCTTAATTTGCTTACGTTATATCTTATACTCAAAATTTAGTAACAATTAATTGACACTATGAAAATTGTCTTTGTTGTTTTGTGTCTTTATTCTCGTTCTTTCTCCTTCTAACTTGGACTTTTTTTTATATAATCAAAGAAAATTAACTGAAAATTAATTAAAACAAGTAAGAAAAACTCCTTTCGGGCGAAATCGATTTTTATATACCCTCGCGATGTATTTTTGTATGGGCGGTGCCCCTAATTTCATAAAACCCCCGTTTTTTTGTTTCAAATCGCTGCTAGTATTAAATACTGAAAAACGAAGTATTTTGCATTTTTCAAAATTTCCGTTACATATATGGAAGTTGGGCGTGGTTATGGTCCGATTTCAAAAATTATTGACGGTGATGATAGTGATATCAAGGACAATATGTTCAACAAATTTTGTGACGATAACTAATACTGTTATTGCGATACAGAAAAATTTTCATTAATGGACGTGGCAACGCCCTAATTTCTTAGTTCAAAATCGATCCTAATACCAAATTTCACTCAATTTGCTTTAATGGATACCGAAAAAACGGAGTTTTTGCATTTTTCAAAAACTTCCGTTATATGGGAGGTGGGCGTGGTTATTGACCGATCTTGACCATTTTCAATACCAGCCTACCCTGTCCAAAGAGCAATATATGCACCAATTTTCAAAATTCATCTCAATTTTTACTCAAGTTATTGTAACCACGGACAGATGGACGGACGGACAGACAGACAGGGCTAAATCGATTCCTCTTTTCATTCTGATCATTTTAGTAAATGTCTATATCTATCTCGATTATTTTATGCTGTTACAAACAACCATTATGCGAACAAAGTTATAATACCCTTGTGTACAAGTACGTTCGGGAATAAAAAGAAAAACATTTAAACATATTCGCTTCCTGGTGTTATTTATTGTTAAACTCGAATTTTATTGCCATTTTTCATTTTGCAAACAATTTGTTGAAGAACTGTAACTACCCTTTTGCAAAATAGCAGACAGTCTGAAAAATTAACCAATTTTAAAGTAGTTAGAAATCAACTGCTTTGAAACAATTGCAGCGTGCGAGTATTTAATTCTTCATTTATTTAAGGGGGTCTCCTCAAGTAAATCGAAAAAAAAATCAATTTTTGTTTTTTCAGCTTTATCTGTTCTAAAACTATCTGTTAACATCGAACTTCGGCGTACAATGTACTAAAACTTTAAAACGAGTACACGGTTACAAGAAAACTATATAACCTACATATCGACCTGATTCAACTTGCATTTTGCTGAGTATTAAAAACTGTTCTGATACCACAGTTTCATGCAACTTTAATTATTTTTCATAATGTAAACAAAAAAAATATACAAAAATTTGGAGTTGAAATTTAAGTTCCAGATTAAAATTGAGGTTCATATAGAGTGAAATAGCAAAATAATTAACGAGATACACATTTTGTATGTTTTAGTTGAGAATTACGGACGCTATCTATTGCTTGAGTTCACAACTCATGTTTCAAGTGGATTCAGAGAATTTATGCACACTGATGTTATATACACTGATTTAAGTAAGGTATTCGACAGAGTAAGTCACTCTTTACGGATCCATAAACTCGATCTCCTTGGTTTTCAACCTAATGTCCTTCGTTGGATATCTTCTTTCCTAATTGACAGAACACAACGAGTTCTTTTTAAAAATAGTTCTTCAAACATTATTCATGTTTCTTCAGGTGTCCCGCAAGGAAGTCACCTTCGTCCGATTCTATTTTTACTTTTTATAAATGACTTACCTTCTGTAATAAATTATTCAAAAATTTTCTTGTATGCTGATGATGTAAAGCTTTTTAGATCGTATCATACTGTTGAGGAAAGGTCCTTACTACAAGCGGATTTAAATAGCATGACTAGCTGGTGAGAAGTAAATTACATGCCCCTAAACCTTAAAAAATGTAAAGTAATGTGCTTTTCTCGCAGAAAGTTCAACCAGCTTCTTATGACATATATAACCATAACCTCGAGCAAGTGTTTAACTTTGTTGATCTTGGAATTACAATGGACCCGAAATTTAATTTTAATCTTCACATAAATGTTACAGTTAACAAAGCCAACGATGTTTTTGCATTTGTAAAACGGTGGTCAAAAGAATTCAATGACCCTTACATCACAAAGGCTCTGTTCACAACGTTAGTGAGGCCCATACTGGAATATGGATCTGTTGTTTAGAACCCGCGCTATCAAGTTCATTCCGACCGAATTGGTCAATTCAAAAACAATTTCTGCTTTTTGCTTTAAGAAATTTTGTTGGGATTCTCAGTGCAACCTGCCGCCATATATAAGTCGTTTAAAACTCATTATGGAGGGATAAAACCGTTGGGATTATTATTATTTTCTTGTACACAATTAATCCAATTCATCAACGACACGCTCCAGTGCACTTTGGATTACTCCGCCATTTTTTAACTTTTTCTAGTTTTTTTTTTGGGAATATTGCTTAAAGTTGTCTCAAATATATCATTCAGTTAAACAAATTATATAATTTCCTTGTCATCAAAACAAAAATCCCGAAAAATCACCTTTTTTTTTAGCATAACATGAGAAGACCCCCTTAAATCAGCGCAATAGAAAATATATTAGTCAAAGGAAACTATCGAGTTATTTAATTGAATCCTTTTGAAATTTTTAAAGCCGCATTTTTCTCACTAAACCAATCTATGAATACATTTAGTATATGTGTATAGTATATGTGTATGTTGTGTCATTCACTTATCGTTTCCAATAAAAGCAGATGACGAATTGACAGCCGTTGCCGAAAATATTATCGAAGAAAACAAAACAATTTACGTGAGTAGCTGCTATAATCATAAAATTCAAAATATCTATCTAAGGCTTTTGCTAATTTTTATCCGCTTTCTAAAGGTATGACAGTTGGCGAGCCCATAAATACGATATACATAAAATATTCAAACTCTTCCTTTACCATTATTAGATGCTTTTTGTATCGAAAAACAGGATCCAGAGGAAATTATTCGCAAGGCTATTCAGGCGGTAAATAAGCAATACTTTTACGAAGTATGTTTTCAGAAAAAACGCAATTAGATTACATTAAAAACGCGTAAACGTAGGTTAAGTTTATCTACAAAAAAATGAACTAAACTCTTAACATAGTTAAAACAAAAAATACTTATACATATAAAAACTATAAAATAAAAAGTTTGGAAAAAGGAGGTATAAATAAAAGAATTTTAAAACAAATAGAGTTTAAAACAGTTGTAAACTAAGCAGTTTTAAAATAGCTGGAAACCAACACAATTTATTGCAGTTGTAAAAAAAGTAATTTTAATGTTCTTTCTTTGAAATATATTTAAAAGTGGTTGAAATCAAATGCGAAGTCAGATAATTGACTTGCTCCTAGGACATCGCCATGTGAATAAAGTTAGTTGATGACAAGAAATAAGAATGAATTTAAATCGATTGGAGTTAGAAAAAAAGTACTTTTTAAATTGCTTTTACAGTACTTTGATTTCCGACAGGGTATTTACATTGTTTTTATAGTTTCCGAAATATTTATGAAAACATCACGTGACAGGTACATCAACTTCGGGGCATTGGAGATATAGCTAAAATGAAGAAAATAATATACCAGTTAATAATGATATCGATATGTAAAAACATACATACATACATACATATAAATATAAAATTTTAACATACTTAAAAAGACTATTTGCAAATTTTTATTAATATAAAAACTTTGCAAAGATCTATTTACTGGTGAATGTGTATGTGTGGTGTATATATACATATACATAATGATATGTCTAGGCATTTATTGTATAATTGTACAACATGTTCTACATAGCAAAATTATTTCATTTTCCTGTGAGCAAGGTCGCACTTCTCAAATTGTTTATATTTACAAAGAACTTACATATTTTCATAACACATTTTTGACAATTGAGTTAGAGTGATAATCTTACAAAAACGAATAAAGGCCATGAAAGCAGTATTGATTAAGCTAAATGCCTTTACACTCGTTGTTTATTAACGCTGAAAAATGTGTATGTTTGTATATTCAACTTTTATATGCCTACCTACATACGTCCATACATACTCAGTTTACAAATTATAGCACAACCATATATTGACTTATTTGGGCAGCTTATTTTTCTTTTTATTAATTAAAATTATTTTTCAAGTAAAATATGATCCTTCCTTTGAGAAAACCCATAAACACCCTTTCGTAAACTACTTACAAAATGAACAAGGATTTAACAAAATTGTATCAAAATTTCGAAAAAAAAATTAAGTATTTTTTGAGAACGCAATTGTTAGCTATTTTAATTTGAGTGTGCAAAAGTGCAAGTTTCAAGTTTGTGCTAGTTATCGTTGATTTTTGAGAGTTTGTTGACTGGCAGTTTCCTCCATACCACGCAAAACCGCGATTATATTTTATATGGAAGGGATTGCAAAAGAGTGTATGTAAAAAATTGTCAAAAATCAGTGGTAATTCGTAGCCACTAAAAAATTGCTCTATGTTATACTAAATTTAATTAAATTGAATGAGATATCTATCTGCTTACCCCAAGTTCAGAATTTCGATGAAATCCAGTTAACTTTGCATTTTATCTATTAACATACGAATTTACATTTGCGTCTGCATTTGTAGAGTTAAATAACTATTTATATCACAGTTTTAACTTTGTGGCGAAATGTAATTAAACTACCTTGAATGTATGTTGTAAATATGTACATATGTGCATACACATACATACATACATATACTTACATAGTGCGCAACAACTTGAGGCTGTCAAAAGCGCCATCCTCGATGCACTCCAAATGTTGCAAGTCTGTTAAAACACTTTTGTCGTTTTCAGTAAGTGAGAATAGAAACAAAGTTAAGTAGAAAAATAGAGTTGCCGTTTTTATTATAGTAAATACCCTACTTACAAATCCTGCAGCGAAGCAGCATACTTCCTAAGGCCAGTTGTGCGTACACGCGGCAACCCTGCCGACGAGATGCTAAGCCTTTGCACGGGCACTGTGAGTGTTTGCGGGACGCGCATCAACGCCTCTCCTTCACAATGGCACTCGATTTCATGCTGCAACAAAAACAAAAAGAAGTAAAAAAATATATATTTTAAATATGTGTACATATAAAACTATGCACATACTTCTCGAATGATAATTTAGTTAAAGAGTGTACTGGAACAACATCTATGAGAAAATGTACAAATGAATAATCGAGAAATTTGCAAAGTGCATATTTTGCCTTCGCAAACGGTATTTAATTTAAGGTACATGGGTTGAATTTTTTTATTAATTCGAGCGCACTTGTGCACAAGAGATTATTACTTTGATCGCAAAACATGTGCTCGTCAAAGTCAAAATGCATCGAGCTAGATTAGATTCAAAAGATAAATTAGGTAAGTCGTATCTGTTTGCGCGTCCATCCATGGACCGATGGAACGATAACCTGTTGCATATTTTAGATGGAGGGAAATCGGAAAATACCCACGACTACTTCTAGAAACACGGATATATCAGTTTCCACTTTACCCGGGATTTTATAAAGTTTTGTGAAATGGGTTGTGCCACGCCCGCTGAACTTAGCTAATTATAATCATCATAGGTATAATTATAATAATAATTTGGCGTTTACACTGTCTATATAATGGGTGGTTTTTTTAGACGTGTGGTTTTCATTGAGGCAACACTTTTTACGGAGTTGGCCTTTTTGACAGCTGTTACTTGATTTATACTCAGTCTGGTTTGCCATTTCAAAACGCCTTGGAAGAAAATATACGGAGCGTTATTGCTGACATACGGCCACAATTGCTGCAAAAAGTGGTCGAAAATTGGGCCTCTCGGCTGGAATTTATTCCAACCAGCCGCGGCGGTCAATATAAGGGCAAACCCTTATATTTTTAATAAAGCTAAACCCTTTGCTATATCATTAAACTATATGCGTTTTATTTCTTCTTGAAAACCACATGTCTAAAAAACAATTTATGACAATTTAATATTGGCCGGTACTCGAAACTCTGTGCTTACATTTTAGAATAAAAACTGACTCCAAATGATCCGGTTTTTATGTTTCTATTTTGTATATTGAAATTAGGCCCTACCAAACATTGAATTTGTTACCATTATGGAACAGGCTTTCTTCGAATATGTAGCGGTGCGTGCTATAACTGGATATGCCACTAAATTCCGGGAGCAAACCTAAGCCAGGGTAACTAAAATCTAAATTAAAGAAAAAAAAAAGCGTAGTCGAAACGAAACCGTTGGCCACCTATTCGTGTCACAACATAAATACAAATCTCACAAATGTTAGGACAAGCTCGGCAATATACTGAGCTACATATCCTCGTATAGTGTATATTTATATATTTCTCTGAAAGATCTGAGTTTCTTATTTTTTTGTGAACCAATTTTGACGTTGCTTCCTATTTAAAAAGTATATAAACCGATTCAGTAATTAAACAAAATATAATAATTATAAAAAAATGTATAATCGAAACAAAAAAAATGGTAATGATTCATTATTATATGTTTGGTTATAGCGATTTTTTTATTCAGGAACAGTCCCTAAAAACCTTAGTTTAATTAAAAAATATAAGATGTTCAGTTTTATTTGCTACTGCAAAAATTAAATTTAATTTACGATTTTAGTTTACATTTTCCAATTTGTGAAACCTGAAAATTTTTCATTATACATTTAAAAATAAACATTATATTCGGTCCCTGAACAGTAGTACAGATATTTTACCGGCTTTTCAATTGCAAAAACTACTAACTAATATCTTCGCTTTAAAGAAAGTGTGAATTATTTTATATATTTTCCCCCAAAAAAGACCTTATTTTATTCCCTTTCGTCTTATACTTCGGAAATGCAACGTTGAGCTAAGGCATTTAGTTGTCACCGACGTGTCGTACAGAACCTTTAATAAATTAATCATGATATCATGACGAGTTAAACGTGCTTTGGTTTGGCTCGAAACAATTTGTGTGTTTTTCGTTTGTTTTTTATTGTTTGTATTAGGTGCATTATTAAAACCTTTCAGCCTTACATAAATAATACACAAGCGTACATGAAATTAAAAAAAATGGAATACAAACTTTTAAAATATAATTTCATTTTAAATTTAACATAAAAAATATGATATCAGTAAATTTAAACACAAAGGTTTATCCTTAAAAGTTAAATAGGAAATAGTATAAAATACCATAGTATATACTTCCTCACAATAATAACAATAATTTGGCGCTTACACTATATTGCCGAGCTTCTCCTACCATTTTTTTTGTGTGTCTTTTTATACCCGCGCACTTGTGCACAAGGGTATTATAACTTTGTTCACATAACGGTTGCTTGTAACAGCATAACGGAATCAAGATAGATATAGACATATATATACCAAAATGCTCAGAATGAAAAGAGAAGTCGATTTAGCGATGTCTGTCTGTCCGTCCGTCCGTCCGTGCAGACGATAACTTGAGTAAAAATTTAGATATCTCAATGAAACTTGGTAGGTAGATTGTCTTTCACTTTCCATATAACGGCAATTGTCGAAAATGCAAAAATGGCTATATTTCAGTAGCTATTGAAGCAATTTGGTTAAATTTTGTATATGCTATTGTTTTCGAGCAGGAAATCCGACTGAATCAAAATGTTTTACAGGGGCGTGGCACCGCCCACTTATGAGTTCATATGTATATCTCTGGAACCACCCACCCGATTTTGTTCAAGTTTAGTATACATATTACACTATGCCTATTTAAGCGATATTTATCAAAATCTGACCATAACCACGCCCACCTGTCATATAACGGTAATTTTCGAAAATACTAAAAATCGGACATTTCATTAAATGTTGAAGGGAAATATCTTGAGTTTAGTATGTGGTGTTGTATTGCAGCCAGAAATCCGACTATATGAGATCATATGAATATGTCTGGAACTACTTTATCGATTTCATCTAAACTTGGCACACATGTTAGATTGTACCTAGTTAATTTAAAAATGTATGAGAAATTTTTTTCATAGGAGAAATACCCTCGAAGGTTTGGCTTTGCCTGCCTTTCCTTTCCTTTCAATGATTTAGATTTTATTGCCCTGTCTGAGGTTCAATCCCCGGCATACACACACTCGACAGCAGCGGCAG
This sequence comes from Philophylla caesio, assembly GCA_963971545.1. NCBI lineage: Eukaryota > Metazoa > Arthropoda > Insecta > Diptera > Tephritidae > Philophylla > Philophylla caesio. The sequence continues at coordinate 159,855,822 of OZ020604.1, read as the reverse complement.
TTCCTCATTGTTCATAAAGAAAAAATGTTAAAAAGTTGAATTGAAATCATGTTATTTCTATTGAACTAAGGTATTATCTACTAGTAGTTGCCCCTCTTCACCGCAGTATAAAATGACTCAGGAATGAAACTCAGGAGCTTAACGAATACCAGTATCGAAGAGAAAATTAATAATACTCGTACATATACTATATTCGAATATAGCCAGAAAATATTTAATAGATAACTGCCGGCGTGAGTGAGTAATATATAAGTTAGGCTATGACGCTACTAATGATAGGTCAGTAGAGGTATCCGTACCAAACTTCCGGGGGTAATCCAATTTATGTATTTCATTAAATATATTACATCCATCTCACTAAAACTCCGGAAAAAGGCGACACCCTCTTTTCATCTAATTGACACTTATATTCTGTTATACTGGAACTGAACGGACCTACACTATTTGCCACCAAAACATGGTGATTAAACAGCATAGTATTGTCAACTTTTGATCTATGTACACTCTGTTCACAAATTGTAGCCCGTGTTGACACATTTGGATAATTTATTTATCCTCCAATTACTTAAAAAATATTTTTGAATTAAAACATCGTTAATTCTCTAACAAACACTATCGTTAAAGTTTATTTAATGTTTTTTACTTTATTTTGATAATTAAAAATATCTTGCATTAAATCAATGATGAGGAAAACTATGATCTCCCTCGTGTCAACAAAGAACCATACCTTCTCCTACCCTGCTACTCGCGTTCTCTCGGTTTACGTATTTTTTGTACACCAAATCGGATGTTTCAAGCGTTGGACCAATCAGCGACTGCCAGCACATCAAAAAAGGCTATTGCCAGCGAAGGACGAACACAAAGCATAGACACTGATGACAAATGTGCTCTCAGCAGTACGTGTATTAGGGTTACTGTGTGTCTGGACTGCATTGATCTCTAACATTCCGCCCACCTCGTCCATTTTGTGCGACGAAATGTTCTGGTGAAAACCGCCCACCGTGCGAATTAGTATCAGCATCTATCGGCAAGCTAACCAGCTTAGAAATAGCTCGCTTAAATATTGACGTTGCAGTGCGTATAGTGGCCACCCTCACAAGACCATCGTTTCCTGGGTGTATGTCCACAACTCGACCAAGAGGCCACTGCAGAGGTGGATTACGCTGATCTGCTTCCATTTGTATCTCACTTGCAACTGCGGGAGATACTCGCTGCTCCAGCGCTTCCAGACATCCTGTTGTATTTGCTGCAACAATTTCCATCTCTTAAGTCGATTGGTGCTTATTGCGAGTAGATTGGGTTCAGGGAGAGCGATAAGCGGACCACCCACCAAAAAGTGCCCGGGAGTAAGCGCCGTTAAGTCTCTAGGGTCATCCGTCAAGGCACTCAATGGCCGTGAATTTAGAGCTGCCTCCACTTGCTTGAGCACAGTAAAAAATTCTTCAAAGGTTAGAGTTGCTCGGCCTATGACGCGTTTTAGATGATGCTTTGCTCCTTTGATGTCAGCTTCCCATAAGCCGCCAAAATTTGAAGATCCTGGTGGTATGAAGTGCCATGAAATGCCCCTGACTGCTACGAATCGAGCTGCTGCTTCCAACTGCTGTTTGCAGGCTGCCAGGTCAGCTTTAAGTTCTGCGTTCGCTCCCACAAATGTAGTTGCGCATTCGCTATATATGTGAGACACGTATCCTCTTTGTGAGAAAAACCGTCTTAAAGCAGCGAGGAAGGCATCGGTGCTTAGGTCGCTAACGAGCTCCAAATGAACAGCGCGAGTGACAAAGCATACAAACAGTGCAATATACCCCTTATAGCTGTGAAAACCTCTACCCTTTGTAGTGCGAATAAAGTACGGTCCACCGTAGTCTATACCGCAATAGTCAAATGCTTTCGCTGGATTACACCGATGAGAAGGGAGGTTTCCCATGAGTTGCGTTAGCGTAGTGGGGTTTTGCCTGAAGCATTTTATACATCTACGTATATGCTGTTTGACAGCTGATCGGGCTTTGATAATCCAATAACGTTGTCTTAAAAAGTTGAGCGTCGCCTGAGCACCTCCATGTAAGGTAGATGCATGGGCATGCTCAATTAGCAACTTACTCAATGCTCCGTCCTGTGGTAAAATGAATGGAGAACGTTCGTATACAGAAAGAAATCGTGCATTCTGTAATCGTCCATTTAACCGAATGATGCCATCTTATCTTATCCAATAATTGGATTAAGCTGAAGAAGTTTGCTTTTTGTATTGATCGGCCTGTTCATGCGAAGACAAGACAATTCGTCATTAAAATGTATGTTTTGAACGTACCTGAGCCAAAGTTTCAATGCCGCTGCTATGAATCGTTGAACAAAGGCTGTAACTGCCAGCAATTTGTTAAGTTTCGAGTACTTAGACAGGAGTGTCATTAAAAGCGATGGAGGTTGAATTAATGGCGTTGTGACCAGCGACGTAACAACTCCTTCACTCTTAGCTTCCCCAGTTGTCGGTTAAGTGGGCCATTGATGAGGGCGCAAAGGAAGCCACTTCGGTCCGTTCCACCATGTCGACAGTTCCATTAATTGGGATGGCATGCACCCACGAGACGCTATGGCTGCAGGATTGCTTGTTGTTGGTACGTATTTCCAAGAGTCAACCGATGTTGTGGCTTGAATTTTGCTTATACGGTTACTCACATATTGTTTATGTTTTCCTGGATTGGATCGAATTCAGCTGAGTACGGTTTTAGAATCAGACCAACAGTATGTTTGAAGAGACGGTAATTGAAGCGTTTCAGAAAGCTTGCTAACAAGCTTGGCCGCCAATAGAGCGCCGTTTAATTCCAAGCAGGGAATGGTAATTTTCTTTAAAGGAGCGACCTTTGTCTTTGCCGCCAAAATAGACACATGCGCATTGCTATGTGGTGCGTCGATTCGGAGATATACTACCGCAGCATAAGCAATGGTAGACGCGTCGGAAAAGACATGCAGTTGAAAGCCTCCAGAATTTGGTTCTACACCGAGCCACCTTGAGATCCGTAGGCGTTCAATTTCTCCCAACTCGTCTCTAAATCTTTGCCATTCCTGATGCAGTGGTTCGGGGATCGGGTCATCCCAGTTTAAACCGGCCACCCACAGCTTTTGACACATAGCTTTTCCAGTGACTGTTATCGGTGCTAATAAGCCAGGAGGATCATAAATTTTTCCAATGTCTGATAGTTGCTGACGTTTGGTGATTTGGTTCGTCAATGGACTCAAGCTCACCTTATACGTCAACGAGTCTGTATCACACAGCCAATAGATATCAAGAGCCTTCGTTTCGCGGTCCAGATTTAGGTTACAGCAAACATCTTTTTGCTTTTCATCTGCTTTTAAACGCTGCATGAAGTCTGCAGAATTTGAGTTCCATTTCCGGAGGACGAAACCACCTCTTTCGAGTAACTGTCGCAGTTGGTACTGTATTTCCAGCGCTGATTCGACAGTGTCGGCTCCATGCAAGCAGTCATCTACACAAAATGATTCTCGTAAGACCTTCGACGCTTCCGGATAATTTTGCTCTTCATCCTCAGATAATGTGCGCAGTACTTTAATTGCCAAGTATGGTGAGCAATTCAAACCATAAGTTACGGTAAGTAAACGATATGCTGCTGGCTCCCCTTCTTCATCTCTCCAGATAATGCGCTGCATGTCCGCGTCTTCGCGGCTTACCAAGATCTGGCGATAACACTTTTCTATGTCGGCCATGAAACCAACGCGGTGTAGTCGCCATCGAGTAATAATTTGACTTAAATCGCTTTGCAGCTTTGGTCCGACATGAAGGCAGTCGTTTAACGAGATGTTTTTTATAGTCTTCCTTCTTCTTCTTTTATGGCGCTACAACCGTTTGTCGGTTTGGGCCGAGATCAAAAAGCTTCGCCAGTTCCCTCTCTCCTTCGCGAGGTTACGCCAATTACTCATACCAAGCGTAGACAGGTCCTTCTGCACTTGGTCCTTCCAGTGTGTTCTTGGGCGTCCTTGCCGTCGTTGCCCACCCATGGGAGCCGTTTCGAAGGACTTTTTCACTGGAGCATCATCATCCATGCGAACGACATGGCCAAGCCATCGCAATCGTTGAATTTTTATGCGCTTGACTATGTCCACATCATTATACAGCTCATACAGCTCGTCATTCCATCTTCTTCGGTACCCGTCGCTTTCGCGAACAGGGCCATAAATCTTGCGAAGAACTTTTCTCTCGAAAGCCCCCAAGGCTTGCTCATCGCTGGTCAACATCGTCCATGTTTCTGCGCCATATGCAAGGACGGGCACGATGAGAGATTTGTAGAGCGAGATTTTCGTTCGTCGAGAAAGGGCTCTGCTTTTCAACTGCCTACCGAGCCCAAAGTAGCATCTGTTGGCAAGTGTTATTCTTCGTTTGATTTCAAGGCTGACATTATTGGTGGTGTTTATGCTGGATCCAAGGTATACAAAATCCTTGACTACTTCAAAATTGTAGCTGCCAACAGTGACGTGGGTCCCAATACGCGAGGATTTTTTGTTTGTTGCCACAAGGTACTTTGTTTTGTCCTCATTCACTACTAGACCAACCTCCTTTGCTTCCTTCTCTAGACTGGAAAATGCTGCACTGACGGCCCTGTTGTTAAGGCCAACGATGTCAATATCATCCGCATATGCAAGCAGCATCGTACTTTTGTTATATATAGTACCACTGCGATTCAGATTGGCAGCTCTTATTACAGTTTCCAGCATTAGGTTGAAGAAATTGCACGAAAGTGAGTCACCTTGTCTAAAACCTCGTTTGGTCTCAAACGGCTCGGAGAGGTTCTTCCCAACTTTGACGGAGCTAAATGTTGTGCTCAACGTCACTCTACATAGCCGTATTAGTTTTGCGGGGATCCCAAATTTAGACATGGCGTCGTACAGGCAGCTTCTATTCGTGCTATCAAAAGCGGCTTTGAAGTCGACAAAAAGGTGGTGTGTGTCGATTTGCTTATCTAGGGTCTTTTCCAGGATTTGACGTGCTGTGAATATCTGGTCGATGGTGGATTTACCAGGTCTAAAACCACACTGATAAGGTCCAATCAGCTGGTTCATATATGGCTTCAGTCTTTCACACAGTATCGTCGATAAAACCTTATATGCGATATTTAGAAGGCTTATCCCACGGTAGTTGGCGCAAACAGCAGGATCACCCTTCTTATGGATTAGGCAAAGAACACTAAGGTTCCAATCTTCTGGCATGTACTCGTCAGACCAAATTGTGCTTAACAGCTGGTACATGCTTCCTACCAGCTCTTCGCCGCCGGCTTTGAAAAGCTCAGCCGGTATACCGTCTGCCCCAGGCGCTTTGTTATTCTTTAGCCGCCTAAGTGCTGTTCTCACCTCGCCTTGGTCGAGTGGAGGGATTTGTTGTTCATCTCTAAAGATTGTTCTGGGCTCCTCTTCTTCAAACTCCTCACCAGAGTTCGCATTCAGTAGCGTTGAGAAGTGGTCCCTCCATACCTCAAGTGTGCTCTGTACGTCCGTCACCAGATTTCCATACTCGTCTTTGCAGGAACCAGCCCCGGTCTTGAAACCACTTGTTTGCTGCCTTATTTTCTGATAGAATTTTCGGGCCGCATTCCTGCTTGCTAGCATCTCAAGCTCTTCGCACTCACGCCTTTCCGCCTCTCGTTTCTTGCTCTTGAAAAGACGTCTCTCTTCCCTCCTTCTCTCCCGGTATCGCTCAATTGTTGCACGCGTAGTAATTGGCTGCAGGGTGGCTTTGTATGCTGCGTATTTCTCTGCAGCAGCGACGCGGCATTCGTCATCGTACCAATTATTTCTGCGAGGCTGGTAGTAGCCAACCACTTCCTCCGCAGCGGTGCGAAGAGATTGGGAGATGTTATCCCATTGCTCGTTAATGTCGGGGCGATGAGAAGTTGCTTGCCTTAGCAGGATCGAGAGTCGAGATTGAAAATTCTCTGCTGTCCGTTGCGATTGCAGCTTTTCGACGTCGAACTTTCGTTGCGTTACTTGGTGAGCGTTCTTCATTGCAGAGAGGCGCATGCGGACCTTAGCTGCAACAAGGTAATGATCCGAGTCAACGCTTGCTCCTCGGATAGAACGAACATCAAGCACGCTCGAAGCGTATCTCGCGTCTATCACAACGTGATCAATTTGGTTTCGCGTTTTTTGATCAGGGGACACCCAAGTTGCTTGGTGGATGCTTCGGTGTTGGAACCTGGTGCTACTTACTACCATGTTTCGCGCCGCGGCGAAGTCGATCAGCCTCTCTCCGTTGCCGGAGGTATTTTTATGAAGGCTGAAGTTTCCGACTGTTGGACCAAAAATTCCTTCTTTGCCCACCTTAGCGTTAAAATCACCAATCACAATTTTTACATCGTGGCGGGGGCAGCGCTCGTATGCTTCCTCCAAGCGCTCGTAAAATTCATCCTTGGTCCCATCATCCTTCTCCTCCGTCGGGGCGTGCGCACAAATCAAGCTGATCTTATTAAATTTAGCTTTGATGCGGATTGTGGCAATTAGTTCACTGATGGGGGTGAACCTGGAGACAAGATCTCGCAGTCTCCGCCCAACCACAAATCCAACACCAAATTTGTGCGCCGTCTCATGGCAGCTGTAGTAAACGTCGCACGATGCATATTTTTTGCATCCATGTCCCGTCCATCGCATTTCCTGGACTGCAGTGATGTCAGCCTTATACTTATTTAGGACATCCAGCAGTTGGATAGAGTCTATAGTCTATAGTCTTCCGTGATACGTTAAAAACTGTACGCAGTTTGGTTGTAGAGCTTGATTCCTTGTACACTCCATGATGCGGAATATAGCACACAGCTTTTGGCTCTTCGATTTCAATTACCTTCTCCATGTGCCCTAATGATAGGTACTCGGTCATGAAAGCTGTGTACAAACGATCCATTTCGGGATTCTTTCTAAGCCTAGCTTGTTGTGAGTGGAACAGATTGATAGCGTCAGTTTTCGAACTTGATAGTTTAGTAAGATCACACTCGTCTTTGAACGGATAACGAATATGATACCGTCCTAAACTGGTTCGCTGACTAGTGGATTTAAAAAATTCTTCGCAGAATAGTTCATCTTGCGTCATGTTGGATGTAGGTAGTATATCGTCACATTCGTGAAATTTCCACATTTGTTGGACTAAGCTGCTTAAATCCTCAGCAGCTTCCGTAGTACAACATGTTGTACATAGTTGAGGTGAAGCAGAGCTGGGTATGCGGCCATAGATAACCCAACCAAGATGCGTATTTTGTGCTATGGATGCACCGCAGGAAGTGTGCTGGATCTCACGTTTTACTAAGAGACCATAGATGTCTGCGCCAATGATGACGTCAATTGAACAAGGCTCGAAGAAATTGGGATCTGCGAGCGAAAGACCTAAAAAGTCAGCGTATGGCTTTGGATCGACTCGCTTCAGTGGTAACAGATTTCCTAACCGTGGCAGAATGAGTGCCGATCAGTTGACACTAAAAGTCGGTTCAGTAGGTCAGATTCACCAACGCTACGGCCACCAATACCAGTGATAGGAATTTGCACCCTATTCCGGCGAAGTCTTAATTGTTGAGCGGCATACTCACTTATGAATGATGCTTGCGACCCATTGTCCAACAATGCACGAAGTTGTATGTAATGTCCAGTCACCGACTGAGCTTTGATATAAGCCGTGGCTAACAAAACAGCTGGAAGACCCGGTTCAGCTTTTGTAGAACGTTGTTTATCGCAGTGGCCTGAACACGTATGAAGTGCAGCGACGCTACTACGTTGAGACGACACGCTGTCGTGAAGAAGTGTGTGGTGCTTCAACGAGCACCTCAGGCAGGTATATGACGATTGATACTCGTCTGCAGAGTGATTTGCTTTGAGGCAATTTCTACATAGTTTGAACTTTAAAATTAGCTCAAGCTTCGATGCTGGTTCTTTCCTTTTAAAGTCCGCGCAATACATTAAAGCGTGCTTACCTGAGCAGCATAAGCAACGACCTAGATTTGTCTGATGAATACGAATAGAGCCCACAGCTGTTGACTTGTTATTAGATGATGCCGAATAATTTGCTTTGTTCTTTTGAGTGGACGAAACCGCTTCTAGACCTTGAATACGTTTTCCCAAAAATTGCACAAGTGTTTCATATTCTGGTATAACATTCGGAGACGCTAAGGACATTTCCCACTCTTTGACTGTTGCAGGATCTAATTTGTCGGTTACGAGTAGAACAAGCCAATCGTCCCAATGTTCAGTAGGTCGCCCTAGTTGCTTTAACGCACGAACAGATTCTGTAGTAGTATCCAAAAGTTTTCGCATAGCAACATCGGACTCATAGTTTATTGTCGGAAGTTTCGTGATATTTCGTAGATACGACTTGACAAGGCGTCGCTTATTGTCATAACGTTGTTGAAGCATATCCCAGGCTATAGGAAAATTGTTTTCCTGGACACTAACACTGCGAATAACGGCTTCGGCTTCACCTAGTAGACTGCCTTTCAAGTAATGCATACGTTGTACATCAGACAAGTTAGGTTCGCTTATAACGCAGGTTGTGAACATGTCTTTAAAACTTAACCATTTGTCAAACGAGCCATCGAACTTGGGTAGCACAATTTTCGGCAATTTGGAGGCCGTAGTGTTACTCAACCCGCCGTATGTATTATTGAGTATTGTTGCTGAAGAACTTTCACTACGATGGGTCTCGAGTTCATCGAGTTCGTCGTGTATTTCACCTAGCGCTTCGCAGTATGCCGACTCTACAGTTGCTAGACGAGTTTCACTTAAAATCATCTTAATCTTGTCCCCTTCCCCCTCAACAATGCCTGTTGTAGAAATTTCATCGCGGACGTCATTGTAGCGCTTCCAATAATCAGATAATAGTGTTCGCCTGGCCACCAGATAGCCCTTCGATCTTTTTTGTTTTGAGACTTTTCTCGTGTTTGCCGCAAAATTAAAAATTAGTCTGGAAATAACTTTTTCCTTGTCAGCCGACATCGTTGTGAAAAGAAGTTGAGGTACAATTTATGATGCACTTAAAATGATTTAAGTGTTTAACAAAATTAAATGGTCGGCGAGAGACGGTTCCCCGCAAGGGATGCCAAAATGTTAAAGTTTATTTAATGTTTTTTACTTTATTTTGATAATTAAAAATATCTTGCATTAAATCAATGATGAGGAAAACTATGATCTCCCTCGTGTCAACAAAGAACCATACCTTCTCCTACCCTGCTACTCGCGTTCTCTCGGTTTACGTAGTTTTTGTACACCAAATCGGATGTTTCAAGCGTTGGACCAATCAGCGACTGCCAGCACATCAAAAAAGGCTATTGCCAGCGAAGCACGAACACAAAGCATAGACACTGATGACAAATGTGCTCTCAGCAGTACGTGTATTAGGGTTACTGCGTGTCTGGACTGCATTGATCTCTAACACTATTAAAACCAAATTTTAAACTTAAAAAAAATGTAGAAAACATTTATCAAAATTTCGAACTTTTTTAAACAAAATTGTATAATTCTTTCGATATGCAGATAGGTAGGCCATTAAATTTTAGTACAACAAAGTGCAAGCTACGAATTACCCCTGATTTTTGACAATATTTTTACAGACGCTCTTTTGCAATTCCTCCCATATAAAAGAAATATAAAGTGTCCAAATCTGTCAATATGAGGTTGTGCTATAACTTGTGAACAGAGTATACATATTTTCATTTTGTTGTTGTTGAAGTTTCCGACAGGTCTATTGAATTTTGTCATCTTCAGTGTCATTTTTCGAAAAACACTGACAGATGGCGCAACGCCGAAACCAGTTTGTCTTAAAACCAAACTTGGCAAGGGATGACGGAAAATCAATCCAAAATTCAACAGAGTATACATACTAACATATTTTTCCTGACACCATCAACTTTTTACTTCAAAAACTTGCTTTGACAGTAATTTTGTTGCAATTTAAATAAACTTTAATAACCTACATTTGTTGCACTTGCTCTCCATAATAAAATTATCGCTTCCATTTTCGCCAACCACAATGTAGAAAATTGTGTCCTCTTGATCTCCTTCCTCATTTCATTAAACGAACTTGCCTGTGGCAAGGTTTTTGTCCACAACTTTGATTGTTGCTATTGCCGCACAAACGTAGTACTCGTACCATACTAAAATTGGCGCCAGCACATAACTGTAATTACGTTTATATGCATACATATTAGTATGTATACGATATTTCGTTGAAGTAGGATAAAATCAATTGGCATCTGTCGAATGGACGTCCGTTCCACGGAAGTTTATTGCATTTTCTAACATTTTCTTTATGTCGTACAAAATTTAAAGCACCGTCGGACTAAGCTAGTCCACACAACTTGAATATTGCATTTTAAAAAGAACTTCTAATACATGAAAAACGTTTTTCAGTTTAATTTTCTCATCTTATCATAATCGTAATTGAATGTTATTTTTTAATAACCATGAATTGATCTGGTAAAAGTAGACGAACATTATTAGTTTTTTACCGGGTTCGCTAATATTCATATAAGAACGTTCACGAGCATCCATTTATGAATTTAACCGCGAACGTGAACGATATAAAAATTTTTAGACATTCTCGTACGAGAACGAGAACAAGAAAACAAATCCGTTCGCGTTTGCGTATGTTAGGTAGGGAAAATTTTGTTTTTGTTCGCACGCGTATGTGAAGGAGAATCGAACATCGCACCTTCATACATAAATGAAGCTAAGCGTTGCAACGAACCGTCCACGAACGTTCATTTCTGTGTTCAACTATCGAAAATTTTGCCGAAGGAACCATACCTCTAAAACGAATTCTGATGTCCCCCAATTTGGGTCGAACTTTTGGGTATGATGAAGGTATCACTGTAGCACAATTGCAGATCGTAAAATTGCTTGTGTGCGTTTTTAAGCCACCACAAGACACAGCAGGTAGAATTGTAATTAAATTGCATTCTCATTACCTCGTCTCGTAGACCATATATAACGCAACAGTTTTTGTGAATGCATTAAGTCGTTGTGAAGAACTCAAAGTGTGAAGTGCTAATTTCAGATAGAAAAATATTTCAAAAAAAAAAAATAAGTGAAGTGACCATTCCAAGTCAAAAAGTTTACAATGAATCCACCATCCTCTACACCACAAGATGAAGCAACTACATCAACAACTATCGAAAACCCAATGAGTCATATACGCAAGCATGATGTTACTGTTTTTGGTGTGTCTACTGATTTAACTGATCTTAATTTACCAACCCATCTGAATATCTTGAGATATTATTTTTACTTAAGCGAACGTGCTAAAACAGAACAAAAAAGTTTTCCCATAAATCATTCACTATTCAAGTACAAGATAAGTTGATTGGAATTTGGGAAAAACTTGGTATGGAAATAATGCTGAAAAAAAGTGTATTTAATAAATTGAATAAATTGCTTGACAAGTATCAAGAGCAAATCAAGAGAAGAAACAACACCCAACAATTTACAGAGTATGTAAAATCTCTGGAAACAATTTTTTACATTGGAACATGCGATTTGAAGGCCGCTCCATGTGCATGCGGCTGGGTTCCCGAACGCCTCAAAAAGTTCATGCACGATCAACATAATCAGAGAAGACTAACAATGGATGCATTTGTGATGGAAACTGAAGAGCAAGGAGCAACGTCTATGTATGTCATCAATGCCAACATACCATTATCCCGATGATTCAACATACGCACCGCCACCGGTTCAAGAAGATATGGATAGAAGCACAAGATCACAATACGCAGAGAGATACGATTGTTTTAACTTTGCCTTGGTATGTGACAGATTTGGTGTGCCTGACAGAGTAGCATCAGCATTGGGAACCGCTCTTTTGCAAGATTTTAAAATTAAAGATAAGCATAGGAAACCTCGCATCATGGATTAATCGAAAGTTCGCAGAGAAAAAGAGAAATGCAGACAAGAAGTGCTTCGCAAACGGTTAGATGATACCAATTTGTTAACGTTTTCATTCGATGGCAGAAAAGATGATACTTTAACGATAGATAAAATTGATGAGAAGTATCATACTAGGATGGTAAAAGAACCGCATCTTGTTATTTTGAGAGAACCCAATTCTGAATTGATTGGTTACGTAAGACTGGAACATGAAACCGCTGAATACAAAACAACCAAATTAAATGGTTTTTTTCAACGATAAAAATATATCACTGGATGCATTAATTGGAATATGCACTGACGGTGAGCCAACAAACACTGGCCCACACGGTGGAATTATACGACGATTCGAATCTCTGTTAAAAAGACCATTGCATTGGTTCGTTTGCCTTCTACACTTCAACGAATTTATTATAATTGTCAACCATTTTTAATTATTTTATTATTATATATTTTCATGTGGTGGACGGCTTCTAGAAAATTGAGTTGCAAAATATGCCCCCTGCTCCAGAAAAAATTGAATTTTCCACCGATTCGAAGTACTTATACGACATGGCCCATACAATTTCTAGCGGCGTGGTTCCGGTGGATCTGGCTAACATCAAACCAGGGAAAATTGTACATTCTCGGTGGCTCACCAAGGCTGCTAGATTATTACGATTATATGTGACAACGGAAAATCCAGATGCAAATTAAAGAATTCTTGTTGAATTTATAACTAAATGTTATGTGCCAATGTACTTCAATATCAAGTAATACAGCTCTGTCGTGTACGGCAGTGCATTATTTTTCAAGTTCATTGGGTGGTCACGATTTCTAGAACCTCGTTTACGCAAAATTGTCAATCAAGTAAATAAAGATAATTCATATTATGCGCATCCAAAAATTCCATCACACATACAAGGAACGGAACGACATGTTCAATTGCTAGCTAGCGTTTCCAAACGGTTTATACCGGAAAATGTAGAGGCTGTTATGGCGACGACATTAGAGAGCCGTGCGAAATTGCCCAGACTTGAAAGTAAAAAAGACTTCAAACTATAATTTTTTTTAGTTTCTTTTCTATAACTCACTTAAATTAATTTTTTCATTTACATATGTTCTGCCTAAATAAATTTCTTAAGAGAAAAAATAGATATTGTTATAAATAAATAATAAATATTATTATAAATAAATAAATAAAAATAAAGAAAAACCATAGCCATTTAGCTGATTTTTGCATGTAAAGGCCAAAAATGGTGATTTTTTGAAATGTTTGTACGGGGGGTTTCCAGGGGTGTGCCACTGGCATGGGTGGATCGGCCCTCCAAAGTTAGTGGGGGCCGGTCATACATTTGGACTCGATTGGAGCTCTCTAAATGGGTCAAAGTGGGATTTTTCAAAATTTGCCACTACCCAAAAGTTCGACCCAAATTGGGGGACATCAGAATTCGTTTTAGAGGTATGGTTCCTTCGGCAAAGTTTCTTATTTTGATCCCTAGAATACAATTTTCACAGAGCAATGAGCGATTTTTAAATCGGCCCGCCCTAATATGTATGTATGTATGTACTTGTATTTAAATATGCATTTGCACGTATGCATATAAAAGCTCCTTAATTTTTCAATATTAGATGTTGAAGATTGCAATTAATCAGTCTTTATGAGTTTTTATTTATTTTAATAGACAAATGTATAAACGCAAGTACTGAACTAAATACTACCTAGGAAAAATATATTTATTTTATTTATTTATAAAATTTTTTAATTTTTTAATCACTTGTATTACAAGTAGAGGGTTCACTCTCTTTTATAAAATGCTTTGTACCTCCAATTAAATGCATGTTGAGAGTAAAGTATGAACAAATTAGGTGGATGAACCTTGAATATTAAATACAAATATTTAGATACTTTTTTAATATTTTTCATTTCGTATGTAGATATGGGTTTATTAATTTTAATTTCGTCTCTTTTACTAAAACCATTATTATTTTATTTATTCTAGCAATTTATAGATATCCACCATTTTTTATATTTAAACCAATCTGAGGTTAAGGCGAGGAAGTCCAAAATTACTATTCAAATAGGTCAAGCGGTTTAGTGTTTTTGTGCTCTGGTCAAACGAGCATAGCTTTTATATATATGTATATATGCACGTATATATGGATTTTTTAAATCAGATGTGATATCATTTTAGCTCATTTTAGTGAAACATTATCGCAAGGCAACACTTTTGTAAAAAGATGTAAATTAAAATTATCTGCCGAAATTAATTTGCTTTATTTTGACTGCAGTCAGAATATACAATTGCACTTTACGAAATTGATTGCCGAACAGTTAATAAGAACTTTCTCATTAATATTAAATATTAAAACAGCTTCATTCAAGGCCGATCGATCTTTCATGGCGGAGTGGCTTCAGTAAAAGTATACGAATTCAACATCAGTATGTAGTTTCTTTATACATTATCCACCACAACTCTGATTTTATAAAATGGGAAATTTTACACAAATTTGCTTTTTAATTCAATTCAGTTTACTTAAATTAAATTTAATCAAGTCAGCGAATTCATATACATATACATATGTAAGTATATCAAAATTATGCAATATTTAAATAAGTTTCATCTTTGACTGCATGGTAAGTTGCAAAACAAAGCTTTGGAGTACCGTGACAGCAAATATGAGAGAAAACGTTTTATCGTCGCTGGGTTTATTATTAAACAAAGATGTAACCGAGTGAATTTTTTTCTTTTTGTTGAGACAATTTGTGACAATTTCTCAGCAATGATTGAAATCTTATGAGTAACCGTTTCGATTTCTCTTTAACATTTGTCCCAAGCTATGATGTAATTTATATATATGTACATCGCTATAATTTTTTGTTGATATTCCTCGACTTTTCCACAATTTTATTATATATGTAGATCAAAGCCAAAAACTGTTTATGGAAAACTTCTGCTTAAATCAAAGAACCGCTATCATCTGAGTAAGCACACATATTTTAATTGCAAAACAGTGACGTGTTTATATATCCTTTTATATAACGTTGTTTATTTTGGAAGTATAATTGAAGTACTAATTTACTTTATAACATTGTCAATCGCAAGTTAAACTTAGTTTAAAATTAATAATAAAACAAAGTTGTAAAAAAATAAAAACATAACAAATTCTTGCCGATAACTACTATATCACAGTATCTAATATTCAACAGAAATTTTCAAAGCAATTTTAATAATAACAATAATAATAATCCCCTCCATACCCGCCCGACTGACGCGAGGGGCGCATCCATATAGCGCACGGATATATAAAAAAAGAAGGAGGCTGTGTCAGAGACACGGCCATTAAGTTTAACGTAGAATACGCCATCCGATAAGACAGAAAACATATGTATAATGATAATTTATAATGATAAATAATACAAGCAAATGAATTTCTTTATTTGATAGTTACTTTTGATGATATACATAAGCTTATGATAGGAAAATAGGATAAAAATGTTTTTAAATTATCAATGAAATTTCTCGCAAAAACGAAGTCAATGGTAGTTATCAATAGTAAAGATAAATGATAAATAACAGACCCAAATCTATTTGATTATTTGAAAGTTACTTTTGAGAATATAGGCTTATGATGGGAAAAATAGGATAAATATGTTTTTAAATTAACATTTAAATTTCTCGCAAAAACTAAGTCAATGGTTGTGTTATCAATAGTTGTGGGAGCATCATTTCGAATATAATCCAAATTAAACGTATCGCTCATAAATTTCGCCAATCTAGTATTTGAAGTGATTTCTGTGTTAAAATCACCACCAATAAGCAGTAGTTGGCAGCGCTTTCTCTGCCTTTACTCTACTTTAACTTGCCCGCCTAAAATTATGCAATACAAAGAAAGGGCTGCACGAGTACATTTAAATCGCCCAACGGCAAACACTCAACCAAACACCACACACATATTTGTGTGCATGTGTTTATACAATTTTCATTTGAGAAATTTAAATATTAGGAAGATATCAACCAACATGAAATGTAGGTCAAACGAAAGCTAACATCTTCATTTGACTACAAAAAAATTTTTAAAAAAAGTTACCGTGCCGTTTCCTTATAATTAAAGAAATAGAGATTACAACAATAAAAACCTGACATGGGTGCCCATACCGTAAGGTAAGACGTATTCTACGCCAAAAAACTTGTTTCATATACTCGTATGCTGCGCCGAGTCATGAAAGGCAGAAGTTTGTTAAGTGTCGAGATCTAAATCTGTTCAGCTACTGAACAAATGCCCATCAGCTGATCGAATAGTAATTGATGTATATGAATGTATGTTTATATTAATTATTGAGAGCATTGAGTATAGTTTTCTTTACGTAAAAAAGTGAGTCTGAAATATCAAAAGAACCGAAGTGAGTGTTAAAATCCTGACACAAAGTACGGAGTGGCTCATTTAACTCAAAATTACTTTTACATGGTTTTATTTCGCCAGTAACAAAATACTATGCCTAGCATTTTTCTGCGACTAGCAAGTGAAGATAAACTTAATTGAATTTTGAATTAAAATAATGAAAATGATAGATTTATAAATATTTTTCTTTACGTAGGTATGTTTGGCTGTCACTGCTTATCCAGCGACACACTTAGGCCATTGAAATACCACAAGCAAACGCTTACTCCTCCTTGCTGAACCATTTAAACTTTATAAATTAATTTATGTGGAACTTACACTACACATGGTTAGAGGATAACAGATAATTAATATAATAAAATCATTGCCAAATAGTAATTAATTTATTAATGACGCTGATCATTTTTAAACGGCTCCTTAATCAGCTAAACGGTTTTCGAATCTGGCGCCAATTGGAAATACGAACAGAACCAAAGCTATTTACTGCTTGGTGTTTCCAAAGCAGAGGACGCCTTCAATTTCCTCTGTCACCACCAACGGCAATCGTGGTCAATTATTTCAGGGCTAAGCGCCCCAAACCCATCAATTCGTACGACATTACGTATCCATCGAAGACGATGGATTTAAATTCGTTTCAATACGTATGTATGAATACTCGTATCGGCCATATCTTTTGTAGAAAACTAAAAAAAAATTCAACAGATTTTTATTTATATAGATTTTGGACACTTTTTTCAGAAGAGTTAGTATTTTTTGATTCAGCATTTTTTTAGCACATTTAATCCTAGTCCAATGTGAAAGTTTCAAGTGGCAAGGAGTTACTTTTGATTTTTTTAGAATTTTTTTTGTCAAGGGTGCTGCGACTTTTTTTATATGAAAAATTTCTCTTAATCGTTATATGAAAGGAAATGCGACCACGAAAAATGCGCCTAGCCTCTACTTATACTTTTGTTTCCGCTCCCCTTGCAGGGCCAATAGTTTTCTAACCATTGCTGTGGCCATCGTGTTTACTGGATAGCGGTGAGTTTGGACTTTGCTGGAAAGAAGAGCCCAACCAATCGGGCAGGAGCACCCACACAATTAAAAGTCGGAAATTTCATACACATGCTTTGGCTAGTCCAAAATACTCTCGAAGTTAAAAAAAAAATATGTACGAGTATTTATGTATACATATACTTTTAGCGAGGGGTTTAACCTTATAATGTTAAAGGTTAGCATCCGCAACCGGCCATACTAAGCTGTGGCAAAAGTCTTTGTTACCACCTGTCACGTGTACAGACGTGAAACTGAAATTGCATAAAGAAAAGCATCACTCAGCCGCATAGCCATCCTCTTTAACTGAGTCTCTATTGTTTAAAGCGGGCTTATGAGTTTTTCGCTCAAAAAATAAAATTAAGATTTGTATATACAATTTTGGAAATCAGCATGTCCCCAACCTTTTACAGTGAAATGAAAAAGCCACGCATATCATTCTTAAAACAGTTATTTCCGGCCTGAAATCTGCGATATCTTCCTAACATTTGAAGTCACTTAACTCAAAACTTATATGTACGTATTGAGGTTTTATAAAACAAAAGCTTGAAGTAGGCTTTGCGCCGCCCACTTTTGTCGGCACAAGTGTATATCCATAACTAAATTATCCATCAGCATGAAAATCGGTGCACATATTACGTTT
Source organism: Philophylla caesio (assembly GCA_963971545.1). NCBI lineage: Eukaryota > Metazoa > Arthropoda > Insecta > Diptera > Tephritidae > Philophylla > Philophylla caesio. The sequence goes on along the minus strand of OZ020604.1, from coordinate 159,837,869 downwards.
GACAACCATTAAGATATCAAAATACATACGACAATATACACATCTTCCTCAATATATCAGCTGATCTTACCATTTGTTATATGCGTCTCTATGATGTATGTATATGATATAAAACTCTCTCTGGTAAAATAAGAGTACTCTTCTCGTTTTTTTTATGCTGGGAACAAAACCGAATGAGTTTTCCTATTATGAGTTGTTTAGTAAAATAGCAAAAAACTAACTAAGTTCTGTTTTTTTGATTTATGTACATAAGTATGTAAATTTGAATAATAATATTCTACAGATCTGCACTTGTGCTGCGCTGTCGTTACGTTGCTGCTATTGTAAAGTTGCTGACTGGGTGCCTGATATTTGCGCCGCTATTGTTTAAAGAAGCGAAGGACAGAAGAAATCGAACGAAATAAGAAAGGTGGAGGGGCTGTATCACAGACTAGCTAAGGTGGCAGTGCTGCCACCACGTTGGGACTTATTCATATTTTTAAATCTTTTAGATTACTTCAAAATATTTTACTTATTTATTTGACTATTTGATATTATTGATTTACTATATTTTTGGTTTCATGCTGTTGAGTACACACATTCATAATGCCGACTGAAACTTAAATGGTTCTGTAATCAATGCACGTTGCCGGAAACAAACACTAAGTGTATTGAAATTAAATATTTAATAAACAAATTTGAGCAATCTAAAATAAAAGCATCAGATGAACAGGAAATAGTGGATCAAATATTTAGTAACAAATGGTGCCAAATAAAAACCAGCATAATAACTGAGTTCAACTCACTTCTGGAGCATAATGTCGAAGGTAAATTACATGCAATGAGAACCGAATTGATAAAAGATGTATCAAATCAATTTCGCAATAGTAATGAGTTGATAAACAATTTGCGCATAGCTGATGTGATCGTAAATAACAAAATGTCATACCCTCAAGCCGACAAGGCAACTGAAAACAGAATTGTTATTAAACCTAAAAATAAGAGTAAAAAGTCGAAAGAAACTAAATACGCATTAAAAAAGTAGTTGGACCTACCTCAGATGTGGTAAAACACGTAAAAGAAATACGAGTAAATAGCGGAGGAATAATTGTGGAATGTAAAAATATGGACGCTTTCGAACAAGTCCAACAGAAAGTAAGAAAAGCTTTTGGAAATGATTATGAAGTAAATAACCATCGTCCGCACTGTAAAAATATCCCAGAAGTAGAGAAGTACTATATAAGTTCTGATTCTTGCGGGAACGATTTTCGTTCTCAACGAATATTGACACTGAAGATGGCACAAGGTCGAAACCGGTTTGTCTCCAAAGCAAATTCGACAAGGGATGACGGAAAATCGTTCCAACAAACCTAAACATTACACCCTGTCGGACAAGAAAAAGAATATACATATGTAAGTAAGTATTAGGGTTTCGTTTTTCTTCGGTTTTTTCATAAATTATTGTACGGTTTTTTTGTAATCTTAATTTTTCGAATATCGAATAATCGGGTTTTTAATCTCCTAAACCGAGTTTTTTAATTTGCAGAAAAAACCCAGCAAAATGTATTTTAAAAGATTCTATATATTTAGATAAGTGTCATAAAAGGACGACAAAACCTTGAAAAATTTTATAACACCTTACTGACATTAATGCCCGAATTCAGTTACTCGGTATATCTCAAGTCTCGAAATTTGAGACTATGAGCTAGAGATTAATGCCTTAACTCGTTTTCACATTATTCTCTTTTGTTTTTATTTGATTTTTTGTAACCTGCTCATCACCAGGTCACAATTTACCCCCGAATTCAGTAAGCAGTCTCAGGGCAAGTTGAACTCTGTTTGTCGTTTAAATTCAGTATGCAGTTTTTCAGTAAACTTTAAACGTAGTTTAAACGTCCGATCGCGCAAGGAAACTAAGTTTAAATTTATACTGAGTTTAACTAAACTTAGTTTAAACTGATTTTGACTAAACTGAACTAGATATTATTGCTTTTCCTCGCTTTCACGTTTTATTTTAAGATTACAGGCGTTACTTTGAGTCAACTGGCCTAAAATTGTGAGATTTTTATATATTACACACTGAGACTGCTTACTGAATTCGGGGACCAGTCTGAAAATAAAGTATTTAGGTTATGACCTGGTAATGAGCAGGTCACAAAAAATTTATATAAAAGCAACATAAAAAAAACGTGAAAGCGAGGAAAAGCAATAATATCTAGTTAATTTTGGGACATGTGATTATACAAAGTTACTGAATTTGGGCATTAGAAACTTTGTTTTGAGACTAGAGGCTTTATTTTGAGTCTTAAGAATACCAAATGGTCTAAAACTGTGACTTTTGTCTCTATTATAGACTGACACTGCTTAATGAATTCGGGCATAAGTCCTTTTAGCTCGCTCAATGAGCTCAATGCTGAAGTCGGTAATTTGCATTTCCGCGCATTTACGTTTTAATTTTTTGTGACCTGCTTATCACCTGATGACAATTGAGAGACTATGTTTTGAGAGTAGATGACTTGAGAACAATTAATGCCAACTCGTCTAAATTGGCAACTTTTGTCTATTAGAGACTGATACTGGTTACTGAATTCATGTATGTACATTGATGTAGTTTTTCCTTACTTGGAACTAGAACGGGTTTACCTGGTTTTTTCTTGATTTAAAAATTAGGAACCGGTTTTTTTAAAAATGCCATTTTCGAATACAAAAAAGGCGAATAATTGAACACCCTACTAAGTATACATAAATTCAATTTTTTTAATTAAAGTTTGATCACCTGTATACATGCATACATGTTTATGTAAACTTTTTATATCGTTTAAACATAATAACCAAAATCCATGGTGCAAATATTATATTGTTTACTGTTGTTTTCCCATATTTCTTAAGCAAACCATCTACAAACAAGAGGAGCAGATTTAAATCACAAGAAAAAAAAAATTATTTAATCGTATCAGTAGAACTTATACAGCATTAAAATACTAAAAGAAATAATGAGGATGGTGATCTATTTATAATATTATTTAACGGAAAGTCCACTATATTTTACATCTTGCACCAATTAATAAAAATATACCTAGGCAATTTTGTTACAATTTATTTAAATTTTTTTTCAATATACATACATAAAATTTTTTCCGATTTATTGTTCAAAAATCGTATCCTAAGAAGATACATCCTACCCAAAATAGAAATTAACAATATTTTAATCAAAAAGTAATATTAACTAAATAAAAAGGAAATGCATTGTCAAAATTCATAAAAATAGATGTATGCTAAAGTTTTATTCGGTTTTGTCTTATCACATACACAAATGCACTTAAGTACATATGTAACAGTAAAAATTACAAGTACAAATCCCTACATAATGTTAAAACAATAATATAACTTTACTCACCTGATTTGTCGCATTCCAGCAACAACATTGCCAGCCTGTATGCATCGTTGGGGCGGGTCTGAAGCTAAGTGCATCCATATCGGAGCTATTTTGTAGCTGCAACTGGTGTTGTGTCCACAGATCACTCACCGTGGTGCTAATGTTCGCATTGGTAAGAGTGCTGCTATTTCCGCTATTCACTGCCGGTAACAAGAACTTTGGCATACTGCTAGTTAGTGCCCCATCGAAGCCATATCGAATGTCGTAACAGTTACTTAGCTTAACGCTGTGCTCCACAGCTTGTCGCCTATGTTTGCCGTGACAACAGCAACAGCAGTAGCACATCAACAACCACAACACCGGAAATAATCGGAATAATGGATATATTCGCAATTGCAAAAATAACTTGAAAAAACGACGGCGCCGACGCCAACTGACATTCGACATTTGAAAGTCGGGGTTGCCCTTGGAGGCGCGTCTCATTGTGCTAATGTAGTAACTGTGTGTGAAATCATTATATTTGTCAGTTAAGTGGTTGATGGCGTGTGAAGTCTATGCTTTTATTGCGACTCTTATTTTATTGATGTTGAAGAGAATCCTCTTTGCAAATTATGGCGGTAACACTTGCACCGCTTTTATTATTGATTATTTTTGTGTCATTAAAGATGAACCGCAGTCGTTCCATGGTAATCGCATTCGAATATTAAATTACTCACAAGAACAACATTAATATTCGCTTTATAGTGAGGGAGTGCCACATAAATACATAGATCTGCAAAACAAAAATGAAGTATTAATTGAAATACGGTATTCGCATGTACTTAGTTTATTCATGTTCCTTACAATATGCACTGGAGGCCAAATTAATATAAGCACCATATTTTGACAAAATCTCACTTTTTTGAGGGATTGTCCAGAAATTCATGTTTTGATTCGTTATACTTTCTTTGTAAAAAATGTATCACGTCTGTAATCGTAGTGTTATAGCAAAATAACATTAACATAGCAAAGAAGAACATTTTACTGTAATTCATGTATGTGCTTAATGGTCTTTTCAATCAACAAAAAAAAAAATAAACATGAAATTTGACAAACATACAAAGTAATTTATACTTCAAGTACAAATATATATATTTGGTTCAGCAACAAATGCATATAAAGTAAAATTATTTTTAATCGCTGTTTAAGATCAATATTAAATATTTCATAATATATGCTACAGTGCATTTAGTAAGATAAGAAATACATCAAGTAAAAATAAACACATCACTCATTCCATTTTGAGCGAGGCAGAATTATTCCTTCTTTTGATCAAAATTCGATCTTAAAAAAATTAAAGCATTAATTGTGCTATCCTCTAACCTGGACCTAATTTTATTGCATATAAAACATGTAGTGGGGTAGTACAACATGTTGAAGAAAAAGTCCATGTTGCAAGCAAATAAGGCTTCAACAGTAACTTCGACTGGGTGGAGCTGTTTTACCATAGACCCCAAAAAAATGAAAACCTCTTTTCTACTATTGTTTTTGAGTGTACAGATTTTTTTTTTATCTTACTATGCAAGCTTTAACCATACATTTAGTTCTTGTTTATAGTACCGTTATCACAAATCGCATAGAAAATAATTTATGCGCAGAATGGTTAATTTTAGCACCGCGGGTTTGACATTTCTATACTAGGAATGTAGGTACCGTTGCGATCAATATAATAGGAGTGTATATACCAAGCTTGTTCAATTTTAAAATTTGACTTCTTGCATCGGTAAATTTTAAGATAATTAGAAAGAATTAAGTTCTGACGAAGACTTTTTTTGCGCTGAAAATCATTAATTTCAGTTTCTAGTCTTGACTGTGGAACGGGGTCCAGACTATATGTGCGTCGTCCGACGAACACGCAATATAAGCACGAATATACAATTAAAACTATAAAAGATGATGGCAATAGGGTTATGGTATAGGACAGTTTTTCTTAAAATGGAGTTGGCCCAATCCACCTTGTTAAAGAGTTAATGGATCAGTGGATATATTGGGCAAAGTAATGTTGGACTGGGTCTTCCAGCAAGGTAATGACCCGAAACACACAATAAAATACGGCGGATGAATGGGTTTCGGGTAAATGGAGTTGAGGTTTTAGCCTGGTCAGCTCAGAGATCCGACCTCAACCCCATAGAAATTCTGTGAACAGACGGCAAGAAAGGTTTTTCTAATCAAAGGCGAAGGTATTAGGGAACGTTATCTAACAGACATGGCGCGAATCCTTTTGAAATCTTGCCAGGATCTCATCGACTCCATGCCCAGAAGATGTACTGCAATTTTAAAAAATCGGCGCTATGCCATCAAATTTTATACATACAATTATTAAATTAATATCCATCTGTGACCATATTCTGCTTTTAACTTCTGTAATATTTGACAAACTTTCCATACCCCTATTATTTTGATCGGTAGAGTTTTATGGTAATTTTCTTATTTTTTTTAAACATTATTTTGAAACTTTTTGATGATAGTTCTTTGCTGTATACAAGACAAAGCAAAGAATATATTTCTGAAGTGTTCCAGAAAAAAAATTTATTATTCAGAAGAATATGAAGCATTTTGGGACACTCCTATTTTTTTGATCACAGCCGTACATACAACATGTTTATACTTTCTGAACATATTAGCAAATAATAATTTTTGTCGCTTACACAACCTACATAAGTACCCTACCTAGTAAGTCTTTATATTCTACCACAAATGGAGGGACCGACTCCGAGCGGCAGATGTTTATAAAAGAAGCTTTTCCGTGGCAGAAATACCTTCACTCGTGAGAAAATCGATATGTGCGCGATACAAGCACTAAAGGGTATCAAGTTTTTAGTTTTTCAGCAGCTCCTCAGGGGTTTAAAACGGACGTCAGCTCCTTTTTAAGGACTTTAGCACTTTGGTATCACTGACTTCAAAGTTGTATGCTAAAATCTGAAGGTTTTCTAAAAAATAATTTTACTTTACAACTTATGTATATACTTAATAACATAGACGTACTTGCATATATACATGAACATATGTACATATATGTATACTTATAAGCATTGAAGTAAGCGTAGTTACGTGTCTCTCCATATTTACAGTCATCACATGTCTACAGTTAAACAATATTTGCATCAATTAGCAAGCGACCGCTGCAATAAAAACAAATCCGAAAATGTACTTCACTAACAATGCATCTGGAATTTAGATGCATTTGTAAAGGTGAAGTCAGACGTAACAATGAAAATATTTTTTGAACCCTCAATTACTGGTGCACAAACAGACCTGCCAACCTCGCTCGTGTGGTGCAATTTTTGGCCCAAATTTACTTCGAATTGCGACTAACTTTTTGATTTTTGTTTTTTGCCCGCCTTCATAAACTACTTTTTATGAAAGTGAAAATTTTAAGCTTTCATATATGGCACCGCTGTGGTCGAGTTGGTAGCGGTGCGTGCTATAACTCGATATGCCGGTGAGTTCGAGGTTCGAACCTCAGTCAGGGCAAACAAAATCTTAATCATAGAAAACATTTTTTCTAATAGCGATCACCCCTCCACAGGCAATGGCAAACCTCCGAGGGTATTTCTGCCATGAACAGCTTCTCATTAAATACATCTGCTGTTCGGAGTCGGCACAAAACTGTAGGTCCCTCCATTTGTGGTGTAATATAAAGACGCACACCACAAATGGTAGGAGAAGCAGATAAGATTTAGCGCTTTTATTTGATAAAATCTTTTGATTATTTGATTATTATTAACTTCAAATATCGCAATCAACTTACGTGTTATGAATTTAAGGCAACTGGGCGATATTATCAACCAAAAAATCTTAGAAGAAATGTTAACATTCTCACAGAAAATGTGATATTTTTACAGTGAATCAGTTGGTCTCGTGTTGGTTTTGGCACAAGCTATGGGAGTTGATCCACGAAATCTCATATTAAATAAACTTCATTCCATAAGATGCGATCTAATTTACGCGATAAATGGCTGAACAAATTTATTTCCAATGAAACCGATTTTAATGCTGAGGTTATACACTGGAATGTGAAATTGATGCCTGATAGTATGACTGGTGAGCGGATTCAAAGACTGGTTATTTTGATTAGTTGTAAGGGAAATAAAATGGCGCTTATCTCCCTAAATCATGCAGTGGATATACACAGCCGTATTCAGACCAATCTTGATGTATGGGGCATTGGTGTGGTGGCCAAGTCACAATAAAAAAAACACACAATTAGCACTCCAAAGGGTGCAAAGGGCGGCGCTGATATGCATAGGTGGGGCTCTACACGCAATTTGCGGCGTGTGCCGCTCTTAGACTACGGGAGTTGAGACGCAACAATCGTAAACAAACTAGGCTCACAAGATACGGACTGCTGCGCCCCTATTCAAAGTTTCACAAAGAAGTTCAACATACTAATTCCTCATAGAGACTGGTGGTCCAATGGTCAAACGATCACAAGGTCTTCTCTTGCTGAGCAGGGGAGACCTGTCCTTAGTCTTAGGAACAGTAACAGGTCATATACTGATCGGTGTACATGCAGAGAGACGAGGTGTCCCCTGCAATGACTTCTGCAGAAGCTGCAGAAATGAGGCAGAGTCTGAAACCGTGACGCACCTTCTATGTGAATGAAAAGTCGTTTGTATGCTTGATGGATTAAGTAAATCTGTTGAAGCGCTCTGATGTGACACAACAAATTCTAACCTCGGTTAAGGCAATGGCGCTGCAGTAATTCCAGAACGTAAACTTGGAAAAGATTTACTATACCTCCCCTGTAGACACTATATGTTTGAATTAGTTTATATAATATAATATAATTTTGGCGCGTACACTATATAGCTCAGTGTTTGGCCGAGCTTCTCCTACCATTTGTGGTGTGCGTCTTTATATTATACCACAAATGGAGGGACCTACAGTTTTGTGCCGACTCCGAACGGCAGATTTATTAAGTGAGAAGCTTTTTCATGGCAGAAATACCCTCGGAGGTTTGTAATTGCCTGCCGAGGGGTGACCGCTATTAGAAAAAAACTGACTGAGATTCGAGCCTCGAACTCACCGGCATATCAAGTTATAGCACGCACCGCTATCAACTCGACCACAGCGGCCACATAATGAATTAGTACACTGTTCGAAAATGCCAGCCACAACCGGACCAACACTACCATTATTTAAAAAATCCAAAGTCAATGTATGTAGTTCTATCGAAAAAAAAACAATATAAGTTTGTGCAACAAAATATATTAATTGAAGAAGTTACTACGAAAAAAAATACCGGAAGTCACAGCAAAAATTTATGAGATCCTGAGTACTCTCTTACCACGTAATTAAGTTAAATCTCCTAAGGCACAATGGACTCTGCAAATATCAAATATTGTAAACCTGGGATATTCCGTCAAGCTCGGTTGATGTTCAAAGCAGTTTATTGTTAAAAAACTTTCGAGACTGTTTTGACTTATCTCAGCAAGATGAAAAGTTTTTTACGTTCCATTTTGGTATAGTGCAACTTCAGCCGCAACTGCTCCAAAACCAAATCTTTATCAAGGCGGTGTTCAAATATTATACAATTAATCAAAGATTATCGGTAGCAGTTTTAGTGAAATTCTCTTCTTCTGTAAAGCGAAAAATGGTGGAAGCTTTGAAATCGAGTGATAGGATCAGCTTGACGCTTTATTTTCATTGCAAATAATTTTAAATGGTTCTCAATAAAAACATTGATAATATTATTAATTCTAAATCTATAAAATTTTTTCAAAGATCTGGTATAGATTTTAATTTCTTCAATTAGATGATAGTTGATGGTCAGAAAATCCAGATTATTTGAGTGGCTTAAAAATTGTTAAACACCTACGAATGGTCAATGATACTGCAGATAGAATTGTCAAGTTAACTGAAGAATATATTAATACTCTGGCTAAAACCGAAGATCAAAAACAAAAGCATGTAATTCAATTAGTAAGTAAGTATAAAAAAACTTCCAAATGCTACTAAACAATCTTTAATGAATAATATTGTACTAATCAATATGTTAAAGAATTTATTTAATCTGTCCCTACGTAAAATTTTGAACTTAGCTTAAATCGTCAGTCACATTATTACTCTGTTGCTTGATTTTTTACAATAATTTTGCCAATAACACAGTTAAATAGTATAAGTATTTTTTGCAATAAACAATTGACTTTCGTAGAATTAATGATAATTTTTCGATAAACATATTTTTTGGAGAGCATACAATTACCTATTTGTCTGTATATCTCATCTCTGATATGTAAAACATGTATACATACATCCCATGTTATTTACATAAATGAGAAATGAATTGTCTTTTTGGGAGGGATAAATATGAATATAAAGAGCTTATATGAGTCTGATATATTCCTTTACGTCAAAACCTAAATATTCAAGGGGCAATGCAAAAAAATCACATGAGATGATCGAAACTTGCCACATACTTATGCACATTGCAATTCACAATACATCTTTGTAAAAATAAGCGTAGCGTTCGCCTTGGACCGAACTTGAACTCTTCTATTTGTTCGGTTTGATTAAGCTAGTACAGAAAGTTACACTACCAGCCGTCATCGCGCCTTCATCAACGCCATTATAATGTTCTGTCTAATATGATTAGTTATATTTAGAAACTCTGGTTTTCCCTGGAACAATATTACAGAAAATAAGGCTGTCAAAGTGTTTCCAAAAGGTAGATTCACAAAAGGCTCCGGCAAATTTCTTTCAGAAATGTTAGTTCGACATACATATGTACTTAGGAAAGCTTGTTTTTTGCTACGTATGACTTAGCCTTAAGTAATAGCAAGTGTACACACATCCAATCCTTTCTTATTTTGAATTCAAAATAAGATAAAACGAAGGAATTCATGCACATAAAAGTTGTTAGCAAGTAATAGCAAATATTTGGCCGGTTTGTTTTCTAAAACGGAAGCAATATTTGTTTGCTTCAAAATTTGTGCAGTGTGCATTTCGTTACAAATGAGTGGAATATATACATATATTTCTACATACATATGTAGGTCAATACATGCAAACAAAGGAAAACTTACACTGAAGTTGGCACAGCGTCGAAGCCGTTTTTCCATCAAACCAACTTGGACATACGATGACGGAAAATGGTTCCAATGTACGTCTAATAAAGTATGTAAGTAAGTAAAGTAATAAATAGCAATGATATTGTCAAAATTCTAAGCCTAAAACATTGCTCGAAAAAATTATTTTAATTTAATTTAAAGAAGCCTTATGAGAAATTGTGGTGATCTCCGAAATATCTGCTATAAATTCTACCACAAAAACTGTTGTTGTTTTTTCCAAATAAAATCTTCCATAAAACTGACCTCGAGCTCAATAAAATGGTCAATTGTAAAAATTTGTTTAAGCAAATAGGAAATGTACTGTAGGTTCAACTAAATAATTTTATGTATATACTCGTACATATGATCAATCAAATTTAAGTCGTTGTGATTTTTATTATGATTTTGTGATAGTGTATCAAATTCGATATTTTTTAAGTTCTCTAAAAGCTCAACTTGATTTGATTTGAACGTAACTGTAAACACAAAAAAAAATTTAAGCCAATAGAGTCTTGTATTAATTTTCGTCATATCACACCGGTTTTCTCTGAAATTTCTTTAAAATATTTAACTAAAGTTAATTAATAGGGGTGCCTTGAGTCACGGCTAATAGAGAGGGAGCTTCAGTGAAGCCACTCCGACATATTCGATTTAAGGGTCCACCATAAGGTGCCACTGCAAGCGTGCATCTATCTTGGAGCAAGCTGCTCGCTATATAAAGCGAAGCAAATGGGTCTGGAGGCGAGTGAGGGCAAGACGAAGTATCTCCTGTCATCAAATAGACAGTTGGCAAATTCACGACTGCGATCTAACTTTACTGTTAACAGATATAACTTTAAAGAAGTAAGGAAAGCTAAATTCGGGCGAAACCTCGCGATGTATTTTTGTATGAACGGTGCCCATAATTTCATAAAAACCTCGTTTCTTTATTTCAAATCGCAGCAAGTATTTAACTTTACTTAATTTTTTCCAAGAAATACTGAAAACGAAGTTTTTAGCATTTTTCAAAATTTCCGTTATATGGAAGTTGGGCGTGGTTATGGTACGATTTCAAAATTTTCTACGAAAATATTAGCATTACAAGGCAAATATGTCTACCAAATTTTCTGACTATACCTAACATTGCTATTCAGATACGGAAATTTTTTCATAAGTGGGCGTGGTAAGCCCCATATTTCACAATTTCATAAATACTTGATTTTTTAGTTCAAAATCGCTCCAAATACCAAATTTCACTCAATAATAGATACCGAAAAAACAGAGTTTTTGCATTTTTTCAAAACTTCCGTTATATGGGAGGTGGGCGTGGTTATTCACCGATCTTGATCATTCTCAATACCAACCTACCCTGTCCAAAGATCATTCTATGTACCAAATTTCATTGAGATATCTTAATTTTCACTCAAGTTATTGGAACCACGGACAGACGGACGGACGGGCGGATGAACAGACAGTCAGGGTTAAATCGATTCCTCCTTTAATTCTGATCATTATCTAAACATAAAATAAAACAAAGTCTAAAATTTTGGAAACAGCTAATCTCGGGCACTACTGAACGGATTGGGATGCAACTTTTTTTAAATTAATGCTTGCAGTTAGCACTACAATGATAGCAACTTAAATTAGCCTATTCATTTCTGAAATATTTAAAAATAAAGTTTTAAAAAATTCTACACTAAGTACAGCATTGCTACAACCGAATGTAAAATCAGTGGCGTATTGGGAAGATGTGTAGTTGTGTGAGTAGTAAATCAACTGCTCTTCGTTACTACTTCGTTCGGCTATGCGCAGAGAGCTGTGCTGTTGACTTATACATACATATAGATAAATAGAAAGCGCGTGGCCAAGCCTCGCGCAACCGTTGCCAGCTAATTGTATATACATATGTATGCATATGTCTATATCTATCTCGATTATTTTTTGCGGTTAAAAGCAACCGTTATGCGAACAAAGTTATAATACCCTTGTGTACAAGTACGCTCGGTTATAAAAAGTAAAGGACTTCGTTTACTTAGGAACCATCATTAACACCAATAACAGCGTCAGCCTTGAAATCCAACGCAGAATCTCTCTTGCCAAGTGCTACTTCGGACTGAGTAGGCAATTGCACAGTAAAGTCCTCTCTCGACGGACAGAAACCATACTCTCTATAAGTCTTTCATCATGCCCGTCCTATTTTATGGCGCAGAATTTTTTTTCGCAATAAAATATTTTAACAGTACTTTAAGTAATTGCTCCTTGAGGTAAAAAAATCGATATATCGAAATATCGATATTGTTTACTATGCATATATGTATATATCAATATTATTTGATAATGTTTAAAAATATCGATACGATATACATACATATACGATATATTTTTTTCATTTGCCTATTCCTAAGGTGAAGTCAACAGGTAGAGGGCGGATTTATTTTATTTTCCCCTTATGTGTGTTTGTAAGAGAGAATCGAATTATTTATGACTAAAGCCGTAATCTTTTGTAAGCGACTTGCAAAAGAGCACCTGGTATAGCGTGGAAAGCAACAACAAAAATAACAGAGTTGAGTTGAAATAAGCGGGCTGAAATAAACTCGCTTAAAAAATAGACGACCTAATTGAAAGTGTTGGAAAGTAAGAAAATGGTGCTATTGTGAATAATCATTGGAAAGTACCAAGGCAAATTGGAAAAGTTTCGCTTAACATCAAAATAAGTAAAAAACCAAGATAGAGAGGACGTAAAAGCCTCTTATAAGAATTACTCATAAGGTTTTGTCTCGAATTCATTATAAGAATTACTCATAAGGTTTTGTTTTGCCAGCAAATTTTACAAACGTCCATTAATTTTGACAGACTACTGTTGTAAAGTGTATTCACAATATAAAAGAGTTGATTAAAAGCGAGTTGGACATCCTTTTGCTTGTCGCTTACAAAAGAATGACTACTTAAATTACTTAATTTAAGTGAAATAGGTCCCAATCGATTTTAAAACAATAATACGAGGACAAGGCTGCCGTAACCATATACGTATGTAATACTTATGGGTCAATTTCAAAAAAAACGCAATTTTTGTGTCCCTGCACTTTACACTACTATTTTAGGTAAAAAAAAAATATCAAAAAAAAAAAATGTGAGAGTGATCATCGAGGAATATGTAACAAAAAAACCTAATTCTCAAATTTGTATGTTTGTTTTTTTGTTTGTTTAGAATGGTGTTTTGTTTCTCCCTCTGACTCCTTTCATACAAAAGCATGTGTCCCCCGTTAGAATTTTTAGTAAACAAAATAAAATATGTCAAAAAAAAAAGTAAATATGTAACATTTAATAACTGTTTTCGAATTATTGGGTTTCTTTCTTTTGTTTTGACTTGTTATAGTTGTCAAAAATTAATTAGTGCGAATTTGGCGTTGCGCAGAAAGGTTGTCCCCACAATTTGTATTGAGCGTCACTTTTTTATAAATCAAGTAATATTACCAGTTTTGAGTTTGCATTTAAATAAAGTAAACTACGTAAGGAAAGTACAAACTTTAAATATTAAAAAAGTGAAAAAGCGAAAAAAAATCTATTAAAAAAAGTGTGCATTTGCGTAGTTTTTGTGAACACCATGGTAAGGGCGCGATAAAATGTCATGAGCGTCACGCTAATTTTTTTAAAAGTGAATATATTAAATGTAAAAAATTTAAGTTGACAATCATTGTTTACATGGTTTCAACTAATTTTTTTATAATTTGTGAATTTGGGAAATAAATTGCCTACGGAAAAAAACCAAAATAGGCAAAAATTTCATGAGCGTCACTTTTGGTACATATTGGTTCATAGCTTAAAATGCTTAATTTTGATTTAATTTTTTAATTTTCAAGAGTAAAACAACAAAATTAACGGCGGCTGAAAGAGCACGGAAATATCGAGAGAAAATAAAGCTCGATAAAGCGCGTAATGACGAATTAAAAAGAAAAAAGAAAGAAAGGTATAATCGTGGTATATTTAAGTTTAATTTTTATTGTTACTGACTGATTCTGTTTTTGAATAGCAACGAGAAACGGATGAAAAGAGGTGACATGCCGAAAAAAATGCTTCAGCGTGAGCGAGCTAAAAATAGAGAATATGTACGTGCGAGGAGGTTAAAAAAAGCTGCCGAACGTCAAATGACCGATACTTTAAGTAGTACAATTACTCAAGCCCATGGATTACCGGAATTTATAAGCAATGAAAAGGAAGAATTGCCAGCAATACCTGCTAAATTTAATGGGAATACTTCTGAAAACAAAAGAGTAAAAAGGTATAATAAGCAGCTAAAAACAAAAATCGCGAATTACAATTACTAGTTGACCGTTTAAAGGGTAAAGTTAAAATTGCTGAAACAAAGAAACAAAAGTACAAAAAAAAATTACAAAGATCTAAAAAACATATTAAAGATACCAAAAGCTTAAGTTCGGCTGTTCGAGATTCAAAGGAAACTTTGAGTCTTTTAAAACAGAAGTATACTCAGAAAAAAAACATTTGCTCAGTAATGGCTTCTAAAATTTTAAAACGTTATAGACTAAGAAAAATATTGGAAAAAGGAAAAAAAAAATTGCCGGAACCACTGCCCAGAAAAAACACAACAGTAAATGATTTTTTTATGAGGGACGACGTTAGTAGAGCTTGCGCTGGAAAGAAAGAAACTGTTACACGCGGTAAAATAAAAAAGCAAAAACGATATCTGTCTGATACGATGAAAAATCTGTACAAAATGTTTAAATCCGAGAACAGTAATATTAATATGTCCTACATATCTTTTACGCGGCAAAAACCTTTTTTCATAAAATGTCCTTCTGTTTCTGACAGAAATATGTACCTGTGCTTGTATGGATCACGCAAATATTGATTTAAAGGCCTCGAAACTATTTCTACAAAAAACTCTTGTTGAAAGAAATCCTGCTCAGTTAGTTAAACAAATTATGTGCGATAGCGAGTCGGCTTTATGCGCTTGGGGTCTTTGCAAAACTTGCAAGTCGAAAAAAAATTTTATAGGCTCAACTAACAGTTCAGATGAATGCAAATGGTTTCAATGGGAGTCTGTTACGGAAAAAAGATTAAATAAGAAGAGTATTTCCTAAGATAAATATGATGTTAAGGTCATGAAAAAGGTTGAAAAAGTTTCAACAGTAGCTAACTTGGTGAGTGAGTTTCAGAAAGACATGCTGAATTTTAAAAAACATTACTTTGATGTTCGAAATCAGTACAGTGCATATCGTTTTTGCAAGGATAATTTGAGCGAAACAGAAGTTTTGATTCACATAGACTTCTCCGAAAACTACATGTGCAAACTTTCAGAAGAAGTGCAATCGTTTCACTTTGGTGCTTCGCGAAACCAAGCATCCCTCCATACCGGCTTAATTTATTTAAAAAAAATTGAAAAGCCTGTGAGCTTCTGCACGATTTCTTCGGATTTAAATCATGGACCCGGTGCTATTTGGGCCCATTTAGATCCAATAATTGATTATTTGAAAGATTGTGCTCCAGAAATATCGACCATACACTTCTTTTCGGATGGGCCATCTTCTTAGTATAAGCAGAAAAACAATTTTTTCTTTTTCTGCAGTCGAATATTTGACAAAAACTTTACATCCGCAACATGGTCATTTTTTGAGAAATCTCATGGAAAAGGTGCAGCAGATGGAGTGGGTGCTGTCGTGAAGCGAACAGCAGATTCGCTTGTTGCTCACGGAGCAGATATAGTAGGTGCAGAAGAATTGTACCACTCGCTTTTAGGCAAAATTGATGTAAAATTGTTTTACGTTAGTCCAAATCAAATTTTCAACATCAACAAAACATTGCCCACAAATTTAAAGACAGTTCAAGGCACGAGAGATATTCACCAAATAATTACAAAATCCAGAGGTGAGTTGATTTACAGATCTCTATCGTGCTTTTGCAACTTAAACCTCTGGCGGACTGGAAATTTATGCAACTGCCACAAACTTAATTCGAAAGTGGTAAAAATGAATGAGAATGAAAAAAAACAAAGCCGCTTGTCAGTTCATGAAGTTTATACAGATTCAGAATAAGCATTCGAATGAAAATTTATAAATTAAATTAAGTTTAGTTATTGTTTTGCGTCAAATATTTACATATGTGTATAAGTTTCTTTAAGAATTACTTCCTTTTTTCCATTTCTGTTAAAGACATCAAAGAATATGTACATGTTTAGTTTTGCATGAAAATTTTTGTTTTTTGAAGAATTTTTGTTTTCTTTTATTTACTTTTTGTAAAAAATAAACTTGTTTTCGTTAAACTTTAAATTTGGCATTATTTCTTGTTTACGTGCAACAAAATCTCTTGATCGTCACAAAATGTCTTGAGCGTCACACTTAGTTTTTTTCCTTAAAACGCTTATAATTGCAGTTTTTTTTAAATACATTGTTACAAGCCTATTACTTTCCAAGTAACCTCTTAGTTCAAGTCTTTTTTTAACAAAAATTGACATATTTTCATCTTAAAATTTTTAAATAACTAGTCAATTAAAAAAAAAAAAAAATCAAGGTGAATCGTGATTTTGTGTTTATAATCGAAAAGGTGATTTTCGCAAAAGTCAATCTTGAAAAACAAAAGAACATCGTAGTAAGCTTGAATTTCAAATATTTTTGCATTTTTAGCGATTTTTTATACATATTTGGTATGTGACGCTCAAGACAGAAATCATAGAAAACCTAAAAAAAAATCCAAAAATATTGATTTTTTTGAGAGCCTAAAGGTACCACCGGATTCTTCATCAATTTCTACATAAATTGGCCACTCTTACAGACGAATTGAAAAAACTTTAAAAATAAGCAAAAAAAACACGTTGTGTACGTTTTTTTTGAAATTGGCCCTTATATATTGACAGTATCGACAAGTGCAGTCAGCAAACATTACAGGACAGGTATATAAAAAAAGAATAGAAAAACCAAGTAATCGTATGTAAAAATGTCACCTGAATTAAAAAAAAAAATTTCAGTGGCGTAGCTAAACATTTGTTGTCGAACTCAACATTTTTTTCATCGTTTCAAAATATTTTTCTTTTATTTTTTATTTTTAAAATTGAAGTTCATTTGACAAAACCCTTTTAAATTACATACTATGTGCAAAAATTAGAAATATACATCAAAACAATTAACAAACAAATGCCAAATGAACGACATGGCAAATATTGTAAAAATATCACTTCGGGTTTGAGTTAAGCCAATATAATGTTTTTTCTTTTTAGTTGAATAGTCAATGATTCAATTTTTTCTCACTGAAAACGGAAATTTATGAATATGCATATGAATTAAACATTCACATATAAAACATTGCTTATGAATACAAATCAAATCGTTTTTGTTTCATTTCCAAGGAGCCATGAAATAACATTTAAATACTTCCACAGCACACTTTAGTTTGTATAAGTAAACATCACCAAAAAGGGAATAAGCCCCCCAGATTAAAAGAATTCTCAAGATTATTTCTAGGTGCTCCTGCATATATGTATGTCCAACTTGATTGTATGTGTTTGTCACAAATATTCACAGATACTAATATATGTAAAACCTGCGCATGCGCACAACGTACATTTGTACAGAAACTATCTTTTTTTGATTGCTGAATTTTTACACATTGCGCAGATGGGTTACTGCCAATATATAAGTATTATATGTATATATGAAGGCAACAAATATTCGCAAAAATTGCCTAACAGAGTCTCGAATTCATTGTCAAAATTTCCATTTGGTTCCTATAGACACAAAATAAACGAGACAAGCTGTACAATTAGACAACAGGAATATATGGTATGAAACGGTCACAAAAGTTCCCTTTAGCTTTAAGAATTTGATTGGAGAAATACTGAAACTATTAGTCACAACTCCAGGTAAAATAACCAGTAATTTTTACAGTATGTTTTTTGCAGGAATATTGAATACGACTTATGTATGTATGTATGCATGTGTACTAGGGATGTCAATTTTGAACATTTTGTTGATCCCGGAATTTCGAATTTCACGAAGTTTTGATTCGTAATTGTTTATTTGCCAAAAAGTGTAACACGTCTGTAATAGTTGTATTATAGAAGTATTCAAAATAACATTAATATAACAAAGAATAACGATTTGTTGTAAGTCACGTATGTATTTATTGGTATTTTCACGAAAATAAAAGGAATTAAACGTAAAATTTGACACACATACAAAAAAATTTATACTTCAAGTACACATATACATATTTGGAACAGAAGAAGCCCTGCTGCGCCTCAACACTTGTTGTTTGGGTTATCGAAAATAAGTGAAATGCATAGTGTTTTCTAGCATCCGGCAGCAACACTTGCCTTTAAAATGTGGAGAGCGCGAAGTGAGAAATTAAAATGCATTTTCAGATGAGTGATGACGTCAACTCTATACTAAGCTGCTGTGGAACCTAAATTTTTTTTAATATTTTTGAACCCGAACCCATTCTTGACTTTTTTAACTTATAGCTACAAAATGTTTACCATAAATGCTCACGTAAAGCGCACTAATTCCCTACTGTATAACGTTTGGTTCCAAGGAAAAAAAATCGATTTAGCCGAGTGTGAAGTTTATATCCCGATTCGCAGGAAAGGTGAGAGGTCAGAGAGATGTGATCACACGAGGCAAAATTGATTTTTCTCCCGAGGGACGAACGATTCTTCCTGTCTTACGCCTGGTTTAATAAGTGAACCAAGACATTTTTCGGTAAAATGAGTAAGAAAATTTGTTACTATAATGTTTTTAGATGTTTAGAAAACTTATAAATTGTTGCTCAAAATATAAAAGAGCTGAAGTGGCTTTCTTTGTCACCGCAATTCTCGCTATCTTCGACTTAGTCAACTTTTTAGGATCGACCACGTTTAGATCAGAAGGGTTCTTATGATTTTTATACCCGAGCGTACTAGTACACAAGGGTATTATAACTTTGTTCGCATAACGGTTGTGTGTTACAGCAAAAAATAATCGAGATAGATATAGACATATATATGTATGTATACTAAAATGTTCAGAATGAAAAGAGGAATCAATTTAGCCCTGACTATCTGTATGTCCGCCCGTCCGTCTGTCCATGGTTACAATAACTTGAGTAAAAATTGAGATATCTCAATGAAATTTGGTACATAGATTGCTCTTTGGACAGGGTAGGTTGGTGTTGAAAATAGTCAAGATCGGTCAATAACCACGCCCACCTCCCATATAACGGAAATTTTTGAAAAATGAAAAACCTCCGTTTTTTCGGTATCTATTACGGCAAATTAAGTGAAATTTGGTATTTGGAGCGATTTTGAACTAAGAAGGTATTTATGAAATTTTGAAAAATGGGCATTGCCGCGCTCACTTATGAAAAAGATTCCGTATCTCAATAAAAATGTTAGGTATCGTCACAAAATTTGGTATACATATTTTTCTTGATATTGCTATTATTATCGTAGAAAAGTTTTAAAATCGGATCATAACCACGCCCACCTTCCATATAACGGAAATTTCGGAAAAAGTTCTGTATCTCAATAACGGTATAAGGTATCGTCACAAAATTTGGTGAACAATTTTTCCTCCATATCACTGTCATCGTCGTTAAAATTTTTTGAAATCGGACTATAACCCCGTCCACCTCCCATATAACAGAAATTTTGAAAAATGCTAAAATTTGGTTTTTTCTTTATATATTGGAACGTATTAAATAAAATTTGATATTTAGAGAGAATTATCTATCTCTTTGATTTCTATGAAATTTGAAAAATGTGCGTTATCAAGCCCATTTATAAAAAAAAGTCTGTAGGTATCTCGATGTAAGTTATCGTGATAAAATTTGCTGAACATATTGTCTTTGATATCACTAGTATCACCGTCAATCGGACCATAACCACGCCCAACTTCCATATAACGGAAATTTTGAAAAATGCAAAAAATTTCGTTTTTCAGTATTTATTGGATGAAATTGAGTAAAGTTAAATACTAGCTGCGATTTTAAATAAAGAAACGGATTTATACTAAGCACAAAATAAGAAGTAAACGATTTCGGGGGAAAACGAAACTCACGATAAGGGTGATTAAAAATCCTCTACACTGCTTCTGTTCGATCATGGTTCCTTAAATTTAAAGACCTTACGACGAATTAAGAAATCTTTAATGCGTTTCACTCTTTCTTCACAAAAATACAGTGAACCAACTACCTTATGACTTGTGCTAAGGGTATTTTGACTATCCTGTAGTTCCAATAATATCTAATCTATTCTTAGTAAAATTGAGATATTTAAACTTTAAATGCAAAATCGGAAAAATGCGCAAACAAGAAATACAAAAAAACTTTAACATTTCACATGTTAATATACATATATATATTAGAACGATTTTTCGTTATCCTTTGTCAAGTTTTGTTTGGAGATAAACCGGTTTCGGCGTTGTGCTATCTGTAGTGTCAATTGTCATTCTAACTGAAGATGGAACAAGGCGAATTTCTTTATGAATATACATACATATAGTGAATGCAACGGTTGATAGATAATTTCGCTTATATCGGAGTGGAAATTTGTCTAGTGGTCACTCAATTTTTCACAATGCTAAGATGGTCATTATTATTTACTGTAATGAGTAGTCTCAAACATCCTTATAAGCGTTTACGTAGTAGTTTTTCCAAAAATTATTTTAAAAAAATTTTTTTTTTACTACAAAAAAAGGTCAATTTTTCTTTATAAATTAATTACACAAAAACTAGTCGATCAAATCATTTAAAATTCTCAAGATATGTTAAAATTACTATAAACTTTATAAAAATACAATTTTCACTAATAACAAAAATTTATTTTTCTATTTTTTAATAACATTTATTATGAACAAATCATTTTTTTAACGTTCTCAATCTCTTAAAAGCATATCAGGTTATATTTTTTATATATGTATATTGCCTTCAGATTTTGAAAGAAAATCTTTAGGATCGCACTTAAGTTCGTAAATATTTGACTTTTTGTTGCGCTGCACGCGCGTTGTACTCGTGTGGACGCGGCGGCCTCTGTTGCCGTAATGAGAAGCTTTTTCATGGCAGAAATACCCTCGACCACAGCGTCGTACCTTTAAGCATGTCACGAAAATTTTGTTCTTCCTTACTTTTGAATTTTTTGTGAAGTAATAACATATGATTCGATCAATTCGTTTGCAATCCTAACAAGAAAAAAAATTACAAATGCGTCACAAAGAATTTATTCCTCATTGGCAAAAACTGCAACAAGTAAAATGTCTTGAGAAAGTTATTGACGATGTTCCGGAGAAATGTTTATTATCAGCGAATTTTGAAAAAGAAAGCAAGAAGAATTCTTCAGCGACGATGATGATAAACGCGATCCAACTTTTATTTGCGGTGAAGTGGATGATGCATCGAAAATTGGTCAAATTAACAGTGTTTTGCAAGAATTCGGAGAACCAACGGTAAAGAAAAAACGCTTTTCCGAACTTTCTCAAGAAGAACACTACACGATAAATCATACGTTTTGCAGATTAACAAAAAATTCAGCGAACGATGATGAAAAACAACAGAAAGTGTACGTTAAAGGGATCAAAGATGCTCTATTGCAGCGAACGACAAGAAGTGGGAAAATTGAAGTTTTGACTACTTTAGCACCGAATTGAACAATTAAGAAAATGCGGACATCACATTTCTTCTTCTTTATTAACAGACGTTTTATGAATTCCATCGGAGCTAAATTCTATCATCAATTCCGACGTGATCAAGAAATTCTTACGAAACTTCGAAATTCGGGAGATGGCCATCACAGAATCCGAGTGAAACGCAATTTTTACATTTACTCGTGAGAATAAGCTACGAACGCTTTCCTTTATAGGGAGAAGTGAAAATAATAATTATAAATAGGCAAAATTGTTTGCTAATTTGTTGAATTATTATAAAAAGTAGAACGATATTTTGTTTCTGTTATTCTCTTTATTTTAAAGGTTTGGTTGGACCATAAAAGCTATGTACAACGGAAGCCATATCTAAACAAAATTTATTCATTTAATTATTTGTTGTATTTAAATAAGTATTGTAAACTTTGCCTGTAAAAATATATCCATTTTCTTTCAACTGCTGTCAAAAAAGTAAACAAAAAACCGCTGAATTTCGTGTGAAGAGTTGGAAACACTCAATCGAACTTAGCGTAGCATTTGGCAAGGCTAAAAGCAAAAACGTCGGTGACGAGAGATTTTGTCACGACGTGAGTTCATTCGAAATCAGTGATTGGGCTGTAAAACTTTTTAAGTGGGCAAAAAAGTATTTCAATAAAATCAGTTTTGATTTCTGTACTGAAAAATAACACGAATCTCATGCGAAAAGACTTTGCTCTCGTTTAAAAAAAGCGGTCACCATCAAAAATACGCGTTAATACCATTTTTATCAATTGTTAGCAAAATTTTCTTGGCAGATGATGTAAGCACAACTCATAAAGTTCTTTGAAATGCAAGACATTATTTTGACTAGTATCGTAAGATTTGACATACATAATTAATTAATTTTACATTAGTCGTGATTATTGATTACAACAAAGAAAATGTAGTTGCTCTTTTAAAAAAGGTGAGAATATAAACTATTGTTATTTTACTACTTATTTGTTAATGCATTGATTATTATAACCGTGTACCTTTAACGATTTAAGTTTAGGTAGACAAAAAGTAAAATATTTAAAAACTTAAGTGCGATCGCAAAGATTTTCTTTCAAAATTTTAAGTTAACATATATAATAAATATAATCTATTAAAATTTTATGGATTTGTTTATAATAAACGTTATTAATAAGTAGGAAAAAAATTATTGTTTTTAGAGAAAAATGTATTTTTATAAAATTTATAGTCATTTTAACATATCCTGAAAATTTTAAATGATTTGATCGACTAGTTTTGCGTAATTACTGTTTTTACGTTTTTTTTTTGGTAGCACGTTGATATCAGCCGCCGCTGCATTCGTAAGCATGGAAATGCCTTACATACAATTTATTAACCATACCAATTTTCACGTTCAGTGTATTTATTGGTTTAATCAGTTAACTTAATTTAGGAAATGAAGGAAACGTTGACAATTATGACAGCGATGCTGCTTTGCGCATGATTTCTTTCATTGAAGCGGAATATTCATTTCAGGCGGTTAAATAATTTGCAATAACATTTTGTTAGACCAAGTATTTAAATGTTGTTGTTACAATCACACTCTCACTGAAACGTGCTCACAATACGAGTAAACTTTTCATAAGACTTGGCAGCAAAAGGTAATCGCATTATGGGTATGTGTGCGTTTGTTGGTTTAAGAAAGTGTTAATTGTATCAACACGATCGGCGTGTTGTGTACCTTTGAGAGCGTGAGCGAATGTTTGTACTGGCTTACAGCTGTTGGGGACGTTGTCGAAGGTTGACGTGGCGTGTAAACGCAATTAATTCACTAAAAAAATGCTTCCCAAAACCAAAAACAACGAGTTACAGTTGTTTGGACCTATATACAAATTTATAAAGCTGTGAATGAAGTGCTCTAATTGTGTAATAAGAACAAAATACTTTCAGATTTAGAAGCGCAAAATAGTAACATACGAGTACAATTAGTAGATTCTCAAGCCGATTTCGTTTTTCAATTTGATGCCTTTGACTGTTGTATATGTTTTATTATGTTAGCATCCTGTTGCTAATTGGATTCTGTTTTTTGAAGTTTACATGTAAAACTTTCTTATGCATATGCATTTACGAGAATGTATGTATATCATACCTAGGTACAAGCTTGTACTCATATATGTATGCACATTAGACTGCCACTTAGAAAAAATACGCTTGAAATAATGCTGATTTTTCGAAACTTTGGGGGCTTTGAGGCACACTTCCCCCGAACCTATTTGGATAAAATTTTGCCACAATCATTTTTTTGGGAAAAGGAACCGATGTGGGGGGTGCCATCATCCAAAATCACAACAACAAAAAAGCCCATATGCACTAATGGCGGTCGAATGCACAAGCATACATACATTTGTGCTACGTAGATAAAAATAAATATTTAATTGGCGCGTTTAGTCTTTACCAGGTCAAGCTTATCCTCCAATTTTTGATGTGCCCCCAGATTAGGGTTCCCCACTGTCAGTTTTTCGGGGTATGTCCTGTATTTTGAAACTTTAAGGAAGTTTCCTGAATTTTGATGTAATTATCCTCACTTCAATAAAGATTTTTTTAGAATTTAAACATATTTCAATTAGTGACATGATAGTGATGTCGAAAATCCGCTCCTAATTTTTATATGAAATTTCCTTTGCGATACTATTTTCAGTAACATTCATGACATTTTATCGCAAATCGCGAATAAATAAAGGTGGCAGCAAATGTTTGAGAAAAAAAGTAAATGTATTTTGTGTTTGCTTTCGGTACATCGAATGTCAAAACCAACCAACAATCAAATTATTTTGACATTTGCTGTACCACGGCGATAGAAAAAACAAATCAATCAGCTGCTTACTAAGGCCACCTTACTAAATTTGACTTGGCTGTAAAGCAAAACACAAAAAAAAATCTGCATCATTAAATCATTTAACGCTGTAACATCAAATAATTTAAGATATTTTTGTGTTCCCTTGTTAGCGGCATTTCGGTTTGTACTTTTGACAAATAAAAACCACGAACGCATATTTAAGAGCTTTTCGATATGGGCGTTCATTTAACCGTAGTGGCAATTTTGCAACTTTGTCACATATGTATGTATGTATATAGATATATGCCACATGGATATATCAAAATGCAAAATCATTAGAGGTATTCGGGATCTGTTGTATTTTCCATTGTATTTTGTATTCGTGGTTTCTGTGGTTTTTATAGCAAATTTAGTTAAAATACAATAACAAAATATACGTTCCACTTCAAATACAACAGTGCAAGCAAATACAATGGTTGGAGTCTGCTGTAAATGTGGTACTGTTGAATATGCAAGTTTTCATCTACAACTACGATAGTTGAATAAATATATATTTATTTATGTGTTTTAAAGCTTATCGTTTACTTTAGCAATTAGATTTTCACAATAATCAGTAATGAAATTTTATATTTTAATTTTTTCGCGGCATATTATCCACTTTTGTTTATTTGTTTGTGGCACATGCATACATGTTCTTCTTCTTTGATTGGCTCGATAACCGCCAGTTATATCTTTCGCTAACTGGCGCCAGTTAAAATTACCAAGCGTACCCAAGTCCCTTACCGCCTGGTCTTTCCAACGCAGAGGAGGCCTCCCTTTTCCTTTGCTACCACCGGCGGGTACCGTATCGAATACTTTCTGAGCTGGAGCTCTTTTATCCATTCGAACGACATGACCTAGCCAGCGGAGCCGCTGGTTCTTAGTACGCTGCACTATGTCTACGCCCTTGTACAGCTCGTACAGCCCATCGTTCCATCGTACGCGGTATTCACCGTCGCAAAGACTCAAAGGTCCACAAAGGAACACTCCAAGAGCCCTCTCATCTGATGTTGTCATCGTCTATGCTTCTGCGCCATCTAATAGGACGGGCATGATATAGCACTTTTTGGCTAGAGAGATTCTGCGTTGGATTTCAAGGCTGACGCTGTTATTGGTGTTAATGCTGATTCCTAAGTAAAGAAAGTCCTCTACTTTTTCAAAGTTATAACTGTCAACAGTGATGTTAGATCCCAGTCGTAAATGTGCCAACTTATTTGATGACAGGGGTTACTTCGTCTTGCCCTCGTTCACCTCCAAACCCATTCGCTTTGCTTCTCTGTCCAGTTTGCAGAACTGCGCGGTTGTTAACGCCGATAATGTCAATGTCATCGGCGTATGCCAGCAGATGCACAATCTTATAAAAGATGGTACCTGACCGATTTAATTATGCGGCTCGTTTCATCTTTCTTGGGTCTTTTCCAAGATCTGGCTCACTATGAATATCTAGTCGATAGTAGTTTTACCGGGTATAAAGCCACACTGATAAAGTTCAATCTGTTAATTGACGGTGGGCTTTAGTCTCTCACACAATACGCTCGACAGAACCTTATATGCGATGGAACCTGGTACTACTGACTACCATGTTTCGGGCCCCGGCGAAGTCAATCAGTCTCAATCCGTTATCAGACGTTTCGTCGTGGAGACTGAATTTTCCAAAGATGCCCTCCTTGCCCACCTTGTCATTAAAATCGCCTAGCACGATTTTTGTATCGTGTTGCGCTCCAAGAGTTCGTAGAAGCGATCTTTGGTCCCATCGTCCTTCTCTTCCGTCGGGGCATGGGTGCAAATCAGGGAGATGTTGAAGAATCTCGCCTTTATGCGGATTGTGGCGAGACGTTCGTCCACCGGAGTGAACGACAGTACTTTACGGCGAAGGCTCTCTCCCACCAGAAATCCGACACCGAATTTGCGCCCCTTTACATGGCAGCTGTAGTAGATGTCGCAAGGTCCTATCGATTTTTTCCCTTGCCGCGTTCCGTCTATTGGAAGGCGGTGATGTCAGCCTTCGCTCTGCCGAGGACATCTACCAGCCGGGCAGAGGCACCTTCCCATGTAAGGGTTCGGACATTCCAGGTGCATGCCCTTAAATCGTTTGCCGTGGTCATCATCTAAAAAGATGGGTCCTGTCCGAGGCTTTGCATTGCTTTTCATTGGATATTTGTTTTACGTGGCGGGTCCCAAGCCCTGCACAACCCATTTTAAATTAATAAATGTATGACCTGTGTGCTCACGATTTACTTGTGTAAATCCGAGTTCGTTGTAAAAATAGTAAATATTACTACGAATACAACAAATTCCGAATACCCCTATTGTAATATAAGACTTTTATTTCAACTTTTTTAATGTGTTTTTATAAACATTTATAAACAGGGAAACATAAATTTTCATAGAAATGTTTGTATGTATATATTTGTACTGTCTCTTCTATTTTATCACAAATTTCTACAAACGTTACTTTCAATATCCACTGCTGACGCTGAATTGAGTTTTCATGAACGCCGGCGTTGAATATTGTAGCACTTAATTAAATTTTTTTTATATTTATAAAATTTATTAAAATTTGTCTAAAAAATGTAAAGCGTCTGCTGTTAGAAAATATCGAAATGATTTTGCATAAATTGTGGTACACGTACATATTTAAAAACAATTTTCCCAAAGTTATAAACTTGCTAAGTCTTATTTAACCAAACATGTATGGAAATATGCATTCAAAAGAAAATTTGTGTTTAATATTAACATAAAGTCAACTAAATTATTACTTCTTCTTAAAATAGTCACATCCCGCCATCCCTATGCATGAAGATATATGAGAAAAATACAAAAGGTTAATATTGCCGATTCCTTTTTGGAATCGTAGCATGAAATTTGTTATGAAGGTGTTTGTTAGGTACGAAAATTTCTTCAAATGTGTTGGAGATTCAGTTATGCAGTTTTTGTAGTATTAGTGTCACTAAAAGGTTTCAGTTCTTTTTCCTCTGTCCTATCTCATAATACGAGTTGTACTTAAAAGCTTACTTACATTAACATACAGCCGAATGTATATCTTCGCTGTGAGAAGAGAGAAATGGATTGATCGACATATCTCCTCAGTCAACTTCAACTTCTTTTGGCATTTTTTTTGTGAATTTACGTTTAAAAATATGCTCAAGGATCAAATTTAAAATAACTAGGTACCTACATACTTACATATAACAAAATATTTGTATCAAAAAAGTCATACATACATAATCATGTTTCTTCCTTTACTGCCTCTCAAGACACATTTTGGAACATATCTATAGGAGGGGAAAGGGGGAAGAAAGATCGTTTCATGGCTTTTCGTAAGGACTAGTTGGTAATCCTGTTCTTGATATATGTATGTAAGTATGTGCGCTTTTATACAAGAAGAAACTATGATTTTGATATAAAGTTCAAAGCTGACTGGCATTAAAACTGCATCACTTTAAATACAACGTAGTACCTTCTAGAAATTTTGTAGTTTGTTCACAATATCTATTTAAAAATATCATAACATTAATTAATGCAGATTTGAATTATTTACCCGATTTTTCCTCGTCAATAAGTCACTCCAAATACGGGCAACGCTCGACAGAGACAAAAGACGAAATACTTACTAACGGAGAATTGGAGAGTCTTATAAAATATATTGAATAGGACTACACTGTAACGTCAATGGTTCGCAATGTTTCTTAACAATGTTATTTTACAAAACGCAAAATTTTATTATAAAAAAGGGTTTTTTGGGCTAATTTGTAGGCATTAATAATAGGTCTAATTTTTTTTTGATAACTGTTTTTAAATGTTTACCATAACTATCATTAATTTCTAAATAAGGAACACCCTGTGTGAGCTGCATTAACAAACATAAGCAGGTTGTAATCTGAACGTGCGCGCTCCGATAGCGTAGAAAGTGGCGCGGTACAATAACGTGTTAACTCGTCATTATATATCATAGATTCTTCAAAAAGAAGCCTTAAAGCAGTTCTGCTTCACAACGGCGGTTTCTATACTTTCATTCCTGTCGGTCAGTCATTCCTCAAACCTACAAGAACTTGGAATTGATTCTATGCAAATTAAAATATAAAGGCCACGGTTGGCAAATGTGCGGTGATTTTAAAATCTTGGGCATGGCGCTCTGACAACAATCAGGGTTTACCAAATTCCCTTGCTTTTTGTGTCTATGGGATAGTAGAGACCGAAGAAATCACTGGACCAAAAAGTGTTGGCCTCCGAGGGAGCTTAAAGTTGGCGAAAAGAATGTCCTGTATGAAACTTTGGTGCCTCCTCATAAAGTTCTTCTACCACCGCTTCACATACATATACATAGCTGGGATTGATGAAGAAATTTGTAAAGTCACTTCCAAGAGAAGGAAATTACTTCAAATACAATACTTAATATCAAAGTTTCCAGGCCTCTCGGAGGCAAAGTTGAAGGAAGGTGTTTTCGTTGGACCAGATATTAGACGGCTTATGGCTGATCCACTATTCATCACAACCATGACGGATCCTCAAAAAGAAGAGTGGATTGCCTTTAAAGAACCTAACTACAAACAAATCGTCAAAAGAATGGTAAAATCATATCAAGCTTTAGGTTTCTTGATGAGTTTAAAAGTACATTTTCTTCATTCCCACCTCGACTTCTTTCCAGAAAATTAAGGAGACGTAAGTGAAGAGCAAGGTGAACGATTTCACCAAGATAATAAATAGATGGAAAAAGATACCAGGGAAGATGGAGAGTTTCAATGATGGCAGAGACCTTCCCGATGCTTCCCACAATCGAAAATGTTCCAAAAGGAGTCTCACTGAGGAAAAGAAATGTATTTAGTGCTTACTAATTAATGTATTTTACATAAATAAATTAGTTTTGTTACGCAATTATAAATTAAATTTTTTTTTTTAATATTGCTTGTTATGAATAAATATTGACAATTTTTTATTAAAGGCAGGTGTTATTTTATATAGATTTTTTAGAGTTATGCACCTCATTGCTACTTTTAAGGTACTGAAAAAAACTTACCAAGAGATTGAATTGATTGAATTTGTATTGGGTTAGTCACAATAAAAATTCGTGGTCATGCTCGTTTTCCTCATTAACTTTTAAATATGAATTATGTAATAATTAAATCTAAAATTATTGTTTCTGCGCACACTTGTTACACGAAATTTTTAGATATTTTGTGAGAATTTCCATTCGGTTTGTCAAATTGCAAATTCGCGAAAAGTTTCCATAGAATGCCCTTTTATTTATTTTCAAATAATTTACTGAAGTTTTTGAGACAGTATTTAAGTTATTATTGTTGTTGGGGAGATAGCACTGCGACCTTAAGATCTATTGTGCCCCCTACTTGGATTAAAGAATTTTCTTTAGTCCAACCTCCGAGATAAATCTTAGTATTGAGCCTAAGTCTCTGGAAGTTATCCCATCGTCCGTAATTAGATATTCGCCCAGACATTTTTGGCGTTTGTGCATCAATGTATTGCACTTCTCCACGACGTGTTTAGAAGTTTCTTTCTCTTCCCTGCAGAATCTGCAACGTTCTTGCGAATATATTCTCAGTTTATTTAGGTAATACTCGTAGTTCAGCCTACAGTGTCCTGTCAGAATTCCTGTGGTCATTCTCATATTGTTCTTTGATAAGCACATGCATTCCCTAAATCTTGTTTCT
Source organism: Philophylla caesio (assembly GCA_963971545.1). Classification (NCBI taxonomy): domain Eukaryota; kingdom Metazoa; phylum Arthropoda; class Insecta; order Diptera; family Tephritidae; genus Philophylla; species Philophylla caesio. Next base: position 159,807,312 of record OZ020604.1, on the reverse strand, counting down.
GCGTGACCTGGCACCCAAAGGACCCAGACCCGGTTCGTTAGGCCAAGTGTGTTCAGCTTATCAAGACACTCCATCACCAGCTTTGAGGTTACCTGGTACATACAAGTTAACAAGGGGGCCAGCACACTAACTACTGTAAAAGTGCTGATGCCGCACTTCCCCAAACACGCGCATAGCCAATGCAGGTAATCGACCTGCCACGTAATTGATATTTAGACGAAATGCAAAATGCAATTCGTGGGAAGCGCAGCGTCAGGAATCATTTATTTAATTCATGTCATTTAGATACTAAAAGTTAGCTTTAATAATATTTTGGCTGGCATTCTTCCGAGAGAGCTGGAATGGTAAATATACAAATAACTAACCAATTTAGACAAAAGTGTGAGTAAAAAAAAAGAAGAATAAATTAAAATATAAAGTTATAAATAATGGCTTGTACATCCGCATAAAAAAAAATATTTTGAAACCACGGTGCACTAGAACCCTGCTGTTTATAATATTAGCTTAGCTCTGCGATCCCCACGGGGCACTCCAGAGTTAAAAAGCTCCTCTTCCTAGAAGAAGTCAACCAATTTAAATAATTAAGGCAGATATGGCCAGTTAAACTAACACGGCTAAGTCCTGTAACCCCGAGGAACCTCAGGCTTAGACCATAAATTACTACGTCCTCTCCTGTCAACCCTTGCGGGCTGATACAGGAATAATATTACTTGAAATTATCCTGTGACCCTGAAGACCCTCAGGTATATAATGAAATAAAAAGTGAAATATTCGATATACGCATGTAAATTTTATTAATGAAAAAAAAGCAAAACCTTTGGCACATCCACAGTCATGGCACTGGCAATCCTTTCGCAATCTAATTGGCTAGGTGAATCCGCGTTCCTAAACTCGTTGGCCTGATTTCACCACCACAAAAGCCAATGGGTTAACATATTTTGGGATCATGCGATAGCCAATAAAAGTTTTGGGCGCACGCTGTCGTTCACATAAGAATACGATAGCTGCTCCCTAACTACGATGGCACTTCCAGCGTACACATTAGAACACACTGGAGATGGCGATAGGTCCAAAATTGTGTTGTGAAGCAAGCTGTGCCTTAGTAGGTTGCCTTCAATCTGATTGTTGACGACTAAAAAGGATAACACAGCCCTTCCATGACCCAAACTTACTTTATTTAAAGACTAATGTATGTGAAACGCCAACTGGGTACATGTCGCCGTTTCCATCAGGACACGGTAAAAGTTTCACAAACCAATATACGGTTATTTTCTTGCTCTTTTGCAGGAAACTGTCAAAGTGTAAGAAAAGACCAGTAACTCCGATCAACAACAAAAATTATATTAAACAAAAAAAGAAACAGAAAACGGATACCTAAAATTTTATAAAGAGCCACTGTGTGCCTAACTAGAAAACAATTGATTTTATAATCATTATCGTACTGTGCTATAAAGTAAAAAAATTAGTGCCAATCCCGTGCCTTGAATCTGTTACGTATAAGAAACTGTTAATTAAAATAATAAATTTTTCAATTTTCGTGAAATGGACGCCTTAACTTCCAAAGTCAATGAACTCAATGGGGGTATTAGGTAATGCTCTTCACGAGCAGATAAGGAGACTTGAGGGACGACTTGGTGCGATTGAGAACAATGGTGCAGCTCTAGATGCTAGGCTAGGGAGGATTGACTCAAGTAATATAATTATAGACCAAAATCTGACTACAAATCCCGTTGAGAAAATGGAAGTTGATAGCAGTGCGCAAACAAGAAATGTCAACTACATGAACAGACCATCAAGCACAAACGCGTTTAAGAGAGGGCCTACATCGTCAAAGGGTGGCTTCCCAAAACAACAGAAGCTATATAACTTCGAAACCTGTAGTCCTGAACAAGCATATAAGTCCTCTAACCATTGTGAACCCACATACAACGATGAACAGCAAGTACATTTTTTATTGACCGTTCCACCAGCCTATTTCATATGAGAAACAGTGCTCCCTTTTCAAGCATACCCTACCTGACGTGCCTAACCAACGGTAGGAATGTCTTAAAATTTCTTATAGACACAGGGGCGAATAAAAACTTTATTAAACCTAGTCTAGCAACTGATTCCACACCAGTCGATCCGCCATTCTCGGTACAGACAGTAGCAGGACCAATTACAATAAACAGAAATATTTCCACAAAGTAGGAAACGACACTAGAACAACAAATTATCTATTATTAGGACTCTAAACTTTTGATGGAATTATAGCGGACGACACGCTTAAGGCACTCGGTGCAGTGATAGATAGAAATAACCATATCCTCACAATCGAACCAAATATCAAATTTCCATTGAGAAACAAACCCGATGGGAGCATTAATTTTTCTGAGTTATCTGAAGTCCCTATGGCAATAGTTCCAGTTGTGAAGTCTCTGGTAGAAAAGTATTCCAATTTATTCTGTCCACTTAATATTAAATCAAACATCAAAACTTAAGTTCGTGCTGAAATAAAGACAACTACGGATGAGCCTATATATACCAAAAGCTATCCTTATCCCGCAAACATGAGGGAAGAAGTAGAAAAACAAATTAGCAAACTGCTCGAACAAGGCATCATACGGCCATTCAAAAGCCCGGATAATTCTCCCATTTGGGTAGTCCCGAAAAAGCCTAAACCCTCCGGTGAAAAGCAGTATAGGATGATTATAGATTTCAAACGTTTGAACGCGGTTGCCGTGTAAGACGCTTATCATATTCCGGATATTAAGGCGACACTTGCTAGCCTAGGAAACGCTAAATATTTTACAACAATTGACCTTACATCAGGCTTTCATCAAATTGCAATAAAGGAGGCAGATATACCAAAAACAGCTTTTTCAGCCATGAATGGGAAGTATGCATTTTTGAGGCTACCTTTTGGGTTGAAGAATGCGCCGACTATTTTCCAACGCATGATAGATGATGTCCTTAAAGAGTATATTGGGCGAATATGCTACGTATATATTATTATTGTCTTTGGAAAAGATACTGACGAACATTTAAAAAATATGGAAATAATATTTGCTAGGCTCGCGGAGGCTAACTTAAGGGTGAATTTGGAAAAAACGAAATTCATGCGGACGGAAGTAGATTTTCTAGGATATGTAATTACATCTGACGGAATAAAACCAGATTCTTCAAAGGTGCAGGCCATAGAGAACCTTTCGGCCCCAGAAACACTCAAAGAACTGAAGAGCTTTTTGGGAATGACGTCATACTACCGGAAATTCATTAGAGATTACGCGAAGGTTGCGGAACCTTTAACTAATCTCACACGTGGCGAAACCGCGCAAGACAAGGCCAACCAATCGAGGAAGGTACGCATAGATTTATGAATCCCTTCAAGCTTTCAATAATTTGAAGAAACTGCTTATTTCCTCCGATAATCTTGCTTTTCCCGATTTCACAAAATCTTTTAACCTCACGACCGACGCTTCTAACTATGCCATTGGTGGTGTGCTATCACAAGGAGGGCCAGGAAAAGATCGGCCCATTGCCTATATTTCAAGATCCTTAAATAAAACAGAGAAAAACTACGCCACGAACGAGAAGGAAATGTTGGCAATAGTTTGGGCTCTAGATAATTTCAGATCTTATCTCTATGGGGCGAAAAAAATTAGGATTTTCACTGACCACCAACCTCTCACATTTGCGTTGGGAAGTAGAAACTACAACGCAAAGTTGAAGAGGTGGAAGGCTAGAATTGAAGAGTATAACCACGAATTGATTTACACTCCCGGTAAATCAAATGTCATGTCAGATGCTCTCTGCAGAATTTCATGCCAGGCAAACCATGTAACAGAACCTTTAGAACCAAACCATTTACCAGCAGAAGCTAGAAGCGAAGAAGGGGCAGTTCACAGCGCAGATCAGGATGCGTCAGACCTCATTCCACATGTAGAAAGTCCGTTAAACGTTTTTCGAAACCAAATAATTTTTACGGAAGGGAACGCAATGATTTGTGTTGAAAATCCTCATTCCGGTTTCACCCGTCCCTATGTCAGTTTACCTATCATTGAAAAATCCAACTTGACCGCAACCTTGAAAAAACATCTGAATCCATCACTTATAAACGCTTAAAAATTCCAGAAAATCATTTGCAGCTTCTACAAGAAGTATACCTAGAACATTTTCTTTTGTATAAAATTAGGATAACACAGATAAAATAATAGTAACAGACAACGAGAGGGGATTCATGACGCCTCTAGTATGCAATTATATAAGAGGTCTAGGAATTGAACTGTATCAGACTCCGGTTCAAAGAAGTGAGGTAAACGGTAAGGTTGAAAAACTGCATACTACCATCATTGAGATCTATAGATGCCTTCGGAAAGAAAAAACGTCAGACCATATATCGCAGTTGATCGTTACAACACAACAATACACTCTGTAACGAAACAGAAACCCAGCGACATTTTTTTCAATAGGACCGAAATAATAAACTACCAGGGATTGACCAACTTCAAAGAGAGAGTTCACAAAGAGATCAGGGAACTAATTAGGAGGAATCAGGAGCTAAGGAATCTCCGATTGAATAAGAATCAGAAAAGACCACAAAATTTTAAGCCAGGAGACGCGGTTTTTGTTAGGGATAAACAAATAAAGGCAAAGCAGAAGGCACTTTACAAAAAAGAAATTGTTGGTAGAAATAATAGAGTGACTTTAGTCACAAACAATGGCAGGGAGATTCATAAGGCACAAATAAAAACAATTTCAAAATAAAACAACTAATAAAAATATATAAAAAAAAAAACCAATAAACAAGGTACAAAGAACAGAAACTCAAAATTTTAATTAATTTATCAATGGCATTAAGGAAAAGGCACCAAACCAAAAAAAAAAAAAAAAACAAAGGGAATATTACTATCCAAGAGTAAAAATTACTATAGCACAGACGACACAAAAACCACTAAATTAAAGAGGCAAAATCGGCCCATTACAAATCATAAAAGCAAGACCAAATAACGCTTACAAAAAGAGGCAAAAAAATTGCCCATAAAAAAAAAAAATTCTTTAAAGAAGGCACGAATGGCCCAACTTTTGCAGAATTTTGGTGAAACCACAGGACCCTAGGATATTGAATTATAACTAAATATCTGAAATGTAAAACTATACAAACAAAAAAAAAAAATTAGTAAATATTCTCGGATTCTGTGGATTTTCTAATTACTACTTTAAGAGAACTGGGGACGGCAGGATAGTATAATACAAGAATATAGCTCTAACCCAAGAGTCCAACAAACTATTATATTGTAAAAAAAAAACATTTTTTAAATCATCCTTTTCCATTTTTCTTGATTTTGGTGTAATAAATACTAGAAACTAATTTTTGATATGTATAAAAAACAAACAAAGAAAAAATGTGAATTAATTTAAGAAAATAATATTATTTAAGAAAAGAATTGTATATAATCATCTCATTCTTTGTTTTTGTAAAATGTTTTCCTTTTTTTCTTCTCACCGTCCCTACACCAAAAAATTTTTATAAAAATAATAATGAAACTAGCGCGATAGGCGGCAAAAAATACTAATACTAATTAAAAAAATTGTTATTTTTACATATTTTTCAATCTTGATGGTAAGATAGCGTACTTTTAATATCTGGCGTTTGCGGCCTCAACATTAACAACTACGACTCCCCACTGGTCACCTTTGAACATGGGCGTGGTTGGATCCTGAACGGACACTTTAGCCTAGTCCATGTAGTCGACCTTAACTACTTCAACGTGTCTTTGGGGAAATTGATAGAGGCAGTACAGCACGATATCCAAAGCAAAGCTGTGCGTACTGTACTGCAATTCCACCTGGTTGGTTTAGGTGGAATTGCAGTACAATACGAAGCTGCGGCTCGACTAGCTTCAAATGAGTAGGTCGAGAAAAACACGTTCCATTGACTGGATTGGTTCGGCATGGAAGTGGATCGCCGGGTCCCCAGATGCAGCAGATTGGGATGAGAGAGCAAATGAAATGATGCTACATATCAACGCTGTAAGCAAAAATATTGAAGAAAAAAATCTGGAGCTTCTGGACTTGGGCAAGGTTCTTATCCTGAAAGAACAAGTCTCAGAAGTCATACAAGCCTGCCAAATGTCAAAATCTGGCATCATAAATACAAACCTACTCGACCGAGATGAAATCCAAAAGCTTATTACAGAAGAAGATTCGCTACCATATCAAAATACCATTGAAGCTATAGAGTACGGATCGACTTCCGTATATTCAAACGGCATTATCCTTCTGTACGTTCTCTCAATGCCAAAAGTTACAGGGTTTTAATAACGCGGCCCGCTGTTATAAGAGGACAACACGTCGACCTCAATTACAACAAGATGCTGATAAACGAAGAGGAAACGTTCGGACTGACCGAATATTGTCCTTCGATTAGCAATATAACAGTCTGCTCACCAAAAGCATCAACGAAACTTCCTGAAGACGGATGCTTAGCTAGATTAGTAAAAGGCGGCGATGCCAAATGCCATTTTAAACCGGACAACCGCAGAAGCGTCGATATGATCGCAGACGCAACAGTATTTGCTAGAAACTTTCAAGGAGAACTACTCCACGCACCTCAATGGAACCTACATATGTCATTTTACTAAATAACGAAACAATCACGTTGGGAAATCAAACGTTCACCAGCAGATCAGTACGCGCAGTCCAAGCCTTGCCACCCGCTCTGGTCAACGTTACAAGCGATGGGTTGAAGTTTAATTTGGACTACATCCACGGGCTCAGTGTAGAGAATATTCACCATCTAAAGCAGCTTGGCAATAATTTGCACTTCTCCTTAATTTGTGACGCGGGGGTAGTTAACAAAGGGGCCAGCACACTAACTACTGTAAAAGTGCTGATGCCGCACTTCCCCAAACACGCGCATATCCAATGCAGGTAATCGACCTGCCACGTAATTGATATTTAGGCGAAATGCAAAATGCAATTCGTGGGAAGCGCAGCGTCAGCAATTATTTATTTAATTCATGTCATTTAGATACTAAAAGTTAGCTTTAATAATATTTTGGCTGGCATTCTTCCGAGAGAGCTGGAATGGTAAATATACAAATAACTAACCAATTTAGATCGTTTTATTTCACAGGAACATCCTGGGCCTGCGGGGCGGCCCCTAACTTTAATTTCTTTCGAGCCCACGTGTGTGGACTCGTTAAGCGGAGCGGCTGATTCTTAATCCGCTGCACTATATTTACGTCATTGTACAGCTCGTACAGCTCGTCGTAACTTCGTACACGGTATTCGCCGTCGCAAAGACGCAAAGGTCCATAAATCTTTCGAAGAATCTTTCTCTCGAACACTCCAGGACCCCTTTCATCTGATGTTGTCGTAGTCCATGCTTCTGCGCCATACAATAGGACGGGCATGATTAGAGACTTATAGAGTATGGTTTTGGTCCGTCGAGAGAGGACTTTACTGTGCAATTGCCTACTCAGTCCGAAGTAGCACTTGTTGGCAAGAGAGATTCTGCGTTGGATTTCAAGGCTGACCCTGTTATTGGTGCTAATGCTGGTTCCTAAGTAAACGCAGTCCTCTACTTTTTCAAAGTTATAGCTCTCAACAGTGATGTTAGATCCCAGTCGTGAATGCGCCGACTGTCTATTTGATGACAGGAGATACTTCGTCTTGCCCTCGTTGACCTCCAGACCCATTCGCTTCGCTCCCCTATCCAGTTTGGAGAAGGCAGAACTAACTGCGCGGTTGTTAAGGCCGATGATGTCATCGTCATCGGCGTACGTTAGCAATTGCACAATTCAATAGGAAACTTCTTTTCGTGCTGTCGAAAGCGGCTTTGAAGTTGACAAAAAGGTGGTGCGTGTCGATTCTCCTTTCTTGGGTCTTTTCCAAGATCTGGCGTATTGTGAATATCTGGTCGGTGGTAGATCTACCAGGTCTAAAGTCACACTGATAAGGTCCAATCAGTTCATTGACGGTGGGCTTAAGTCTTTCACACAATACACTTGACAGAACCTTATAGGTGATGTTAAGAAGACTAATCCCGCGATAATTGGCACCGTTTTTGTGGATCGGGCAGAGCACACTTAAGTTCCAATCAGCTGGCATGCGTACTTCCGACCATATTAAAGAGATGTGCCTCTGTAGGCAACGTCTTTACGTTCCGTAGCGGCGCGACATTCCTTGTCATACCAGTTGTTCTTTCGGGCTCGCTGAAATCCGATGGATTCTTCAGCGGCGGTATGTAGACAGCGAGAAATATGCTTCCACTGTTCGGAAATATCGTTCTGTTGATTATTGCTCTCAGAGAGCAGGAGTGCAAGTCGAGTGGAGAAGTGGGTGGCTGTCTGTTGCGATTGCAGCTTTACGACGTCGAGCTTTCCTTGTGTCCATTTGCGTGCGCTTTTTGCTGCACAGAGCGCGTGCGGATCTTAGCTGCCACAAGAAAATGATCCGAGTCGATGTTGGCTCCTCGGATCGTGCGCACATCTAGGACACTGCAATCGTGCCTTCTGTCTATCACAACATGGTCGATTTGGTTTCGTGCCTTACCATCTGGAGACAGCCACGTAGCCTGATGTATTCTCCTATGCTGGAACCTGGTACTTCAGACTACCATGTTTCGGGCCCCGGCGAAGTCGATCAGTCTCAATCCGTTATCGGACGTTTCGTCGTGGAGACTGAATTTTCCGACAGTGGAACCAAAGATGCCCTCCTTGCCCACCTTGGCATTGAAATCACCAAGCACGATTTTTATATCGTGGTGGGGGCACCGCTCATACGTGCGGCCAAGGAGATCGTAGAAGCGATCTTTGGTCCCATCGTCCTTCTCTTCCGTCGGGGTGTGGGCGCAAATCAGGGAGTTTTTGAAGAATCTCCCCTTGATGCGGATTGTGGTGAGACGTTCATCCACCGAAGTGAACGACAGTACTTTACGGCGCAGTCTCTCTCCCACCACAAATCCGACACCAAATTTGCGCTCCTTTACATGGCAGCTGTAGTAGATGTCGCAAGGGCCTATCACTTTTTTCCCTTGCCCCGTCCATCGCATCTCTTGGATGGCGGTGATGTCGCCTTTGCTCTGCTGAGGACATCAACCAGCCGGGCAGAGGCACCTCCCAACTAAGGGTCCAGCCATTCCAGGTGAATGCCCTCAAGTCATTGTCCTTTAACCGTTTGCTGTGGTCGTCATCAAAAAAGAGGGGTCTCATCCGAGGCTTTGTCTTTCTCTTCATAAAGGCACAACCCCGAAACCGGTTTGTCGCCAAACCAAACTTGACAAGGGATGATGGAAAATCGATTTTAATTATTTCCAAAGGATTGTGGATATGTACCATATATGCCAATCGGTTTAGGTATAAGGCTAAGTTGTTAGTCTAACTAAGTAACGAATGCAAATTTATTTGTGCAAAGTGGGTTTCCCCTGTTCGTATATGGAGACTGTCAGTTAGTTCAGACTAAAAGCATCTGTTATTCTTAAACTGTAATTTATTGAATTTTGTAGTATGCGTCAATATACTAAAATGAAGGACGTGGAACCAACATATTTGTGAAACAAGGACTTTTAATTTTATTAGTTTAGGAATAAATGAGCTTTATTTTGTTGTATGCCGGTATACATTTACGAAAAAGGGGATATTTCAAATTATAAATATGGAATTAATTAAAAAAAATCTATCAATGATTTGAGTATAATAATGTTGAGTTTATTATGAAAGAGAACAAATGTGTGATGCTATTTTCGGCTTGTATTATTATGTAATACTTACTATATGTAAATGTATTTAAAATACATTATTGTTTTCCAACAGAAAGAAAAATTGATGGGTTTGCGATATTTTCAAATGAGGTCTGGCGTGTCAACACTGTCTGCAAAATATTTCAGTATATTACGTCATACCAGAACGAGCTTGACAATCATTGATTGTTATTTAAATATTATTCGATCCAGTTGGTTCAAGGCTTTGTGAAATAAGGCGATCTTAGTATCGAGAACGAAATATGTGCAACACTTTTTCTTATTATGTCCTTTAGTGATGTCTGTAGATATCTCATCAAAACTCAGCACATACATAAGTATGTATATATGTACGTACGTATATTGTCCTTGGACAAAAGCAGTTTTAAATGGAAAATGCAAAAAATTAAGGCGCATAAACAGGCGGCAGTAGCAGAATATCTTATTCGATTTTTTTTAGATCATTAAAAATATAATTAAAATTTGTTTTCATTTTCTTTAGATAAAAATACCTTCTGTACAATTCAAGGTGGTGGACAAATATGTTTGAAGGTTTAGCTTTTAAAAAGGCGTCTTTCTCTGACAGATACTTATTAGAACTACGAAGTGTGTACAAGTTCTTTACCACGTGCTTTTTTCCAAAACTGAGGGACTTTCTAACGACCGCCAACGCCATTTTAGTTTTGCGGTGATACAAAATTCAGACATTCCGGAGTAAAATTTGCTTATTCTTGCACTATCGATCGCAGCTTTTAATTCGATCTAGCGTATTATAAATTTTTACTCGCTAAGAATACCAGGGTTAAAGACACTGATAAGTTTTAGTTAGTTTATTGACGGTGGGCTTTCACAAATATATGTTATATATATACATATGTATATGTACAAATGTATATATACATATGTTTCATCAGCTTGAATAAAATATTCTTACAAATAAAAAGTCACATTCAAGTTAAATCATAAACAGGCTATGGGCCCATGGCAGGCATAACTAAAACGTCAACCTTACAGGCTATGGGCCCATAACCGGTTTATGATTTAACTTTTCACGTGACTAATGAATTGCTTCTTCTGGTTTGTTTTCTATCGAAAAGCTTGATCTCCATGCTGATTTATGGGGAAACACATCCGGTAATCATGAAAAGAGGAATGGAAGACGATTAATGGAAAGATGAGAAGGCGCTTGCGAGCATAACGATATGCGTCAAGCAATCTTATCTAAAACACATAGTGTCGTACTTAATACTTGACTGAACGCATGGAAGAAGCTACAGTATATGCACCAGCCAAGTGGATCAACTCCTGCAATAAAGCTTTTCAAAATGGTGTCTAAAATGAGATTCGGTGCACGTAAGAAAGTCGTCTGACATTTTTGGGAATATGGCTGAAATTGGAGTAGGAAATGTTTGTCATTATTTTACAGAAAACTCAGAATGCCGTTCGTTGTATACTCTCACCTTATGGTGTGTAAAGATGCAATCTCATAAAAATTCATCTGCCGTTCGGACTCGGCACAAAACTGTTTGTCCCTCCATTTGTGGTAGAATATAAAGACGCACACCACAAATTATAGGAGAAGTCCAACCAAATTTCGAAGGGGAAGCCCAAATTTAGCAGGGTTAGTCGTCCTAGAAAACAATATAGTATATTGAAATCAATTAACAACAACACTAAAATCTCTTTAACTGTTAAAGAACCAGCGCTTAGTAAGGGCGAAGTCCATGCAGATACATAATGACGAGTTAAATGCGAATATCATTTGGCTTTAAGTTTCGCTATTTACTTGTTACAATGTTGCTCTGCAGTTAATTTCAGCTTCCCATCAAAGGAAGAGTACAAATGCACGTGCGAGTATTTGAATGGAAATATGTTGGCGCTTACTCTATATACATAGCTCAGTGATTGGCCGAGCTTCTCCTACCATTTGTGGTCTTTATATTATACCACAAATGGAGGGACCTACAGTTTTGAGCCGACTCCGAACGGCAGATGTATTTAAAGAGAAGCTTTTTCATGGCAGAAATACCCTCGGAGGTTTGCCATTGCCTGCCGACGGGTGACCGCTATTAGAAAAAACTTTTTCGACCATAACTACGCACACCTTACATACAGCGGAAGTTTTGAAAGATGCAAAAAAAAAATTCGTGTTTCGGTATCTATTGGAAGAAGTTGGGTAAAATTTAATATTTCTATAGTTTGAAACTAAGAAACTGGGTTCTTATGATATTTTGAAATATGACCGTGGGACTGTCCATACAAAAATACATCTGGAGGATATACAAAATGCGGTTGCTTCCCTTACTTGTTCATTATAAGGTCAAACAGTCTGGCCAATGGGCTTTGCTTGACAACAGGCCTATAATTGTTAATGTCATTATGATCTCCAGATTTGAATATCAGGAAAATGAAGCATAGTTTCCCGTATTGAAGTCGGTCCAACGTCACCTTATTGAAAACGCCTTAAACATTTTCTTACGAAAACATCATGCCAATTTAAAACTAAATGCAATATACATACAATACAATAGCAAATTAAGTCAATTGATGTAAACATATTACTACCAAAGATTCTCCCAAACTTTCATTTTAACATATGTTTATGCGCATATGTATGTACTTATTTGTATATATGGTAATAATTATTTGTTAAGGCCGAACGCAAGTTTTTATTTTTTTTAATAACATAAGTATGCATGTATGTACGTACTATATATTTAAATATATAACATAATTATGTTAATACATTTGCTATATACATTCGTACAAACGTTTGCGAAGCAATATACAAAAACCTAATAAGTTTAATTTTCAAAAGCAGAAGGTTTAAGCACGTGAGATACACTTTGCAAACCTCTTGTAGTTTTAGGGAACGTTTTCATTGCGACTTCACAAGCGCCGGGTCGTCTGGGGTAATAAGAGCTAGTCAATATTTGTCTTAAAATACTGATAATTAGTATGGAAATTTTGATTGAAGTTTTTTATTTTTATTCTTTAACCGGTTTTCGTAAGAAATTAAACTGAATTTTTATTAAAAAATAATTAATAATTGACAAATTTATTGAGCTCGAGGCCAGTTTATTGAAGATTTTATTTGGAAAAACAACAACATTTTTTTAATTAGAAGTTATAGTACTATTTCGGCCTTTTGAGGCCAATAAATAACAAAAAATGTAAAAAATAATTAAAATTAAATATAAATGAATTCATGTAATACGAGTATTAGTAAAAATTTGCTGAGCTCGCGTAAAAAGAAGTTTTTTTATTATCTTTATGCATGTATGTAAGTATGTACATTGTCCTTAATATGGCTATTATTATTGGCAAGCAATTTTGAAATCGGATCATAATCATGCCCGCCTCCCATATAACGGCAGTTTTGAAAAATGCAAAATTTCTTTTTTTAGTTATTTAATGGAACAAATTGATTTTAATTTGATGTTAGGAGCGATCGTAAATAAAGAAACTGAACTTTTATGAAATTTGAAAAAATGGGGTTGCCACGCCTACTTATAATAAAATGTATGTACATATGTATCTCGATAACGGTGCGAGGTATGGTCACTAAATTTGGTAAACATAGTGTCCGCGATATCGCTATTATAAATAATAATATAATTTTGGCGCTTACTCTATATACATAGCTCAGTGATTGGCCGAGCTTCTCCTACCATTTGTGGTCTTTATATTATACCACAAATGGAGGGACCTACAGTTTTGAGCCGACTCCGAACGGCAGATGTATTTAAAGAGAAGCTTTTTCATGGCAGAAATACCCTCGGAGGTTTGCCATTGCCTGCCGACGGGTGACCGCTATTAGAAAAAACTTTTTCGACCATAACTACGCACACCTTACATACAGCGGAAGTTTTGAAAGATGCAAAAAAAAAATTCGTGTTTCGGTATCTATTGGAAGAAGTTGGGTAAAATTTAATATTTCTATAGTTTGAAACTAAGAAACTGGGTTCTTATGATATTTTGAAATATGACCGTGGGACTGTCCATACAAAAATACATCTGGAGGATATACAAAATGCGGTTGCTTCCCTTACTTGTTCATTATAAGGTCAAACAGTCTGGCCAATGGGCTTTGCTTGACAACAGGCCTATAATTGTTAATGTCATTATGATCTCCAGATTTGAATATAAGGAAAATGAAGCATAGTTTCCCGTATTGAAGTCGGTCCAACGTCACCTTATTGAAAACGCCTTAAACATTTTCTTACGAAAACATCATGCCAATTTAAAACTAAATGCAATATACATACAATACAATAGCAAATTAAGTCAATTGATGTAAACATATTACTACCAAAGATTCTCCCAAACTTTCATTTTAACATATGTTTATGCGCATATGTATGTACTTATTTGTATATATGGTAATAATTATTTGTTAAGGCCGAACGCAAGTTTTTATTTTTTTTAATAACATAAGTATGCATGTATGTACGTACTATATATTTAAATATATAACATAATTATGTTAATACATTTGCTATATACATTCGTACAAACGTTTGCGAAGCAATATACAAAAACCTAATAAGTTTAATTTTCAAAAGCAGAAGGTTTAAGCACGTGAGATACACTTTGCAAACCTCTTGTAGTTTTAGGGAACGTTTTCATTGCGACTTCACAAGCGCCGGGTCGTCTGGGGTAATAAGAGCTAGTCAATATTTGTCTTAAAATACTGATAATTAGTATGGAAATTTTGATTGAAGTTTTTTATTTTTATTCTTTAACCGGTTTTCGTAAGAAATTAAACTGAATTTTTATTAAAAAATAATTAATAATTGACAAATTTATTGAGCTCGAGGCCAGTTTATTGAAGATTTTATTTGGAAAAACAACAACATTTTTTTAATTAGAAGTTATAGTACTATTTCGGCCTTTTGAGGCCAATAAATAACAAAAAATGTAAAAAATAATTAAAATTAAATATAAATGAATTCATGTAATACGAGTATTAGTAAAAATTTGCTGAGCTCGCGTAAAAAGAAGTTTTTTTATTATCTTTATGCATGTATGTAAGTATGTACATACACTGCGATTTACTTGATTAGGGGCACTATTGTAGCAATCAAGTAATGCTCTCTGCTTTCAAAATATTTTCAGGACATGATACTGTTGTAAATTTTTTTAAAGATTTATCATTTATCAATCTTAAAATGTTTCGCCTCTCCGTAGCTGTTGTGGCCTGGTTAGCCTTTATTCACTATTTTTCTTTACTTATCCTTATTTTTGAATTATTTGCAAACAACGTCACTGTTTTCTGGACTTTTATAGCTTTTTTCTTTTTGACTGACCTTGATAATCATAGGCATACGCTCAAGTATTATTTTTACCTGTTAACGCTCAACCCGACATATTTTCAACTTAAATAAATAAAAGCACTTGTCTAAATTCAAATGTCACGAAAATAACTATAATATGTTCAATGGAAGTAGGATAAAACCACATACTGAATATAACAGGACTTCTATATTGATTGTTCCTTGATATTCGTATTGTTAAATGATAAATCTCTAAAAAAAATTTCAACACAATCATGCCCTCAAAATAATTGCAGAGAGCATTAATTGATTGCTACAATAGTGCCCCTAATCAAGTGAATCGCAGTGTTTGTACATATGTATAACTTAGTATGTAAAATAAACAATTGATATGAATGTATATTTGTAAGTATGCATGAGCATTATAATATATGACGTTAAAACATTCAATGATATCCTACTCTTCATTTCAATCCTTCTCAAACCTAAATTTATGCACAATAGAAAATATAGAACAAAATCGATAATTATATACGAGAGCGGATGAATATACATACATATATACATATGTATATGTATATACGAACAAACGCATACAGAAAATGCACCATCTCAAGTGCAATGGTACAAATTTGGTGCAGTGATGTTTTACTTAAGGGTGCTTCTGGGTATGAGGTTACAGTTGCACGGCTGTATTCAATCCCTACTCTTACGTCCACGTTCGTGCACCCTGGTCAACGTGAGCCACCCATGTGCGAGATACGGTAACCAACCCGTGTGGAGCCATGGGTCACGGCTAATAGAGAGGGAGCTTTAGTGGAGCCACTCCGACATATTCGGTTTAAGGGTCCACTAAAGTCCGCAGCGTCTGTTCACCAGGAGGTGCGGCTGCAAGCGGGCGTCTGTCTTGGAGCAAGCGGCTCGCTATATAAACGAACTCAAAATTTTCACCCCCAGCAATGGGTTGTGCGCAGAGTTTTGAACCCGCCACGTAAAACAAATAAACCAATGAAGAGAAAGACAAAGCCTCGGATGAGACCCCCCTTTTTTGCTGACGACCACAGCAAACGTTTAAAGGACAATGACTTGAGGGCATTCACCTGGAATGGCTGGACCCTTAATTGGGAAGGTGCCTCTGCCCGGCTGATTGATGTCCTCAGCAGAGCAAAGGCTGACATCACCGCCACCCAAGAAATGCGATGAACGGGGCAAGGGAGGAAAACGGTAGGCCCTTGCGGCGATTTGTAGTGGGAGAGAGACTTCGCCGTAAAGTACTGTCGTTCACTCCGGTGGACGAACGTCTCGCCACAATCCGCATAAATGCGAGATTCTTCAATATCTCCCTGATTTGCGCCCATACCCCGACGGAAGAGAAGGACGATGGGACCAAAGATCACTTCTACGAACTCCTGGAGCGCACGTTCGAACGCTGCCCGCCAGGATGGCATCTTTGGATCCACAGTCGGAAACTTCAGTCTCCAGGACGAAACGTCTGATAACGGATTGAGACTGTTCGACTTCGCCGGGGCCCGAAACATGATAGTCCGTAGTACAAGGTTCCAGCATAGGAGCATACGTCAGGCTACGTGGCCAAATCGACCATGTTGTGATTGACGTAAGGCACGCTTCCAGTGTCCTAGATGTGCGCACGATCATGTGGGACCAAAAAAAATGTAAACCACTGCAATTGAGAAATATTGATTTGCTTTATTTATATATTTATTTAAGTCAAACACACAACCATAAGTTATTGTACAATGTTTAACCTTAAAACTTAAAATAATATGTTGATACTTAATTAATGTGTTAAAAGTTAAAGTAACATGTAAAACTTAACGTAACAAATTGACCTTATATTAATAGTTAGTGGAATACAAATATTAAGTTGAGAGAAAAATAAGAAGTACGTTCTGCCAGGTAGCGCTGCAATCCATGTCTAAAGAGCAAATTCCCTTTAATGTTTCTAATTTTTAGTGATAAAGCATTCCAAAGACGGACAGAGAACACAAATTAATTAACGTTCAGTTACCAAACTACTGAATTTCATTGGAACTAAGTTGAGCGAGCGCGAGGATTTGGAAAATTTAAGTCGATCTTTGAGATATCGAGGCTAATGAGTAGTAATAATCTTCTTAAGTAGCACAAAGCATTTAAACTTTAGTAAATTGTCAAAAGATACAGATGCAATTTGCTACGCAAACACAGAGATGTGGTCATTACGATTTTTAAAGTAGATGTATCTAGCGATACTATTGTACAATACATTGAGTTTACTACGACACACACTATCACAATTAGTATACAACTCACAACCGTACAGTAACTTCGGCAACAAATACGTTTTAGCTAGAATTTTCACTAGTGTAAAGTGATGAGTAGTCAATAAGAATTAATTCGTTGTCAGAAGCCCACTTGCTTTAAGCACACTGAACAGGTCATTAATATACAAGACAAACTGCAAGGGCCCAAGAATAGATCCTTGAGGGACACCTCTAGTTGTAGGTAGGTAATCGGATATAGTGTTGCCAGCACATACTGCTTGCAAACGATCACTGAGGTATATATTCACAAGAGTTGTTGCAGAATTTTGTAGTCCACAGACATATAGAAATAGTTAAGAGAACGTTTAAGTAGTGTAGAAAGAGGAGAGAAAAAGAAAGACATAAATAGAGAAATTCACAAATTTGACTTAAAACTAAAATCGAGACGGATATAAATACGAGAAAACTAGAGTATGCAAAATGACATCATCTGTTGTTGTTTAACATAACTTCAATGGCATTTTTGGTAAGTACCTTGACTGCTGCTGCTCCAGTCTGCACACGGATGTATACTTCGCCTCTAACTGAGTGAGCGGATGTTAAACGCCTTTGTTTTTTCATCTGTGACGCGAACTGCATAATTTCACGATTGCGTTTGGAGAGACATTCATTTAAATATATGTACGTTCTCATCAGTTTTCCCTCCAATGTCACGAAGCTGAAAACATCATTTATTGGTTTTGTAAAATCTGGCGACAGCTTTGAGTACCTGTGAACGGTCAAGCGGGGTGGTTAACTTGATGATGAGCGGCGCAGGTTTAGAGCTGTCTTTCCTTCTGCGCATACGAAATGCCCCGCGAACAGGGGAGTGTTTACCTCCACTCACACTCCGCTTAATATTGGACAGGTCAGCTGTGATCACGCTTATACTAGTTAGCACCTGCTCTTTAGATGCCTTCAGCCGTGCAGTTATCTGTTCCATTACGTTCTCAATTTTCGCTTCAAGACGTGTAATCCATACAGACGGAGGGCAAGTCTCGTCTTTACCTACATTGAGTTGAGGCGTAGGTGGCTTTAATGGCGAGGTGCTGTTGAGGTGCGCAGATTTAGTACGAGTTGCCATGCTTACACGAAACTACCCAACAAAGCAAATACAAGTAAAGCAAGAGAATGCACCATACAGACGACAACAACAGCAATCAAAGGTGTGAGATCAAGAATCCCGCCTAACTATGCCTAATTCAGCAAACGTCAGTGACGAAAGCGTGAGTGTGAATAACGACAGCGACAGCGGCAGTGACAGAGCAGGCAAAAATGCAGAAACGGCTACAGAAGTGATGTTTGTGCACAAATAAAGCAAATTTAGACCAACAACAACACTTAATTTGGGGCTGGAACCAAAAAAAGTCGCACTAAATGTGTAAATGAATCTTTTAACACTCTTTTTCTGTAGATTTTCTAAGAATTGGTGCAAGTGTGCTGAATTTAGCTGCTTCATCTGATAGACTATTTCCTTGGATACCGAGATGGCCGGGAATCCACAACAATTTAATCTTGTTTTCACGGCGTATGAATAGGTCTCTCATTTCACAGATGGTGTCGTTTTTGTACGAAATGTTCATAACATCCTTTTTTGGAAATCGAAGCAGATAATATATTTTTCTATTTGGGATTTACATTGTTTTAGTGTATCGAGAATCGCTTCCGCTTCAGCAATGAAGATTGAGCAGAGATTGAGATTGTTTCTAGTTGGGATAGTTGTACGATGTCTAATTTGTCATTTATAACGGCGTAGCCTACACCTGCTGTCGTTTTTGATCCATTGGTATAGTGAATGAACCACCCAGTAGCTTTAAACTCTTCTTATGTGTAGTGAATGTGTATGACATAAGCAACAGCGCATAATAATAATTTAAGCAAATTCTTCCAAGGAATGAATTTCAAATATTTAGTACTCATAACATTCCCTAAAAGGCGAAATTTGAATGCCAACACTCCCAAAGCAATGACGGCATTCTGTCAATGTAATCAGATCTTCAGCCAGACATGGCGTCTTTAACCTGAGGAAATCCCCTGAATATAGTCGTAAACCTCTATTATGTGGAAATCAATGTTAAAGAAATTCTATAGTGTTGAATTCTCTGACACTAAATCCTGGCTTAATACTAACTCTGAGCTGAGACTTACAAATTGCCGAAGCTTTACTGGTGCTTTCAAAACTTTTACTGTGGAGTCTTTACTGAAAAGTCTTTATTAACTTTTCTTTTGCACTACTCAAGGCCATGGAAGTCCCAACTAAGTTTTATTGGTAAGGATAACGAATTCCCCTATTTAACTAGAATTTACTTTGAGAGGCATCGACGGGCTGCATATGAACAAAACTCATGTTGCTTTCAACATCAACAGGACTATTCTGTTACTTACTTTCACTTATCGAGACAACTTCAAAGAAGGATATTCCAACTCTGAATTTTGTTGAAAATCATCACCTATGTCGGGAGTCCGTATAAATTAAATAATAGTTTTCATAAGTGATGTTATAATTAGTATATCTGACAGAACAGATAATATAAAAACACATATACATGTAATATATATTTATACAATTTGGCGCTTACACTATGTAGCTCTGCGTTTGACTAAGCTTCTCTTTCCATTTGCAATGTGCGGCTTTTATGCTGTACCACAAGAGGAGAAGTCTTAATTGTATGTTGTACTACAAAAGGAGAACTTTCAACCTACGGTTTTGTGCCCACCGAGGGGTGCGTTTTGGATTATATTTCTTTACAAAAAATTGCAAATATCACAAGTCTGACATTTTAATTGTATTGAATACCATGAATTGGACAGAGAAGCTTGTAATTAGCTTTTCAATCTCCTTCGCTGCGAAATCATGTTCAGCCCGAACAAAAGCTACGTGACGCTTAATTCTATATTAAGAAAAAGAAGTACATATCATATGTATTTTGTTGTTGCTTTCGGGACAGCGAATGCCAAAACCAACCAACAAACAAATGCTTCTGACATTTGCTGTACCATTTTACTAAATTCGTCTTGGTTATATCTGTAAGAAACGCAATGGACAAAAATAAAGCGTTCATTGACAACATTGAACATCTTTTGTTTTTCGTATTAGGTGTCGACAAAGGCAGCATATTCATCCGTGTTACCAAATAATTCTTGTCAGAACAATGCATCTGTATCTTCAAGTGAGCAAATTTAAGCTTTCTGCAGTGAAAATGACCGAAACGCATTTTCATCTCCTTCTGTTTCCGAATTCTCCAGGGGGAGGGGTTGATTTGGGAGGATGGTGAGCAAGCAAGCGTCACGGTTTGTCACGTATTGAAATGCCATTTCAATCTAGCTGTTTTTCAGATCGCGTTTATTTAAATATTTAAAGCTAATTGTACCTTGTAATTGGTGCTCTCTGTACTGTCGAATCTTGAGCCTTACTTCTCTGAACATTAATTATGATAGACAATGATTTTTCCAAATTGAGCCAAAGGTTAAGATTCAAGTGATTGCGCTTATCACTAAATTGCGTGAAAAATATTAAGCGTTAAACACACAGCAATAACAATTGTGTTATGTTCATATACATACATACGCATACAGTCAACCCCGGTTAATTGCCACAACCAAAGATGTACATTTTTTGTGGTACTTAGGCGGAATTGCACTTAACAGTACCACATGGTACTTATATAGGGTGTTTTTTTTACAGGTTTGTTTTTCGAATAGAGATAAAACTGGCATTTTGTGGTCAAATCTGGCAACTCTAATGTCATTTATGTTCAGTTTGGTTTGCCATTTCATCATGAACAGGTTGACAAAAGAACAACGCTTGCAAATCGTGCAAATTTATTTCGAAAATAATGGTTCAGTTCGCGAAGTTTACCGTGAGCTCCGTCCATTTTATGGTCGACATAATCGTCCATCAGAGCAATTAATTCGGTTAACCATGGATCGTTTTCGCACTACGTTTACTCTATGTGATAATACGCATCCGCAGAGACGTCGAACAGTGCGCACCGAAGAAACAATTGCCGCTGTAGAGCAAAGTGTTGAAGAGGACCCGAATGAATCGATTCGCCACCGTGCACAGCAATTGGAGCTTTGTCCATCAACTTTATGGAAGATTTTGCGCAAAGATCTTGGCTTGCGACATTACAAGATCCAGCTTGTGCAAGAATTAAAGCCGCGAGACCATGCAATGCGTCGTGATTTTGGTGTATGGGCCGAAAATGAGATTGATCTCGATGCTGATTTTCATCGCAAAATTTTGTTCAGTGATGAGGCTCATTTTTGGTTGAATGGCTACGTCAACAAGCAAAATTGCCGCATTTGGAGTGAAGAGAATCCACATGAGACCCTTGAAACGCCATTACATCCACAAAAACTGACTGTTTGGTGTGCTCTATGGGCTGGTGGAGTCATTGGGCCATACTTTTTCCGCAATAATGCTGGAGAGGCAGTTACCGTTAATGGAGACCGGTATAGAGCCATGATAACCGACTATTTTGTTCCCGAATTGGATGGCATGAATGTGGATGAGTTGTGGTTCCAACAAGACGGCGCTACATGCCACACAGCGCACGTCACAATCGATTTATTGAAGGAAACATTCGCTGAGCGCATAATTTCGCGGAATGGACCTGTCAATTGGCCACCAAGATCGTGTGATTTGACACTATTGGATTATTTTCTTTGGGGATATGTGAAGTCGCTCGTCTACACCAACAAACCAGAAACGTTAGGGGAATTGGAAGCCAACATTCGTGGCGTTATTGCCGACATACGGCCCCATATGCTCGAAAAAGTGGTTGAAAATTGGACCTGTAGAATTGGCTTTATTCGAGCCAGCCGCGGCGGCCACATGCCCGAAATCATATTTAAACATTAATGGCATAAAATTATCCTTCCAATAAAGCCAAATTGATGGACCTTAAAACGATTTTCTTGTGTTTTATTTCAATTCGAAGTTCTATACCCCTAACAAAAACACCCGATATAAAGTTCCTTAAGGAATATTCTTTAAAAATATTAAAATGTATACTCTCAATTTCTTCACCGTCGTTTTTGATATAATCCATACTTTTTGATAAGACTAAGCGCAAATGACCAAGAACGATGATTGTTATAAGTTGTGTGAGAGGTTAACCGATTATTCATGGTGCCATATTGGCAGAAGTTACATATGTATGTAAAAAAATGTAAAACGTACATAACAGGGGAAATTTGTTAGTAATTATTAGAATGAAGCACAAAATTATGTGGTATTTAAGCGAATGTGGTACTTAAACATGTGGTATTTAAAAGAAGAATTTATTTGCATCCTTAGAAAAGAATGTGAGATGCAGTTAAATACAGTTAGGAAAGTGGGATTAACCAGGGTTGACTGTAAATATGTATGTATGTACTTAAGTGGGTTTTAAGTAAGTATGCCAAGTACCAGGAAACATAACTTGCGTTTTCATATATAGGATGGTCCAGCTAGAGGTTTTTTTTCAATAGGCGTTTTTTGACAGATTACACTTGACTCCTGTCAAACTGCCATGGTATTTTTGTTCGGTATTGTTTGCCATTTTATCATTGAAAGACTCAGCCCGGAACAACTTGCAGATGTAGTACCAAAATCAATGTGAAAAATGTTTTTCGTGCACTTTTTTATGCACTTTTTTTATGGCCGTCATAATCGTCCTACTGAGCCCACCATCCGCAACACCATCACCAGATGTGAGTCTCAATTTACTCTGAGTTGATAACCCGCGTCCTATTCGTCCACATCCAGCTTGCCGTCTTGAGGATATCGCGTCGGTTGCTGAGAGTGGGCCATACCGACTGATTTACTCGTTCGCGTCATCGAAAATTGGAACACTAGAGTGGGCTATCTCAGACGCAGTTACGGCCAATATTTCAATGAGATTATTTTCAAAAAGTAAATGGCAAACTATGTACTTTCACACGATAATAAAGGTTTCACGATCGAATTAAATTAATTAACAAAAAGCATTCGATGGATCACCCGTTACATATGCCATTATTAATTTTAGTATCTGCGGTCTCATAGCATTTTTTGGCAGGTTACGAAATAATGTTTATTAAATATGTAGATCAGTATTTTTTTTTTTATATTAAACCTTTGAGGTAGTTTAAATTTTTTTATTTTATATGATATTCTCAAATAACGGAAGTACCATATCTATCTAAGAATATAAAATTCTAGGTGTGCAGTTCTGCAGCCAATTTAATTAGCTAAAATATAACGTTGTTTATTGAAAATTTTTCAATGTGTAATTTCATAAAACTGTATATATAATCTACATTCAACTTTAAAAATGTATACTATGGACAATGAATTTTTAAATTTATATGTGGTTTTCTTGCACCAAGTTTTATTTGATTGAACATTAAACCTTGCAACATGAACAATTTGTTACTATTGATAGCACAAGGGGAAATGCGGACCGTTGCTTATGTCAGGGCTGGTCGTTATCAGAACACTGAATAATTTAATGACGACAAACCAGGAAGGAACTTTCATTATTTATACAAAAATATATAAGCGATTAATTAAATGTATTCCTTTCTCAAACTATTCACATAATTGAAAAAATTAAATTTGGCCATAAGTTATAGTTATTTTTAACTGGAATATACTTATGTATAAATACATTATTTATATACAAATGTATATTATTTTAAAAGAAGTTTTTGTTATTCAGTCAGACCCGCCAACAGATGCCCAATATTCTCTTACATGTAATAAAACATTGTTTACAGAAATTATTTCATCGTAAGGCTTATCTACTTGCCCATTTATGTACATTCATATGTACATATGTTATGTATGTATGTATGTATAACGATTGCTCTAGCCTAACAGTTCAAGCAAAATTCCAATTTAAAACACATTAACAGCCACAGACTCACTGTTGGTTAATTTGATGTAAACATAAATTTAATTTAGTGAAATAAGCATTGAAGCCAAATAAGAAATGAAAACTGATACAATTTTCAGGAATATTGAAGCCCATAAGAAATTACAAAAAAAAAACTTTGCCGTTGAATAAAATGGAATGATGATATTTTAATAATAATTGTGAAATTAGAAATAAGATAGACGTAATTGATACATACAAGTCAAAGTTACTGTAAATAAAGTTGATTGGATTTGATTACAGAAAAAAAACACAGTTGTTTTTGGAAAAACACTCTCCGGTTTCGCAAAGACTTTATTTTTATATATTCAATAACTTAAACTGACCTGTAAGGGTATATTCTAGATAGATTGACTCGGTTTTTTCAAACCGGTTTCACAGTTTTTTTTCGTAAGATTTTGAAAGATTTTTTTTTAAATCTTGGTTTTTCGTGTATCGAATAAATCGGTTTGTTTAATCACCAAACCGGGTTTTTACCTAGTTGTAAAATAAAAAATAATAGAAATACGGCAGCAAATCGACTTATTTAACATCCAGTATATTTTTAATGAAACGGATACCACAAAGTGCTTATCAATTAGATAATACCATATTTGAAATCCAAATAATTTGAAGAAAAATGGCAATAAAGGTATTTAAGAAGATTTTATATATTTATACAAATGCCAACAGGGGACGGAAAAAACTTGCAGAGACAAAAGTCACAATTTTAGACCAGTTGACAACCATTAGTCTCAAAATAAAGCCACTAATCTGGAAATAAATTCTCTAAACTGGTGATAAGCAGGTCACAAAAATTAAAACGAACACAAAGTATTAAAACGTGAAAGCGAGGAAAAGCAATAATCACGAGCTATAAAAATTTTCAAGGTAGATTGACTCCAAAACATTTATGCGATTAATGCCTTTCCTCGCTTTCACGTTTATTTTTGTGTTTGGCTTAATTTGTTGCTTATCACCTGGTCACAATTTAGAGACTTTATTTTGAGACTAGAAGCTTTATCTTGAGACCAATTAATACCAACTGGTCTAAAATGGTGAATTTTGACTCTATTTGAGACTGCTTACTGAACTCGGGCTTTAAACTACATTTTATTTTCAAAACATTTGTTTCATAGATTTAATTAGTTGCATGTATGTACATTGATATCAAACCTGTTAAGTTTTGATTACTAATCGTAATCATTAGTAATCTGATTACTTTGTATTTGAGAGTGAAATAATTGATTACATTACGATTATCTTGGTCCCAACTAGATTACGTAATGATTACGATTACAAATAATCAAAAAATAATCATGATTACTCTAGATTACTAAAAAGAATCAAAAAGAATCAAAAATAATCAAAATAAATAATTGATTCTTTTCAGCGATTCCTTTTGATTCTTTTCAATCCAAAACCACAAAAAAATTTTCTCTTTTTGTTTTTTTAATTTTTCATAAATTTTTTTACGTAAGCGTTCCAACAAGTTAACAACCGTTCTTGAATTCTAACACTACTCGCTGCAGCATTGTTGGTTTTCATAAAGGTGTAAATATCAGCTACGCTCATTAAAGCTTATTCTGATGATCAGAACTGGGAACTTTCGCGATGGGGCTGATTATATTGAATGGCTGAATTGATAATAATAATAGCAAAATCTGAGACTCAGATTATACAAAAAACAATTTAAAAAATTTTAATAAAAAAATGTCTTAAAATTGAAAGAGAAAAGTTGTTTGGTATTTTGGATTGAAAATAATCAAAAAGAATCCAAAAGAATCAAAAATAATCAAAAAGAATCCTGAATATAATCAATTATTTATTTTGATTATTTTTGATTCTTTTCAGTAATCTAGAGTAATCCTGATTATTTTTTGATTATTTGTAATCGTAATCATTACGTAATCCCAATATTTGAAAGGCACAATTAAATAATAATTACAATTCTTCATTCATGCAGAATATTTCAGAGTGCAGCGAAATCTACATATCTGAAACGTGTTCTGAACTTAATCAATGCCGCCAGATGGGGGTGGTTTAAACGAGTTTGTGGAATCAAATCGAAAAGCTGCTAATAACATGTTCCCAGGATGATAATCAACTTAAAACAGCCCACCTGAATATGAGGTTTTGTAGAGAACCATGAGCTCCGCGATTCGGTTAGAAGCTTCTCAATTTTATAAGGTAGTTTTTTTCTATTAAGGACATTGCTGTTCCCGATTGGATTTTTGATGGTTTTGCGACAGTAGAAAATATTGCGCCATTGTTTATATGACTTTTCATCGGCAACAAATGACACCCTCTTTTTACTACTCTTCGCAATATCGTCAGCATTTATGGTCCGCTCTTAAAGTTCGATCTATCGTTGATTTTTTCTTGAGAAAACATGTTTTTTTCGTATAAACTTAAATTTCGAAGATATGATAAGAAATAAAATGGCTACCCGCAGAACATTTGTTTTATCTTCAAAATAAATTTCTCTGTAAAGCATAGTACTATGTTCAGAGTCGTGAAATTTCGACAGCATTATGCATTTGAATTTCCGTGAAATTTTAAAAGCAGCATTAATGTCAAATAAGAAAAACGTCAAAATGAAACTTGAAAAACTTTAAACAAATAGTTTACGACAATACTTTGTCCTACCAACATATTGATAAATTTGGACAATATTATATATTTGTTTCAAACAATTTTAGTAATGTTTTTAGCATGCAGTTTTATAACCATTCAATTGTAGTTCAATAAACCGCAAGATTGAATTCACTAAAAAGTACCGGTGATTTTCATAAGGGGGAAAACGCAACCACCCTCAAAAAACAATTTTTAAAAGACAATCGTAATTTTTAGTGTCATAAAACTTGCACTTTATTTACCAGGATTGAATGTGCTACAAAACTGCACACTCATAAAAATTAAAAAATTTACTTTATTTACAACAATGGTGTCTTTCATATAGTATAATGCTCCCTTCGACCAAAAAATGAAAACTTTGACCCACTGTAAAAAAAAACTCAGAAGTGTTGGACCATAAGTTTGTTCTACAAAAATTATCTACTCAACATACCCTTTCAGAATTATAGCGTCGCTATTCTGTTCCAAAAATGCTGTTGGACAGTGTAATATATATTTTAATGAATATTTATTAAATAATAATTTTAAATCTTGTAAAAAGTTGTAAACTTGGGTTTACATGTTATTTGTTTGAAAATTTTTTGTATTTTAATTAAAAAATAAATAAATAAAAATGCATATAATGTCCAAATATGTCAATATGTGGGTGTGCTGAAATTTTGTCAAGGTCGTATGACCATCAGTCCAGAAGCAATGGCAAATTTTTATAAGTGCTCTTAATCATTATACTATTTTTTTTATTTTTAACTGGTTTTACTACATTTAGCAGCATTAAGGGAGTTTTGCAAACTTCCAGCACAACCATCATGGATGGATTGCATTTTCGACCCTTTATGGTAGCTGCTGTATTTTACTCTATTATTCAAAATAGAAGGAAACCGTTGAATAGATTTTTAAAATTATTATTTTAAACAAACTGTTTATTTGAAACGGCTTGTAAATTTCAACAAATGTCACTTTTCGCTCAGATTTAAGTGACGTGAGCATTTTAAATAGAGGTGAAAAAATGTTGGTGGCATTATGTGGCTAGCATGTTGTGCGATAATTTCACAACTTTGCAGTGATATTCATATTTCACGCATATTTCATGTCAACGCAATTTGTATGGATATTGACAGCCATATCTCGTGAAACGCGAACTTAGTACTATGCTTAGTACTATGCAAATTGTGTACACAAAACTCTATAACTGTCATTTATTGAAATTTTGTTATAAATACGTACAAAGCCGTAGCCGTGATATTTTTTCAGGATGGGGGGGGTTGCTTTTGTATGGTTTATAGCCTGGTTGGTATATTTAAAATCGATATGCTCAATTGCTTTTGGTGAATTCAAGGAAAGGGAATTCAAAACTTTTCATAAGGACAAAGTAAACGAGAACACTATCAATGTTATAAATAGGTTCACAACAAATTCGCAGCTGGTTATATATTTCCAATATGAACTTGCTGTAGATAAGATGTCAATATCTGAGTCAAGCACTAACTATTCAAGAGCTGTTGAAGTTTTTCTCACATGCAACTGTTTTAACCATACCAAAGTGGAATATTCCCTGTAGTTGTGTCTATATTTCGGAGGGGAATATAACCCCCATAATCCTCTTTTTAAATACAGCCTTGCATATGTACAAAATATGGCCGCGGTGGTCGAGTGAGTAGCGGTGCGTGCTATAACTCGATATGCCGCTGGGCAAGTAAAATCTTTATCAAAGAAAAGTTTTTTTCTAATAGCGGTCAGCCCTTGGCTGGCAATGGCAAACCTCCGAGGGTATTTCTGCCATGAAAAAGCATTTCATAAAATACCTCCGCCGTTCGGAGTCGGAACAAAACTGTAGGTCCCTCCATTTTGTGGTATAATATAAAGACGCACACCTCAAATGGTAGAAGAAGCTAGGCCCAACACTAAGCTAAATAGTGTAAGCGCCAAATTAATACTATTATTCTTTTTAATTTGGCGTTCACACTATTTAGTTCAGTGCTATTATTATTATTATTATACTTATGTACATAATTTTCATTCAATTGAGTAATAATGAAATATTTCCAATTAATTAATTTGCAAATATGAAATAGTGTAACAGATACTTTTGTTGACTGTTTTATACAAAGAACACGTTTCTACAATAATAAAAAATAACGTATTTTGAAAATTAAGTAAAAAAGTAAAGCTCAAAAGTGGCGAATTTTGAAATTTGTCTAATGATGTAATATTTGATTTCAAATTAGATACATTATGAATTGTTTGAAAGATTTTGTACAAATCTGATTTCGGGATGGTTATGATATACATATAATTTGTTTTTGTTTCTAACCATTAATAACATACACACATACATACATACTACGTATTTGACAACTTCTAGTGCTTAATTGTGCGATAATTCAAACGTAAAAATATTGTGTAAAGTTGTACATTTTTCGTCCATTTTGTTAATTTTTAGATATATATATGTATGTTCATTTTTTTTCGACGCACATATAATCACACATATAACTCACCGAAATCGCAAGCCCATCATTATCTTCGTTACTCATGTTTACTTCTCAATGTTCAAGCACAGCATGATGTGTTCGAACAAATCCAAACAACAAACAAACATTTCTTTCACCCTCACCCTTAGGCCAACGGCTCCTGTTTATCTAAAGCTGTGAATTTTTTTAATATATTTTGATAAAAAAAATTATTGTAAATGTCAACCTCGTAAATATGAAGCCTTGATCAATATATAAGAAAACCACATACAGTTAAACCCTTTAAAAAAATATATATGTTACTTTATTGTACCACTACAGGCAAATCCCCTTTAATTTCTACGCCTCCCAGAATAATTTTAACAACAATAGATTGAGCGTGTTGCATATTGCCGGCAGCTAATCAACTGTTCACGTCTCCCTATTCTTTTTTAAATTTTTTCTTTGCTCTACCATTTGAGGTATACTTAAGGTTGCCACCTTTATTTTTGTAAAATCCGGTATTATTACATTATTATATTATTTACATATTTACATTAAATGTATATTTTGCGTTGGAGCCTATCGCTTGTAGCATTTGTGGTTGATTTTTAAGAAAGTTATAGAATTCCAGACATGTCATTTTAATATTGTACCTTACGTACAAAATGCATTTCAATGTTTCAATTTGTAATTGTGACTTATCATCGGACCAGATATCTTTGATCAAAGAAAAAATTCTCTCGACCGTAGCTGATGTGCCAGGCAAACAGAGAATATAGGAAACAATAGTTAGTATGTACTGGTGTGGTATATGATTTTTTGCAAAATATTGAAAGATTTCCACCCAACGTTGGTCGGTTGCAGTTTTGTTTTCTTTCCAAGACTGGATCTTTTCTGCAATAACGTATCTTTTTAGAAAAGTGATTTGATCAAATAATTCAGTGTCGTTCGATTCAATATTGAAACGATGTTTTGATGCAATGA
Organism: Philophylla caesio; assembly: GCA_963971545.1. Classification (NCBI taxonomy): domain Eukaryota; kingdom Metazoa; phylum Arthropoda; class Insecta; order Diptera; family Tephritidae; genus Philophylla; species Philophylla caesio. Next base: position 159,777,057 of record OZ020604.1, on the reverse strand, counting down.
ATTTGGCAGAAGTTTGAATAGACTCCCAATCTGGAATCCTCTCAAGTGCAGACCAAGCGAATATCTTTAAGTGCTCAAAGTGAACGGTCCACTTTTGGATGTAGTCAATACATTCCGCTAAAAATAAAAATAAAATAAACAATTGCCATTAAAAATAGATGGATTATAAAAACCATAAAACGGACGGGTCGTCATCAAAACTAGTTCTTTTGTAATGTTTTCTTCGTCGACTGCTTTATCAATTTCATTTTGAACGACAGTAGACAAAAAATCATTGTCTTTTCGTGATTCAAGCGATTCTACGAGCGTTGTAAGGGTTTGTGCAACTTCCATGGCTGAGACGGAATCGGATTCAATTAGTTTAACCGTTCGATTAAAGAGTGCTGCCTAAATAAATTGTGTAAAAATGTATATAATATATAAAAGTGATATGAAACAAGTTAAATCTACCTGATCCCGCAAAAAAAGAAGCCAAATTTTGGCCATCGGATCTTTAAAAAACGTTTTCAAAATGTTTGGGCTACACTCTACTTGAAGAAAATATTCTTTTAAACCGTCAAAAATTCTCAAAATTCCATCTATAGCTGACAGTAGGCCCAAAAATCAAGTTTTAGAGTAGCCCAAAATTTTTTGGTACTCAACATCGACGGAATCGCAAAATGCTTTAAGTCTCTCTCACAGTGAACAAATAAAAATGTGAGTATATTTTTACAATAATGCATTCTACGTCAATCGGCATTTTATCGCAAGCTTTTTTTAAAGCATTGTGTACTATATGTGCACAACACCCAACGCCAATTATTCCAGGGTAGAGCACATTCAATTTGTAAAATGCGTTATCAGATCCACTGCGCTGACGATTTCCAAAATTATTTGGTGCGTTATCTGCACAGAAAGCAGCAATTTTGCTTTTTAGATTGAACTTTTCGATTGCATTATTCAACATATTTACTATAATATCTGAACTTTCACCGCCTTCAGATGACAATTCGATCATTTTAATTTCCAATCCTTTATTTACCGAAAAATATCGGATAAGAACGGGAAACATTTTAATGTTACCATGATTAGACGCGTCTGTAATTAAAGTGACGAAATTGATGTCCGGCAAGTCGTTTTGTAATTCTTGGCAAACATACGGTGCAATCACATTGGTAACGATGCTCTCACATTTGGTGCGAGCGCAATGAAACTTTACCATAGAAAAACAGCTTCGAATAATTTTGGACGAACAATCGGTGGTACGAAAACTGAGATTAGATTGTATTACGTGGTATGCCCAGACGCCTTCACAAGCTGCTATTTCTAAATCAGACTTAGCCAATGTAGCACTTTTAAAGTATTTCGTCATTGAATGAGAGGACGATGCTAATTTTAATGCATTTTGGTGATGCATTGACTTTATATGCGATTCAATATCTGATTTGCCACCGTGAGCAATATTGAAGTCTTTTGTACACACATCGCATCGCACATCACTATCACCTATTGTTTTTTTAATAAATAAATATTTTTCTTTTAAGTTTTCGTTGAAAACATTCACTCCACGCTTTCTTGACATGTTGCACTTTTTCATTTGAGCTAGTGATGGGGAAGTCATCGATATTTTCGATAAAATAAAGAAACAAAGCTTTCAAAATTTAACGTTACAAATAGTGCTACCAAGTTCTTGAAAAGCCAGTGTTGTAAAAATTCTTAATAACAATTAAATGTAAAATTAAAACAAATTTGTTTCTTGTTTCCTAAAAATTTGCATACATCTGAATATTTCGGTACATTTGCTTGTACCCAAAGCTTCATTTCGGTACACGGTACTGAACCAAAAATTTAGGTATCGTACCGGTTATTTAGGTACAGGTGGTCACCTTAGGTATACTACTACCAGAGAACGTATAATAATGAGAAGGTGCATTTCGTATACGATAAAAATAAATTTGTGAAACGCGCGCGCTAGGGAATCCAGAATTATTATACGTTCTCTGCTACTTCGTCACTCAATTAAGCGTTGCCTGAACGCCGCATAAGTCTTAAATAAGAAATAGAAAGGCAAACAATTTATCAGAAGGTTTGGTAAAAGAAATTGATATCTGTTGTAATGGGAGTATAACCTTCAGAAAGCAGGTTTTATATGCAACAAATTTTGGTCCAGTTTGGACTATAACACACTTAATGCTTTAATTTCCTAGATATAGCATTTTGATCAAAAGAAGGAATACCTACTTTTGCCACGCTGAATATAGAATGGGTGATGTATTTAATTTTTACTTGATGCATTTCTTTTTTTTACTAAATGCACTATTTATTAACATTATTTTACTGTATATGCTTTTGCTTCTTTACCAAATATGTATTAAAAGTATAAATTACTTTGTATGTTTGTCAAATTATATTTAAATTGTTTATTTTTTTTTTTTGAATTACAACAAATTGTTCTTCTATGTTATATTTATCTTATTTAGAATACTACTATAATGTACGACGATTACAACGTGTTACATTTTTTAAAAATAAAAACTATGAATCCAAACTTCCGGACTATCCTGGGATGCCGAGAATTTGTGTTCAGATCTCGAAAATCCTGGGATCATTAAAATGCCTTAAGTTGACATCCCTAATACATATGTATTTAAATCAAGGATGCATTTTAACGTTAAATTTAACCGTTCCGAAATGTTTTCTCTTGTTTCGGTTGAAACATTTCAAAATATTATCGTTAAAGCAATTATCATAATAAATTTCATTACGTTTTTAACCTAAACGAAATGCTGGCGTTAACGTTAAAACGTTAAGAAAAACGTTAAGAAAAACGCTGGAGATTCACTCGTCGCAAACAGAAGCGCTACATACTTTTAGGCACATTAAAATTAACGAAAACGGAAATTTTATAACGTTGCAACATTAACGATTTGATTTCGTTTTGATAACATGGTGCCGAAACGCAACAAACTCATTTTGTTAAGTTAATTTTGCTCGTTAACAAAACAAAATGGTATCGTTTCGTTTGTTGAGCAGCCCTGATTTAAATTGTTAACAAATTTATCTTGTATTGATAAAATGTTAAAAAATAAATTGTTATTTGGTGGTGTTTTAAATTATAAAGAAATAGAACGGAGGTTCTTAAACCTATACATAGATACATATGTATGTATGTAATACATAGTGCAGCTGTTTACATACATACAAATATAAAAATAGAACGAATATTGTGACCAATTAATCTAAAGGGTGTTTTTTTTTAGACACGTGGTTTATAAGAAGTAATAAAACGCATATAATTTAATGCTATGCCCAAGAATTTAGCTTGATTATAAAGATAAGGGTTTACCATTATGTTTTAAAAATGATTTCGGCCAAGTGACTGCGGCGGCTGGCTCGAATAAATTTCAGCCGAGAGGACCAATTTTCGACCACTTCTTGCAGCAATTGGGGCCGTACGTCAGCAATAACGCGCCGAATATTCTCTTCCAAGGCGTCAATCGGCCCGATCTTACCGAGTTCAGCGGTGTTAAATCGCACGATCTTGAAGGTTACCCCATAGGCCCACGACGCGAGATTTTGATAGTTTCCTCCAATTCAGGCACAAAAAAACATTGATCATGGCTCTATAGCGTTCCCCATTGACTTTAACATTATGGCCGGCTTCATTTTTGAAGAAATATGGACCAATGATTCCCTCTACCCATAGAGCACACCAAAAGTGACTTTTTGAAGATGTAACGGCTTTTAAACAATGGCTTGTAGATATCATCTCTGAGGATGCGCATTATCCACTAGAGTAAAGGTTGTGCGAAACCGATCCACGGTTACTCGAATTACCAACTCTGCTGGGCGATTAGGTCGACCGAATATTGGACGCAGCGCGTTCCGGAGTAAGTCTCTTCATTGTGAAATGGCGAATCAAACTATGAAAGAATAAATCAAGTAACCACTGTCAAATATACCAACTCCAGAAAAAGTATTGTCTCATTGAAAACCACCCGTCTAAACAAAACACCCTATACCATGGTACTATAAACAGGTAGTATAATGTTATAGCTGATTGGAGTTTTTTCATATACATATGTGGTCCATAACATGTCAAACTTTGTTTACAAAACAAAATTTTATTTTCAAAACAAACAAACAAAATTTTGTTTATATTTTGTATATTTCTAATTTAAACAAATTTTGTGTTAACGTGATTTGGGAAACCTACATACGTATGTATAAACATACCCAGAAAAGGGACATTGTTTTATAAAAGACTGGGAAAGGTCGGATCTTGTTTTAATATCCAATTGGAACAGAGCTTGGGCCTGCCGCTTTCTGCAAACAGTTTAGTGAGTTCCGGCCATTTTTTGCATTCTTGAAGGTATACCTCGTGATATTTCCAGAATTGTGTGACCAGGAGCAACACTAAGGATCCGTTGAAGTAGGATGAGTCTTGTATCTACTGTTTGCAATAAAATAAATGTATTTTTTAAGCAAAATGTTGAAACGCGTACATTCAGGTACACCAGGGTTGCATTTTCTTTAATGCTGCAACGTTAATTTGCCTTGCCCTGTACTAAAAATTGCAATTGATATTTGGAAAAGTCAGGAGCGTATAAAAACTTCATTGAAAAATCATTTGTGCGATAACAATATTAAGGAAAAAAATAATTACAAAGAGGAGATACAATACTTTCCGAGTACAAACAAAAAGAAATCTAATACAGAAAAACGACTTTATGCGTTAGCTTGGTAGGTGTTAAGAAAACATGTACATATGAATGTATGTATGTATGTACATAGACACGCGCCATTTTTATGAAAGTGCAAAGCGAACTGAAGATAAGTATTATGTACGAAACAAATATACCAAATTAAATTTGTTTACACATCAATGATGTACTCGTATACATATGAACATAAACTATGATTGGATTAATAAATTTGCTCTATTGTTTTCAGATACGTATTTAGTTTCATTGCGTAGTGATAATGTAACGTCATATTAGAGTATAGAGAGAGTTAGCAGGTAACTCAAAGGCATTTCGTAGTATAAGCAAAAATCAACTAAACTTGCCTTTAAAAAATATCTGAATTTAAATATTAAAACTACATAAATTAAAAAACAGACTTTAAATAATAAACAGGGAGGGGAGACAATTAGAGGATTCACAAAGTGTCGTAATTTGAAAACGTCTATGTTTTGTTATTTGACATCATCTTTATGTGCACGAAAAAAAATAAATTTTGCGATATCTAGTAGTCGGACACTTTTCGCTTTATACCCTTAAATAAAAAGATCCGTTACATCTACAACGTCTGCAAAAATGTACATAAGTTCCTCGAAGCTTCAGCATTTTATATACTTTTGCAAAGTAAGATTTCCTCGAAAATTAAATTTTTTGCGAAATAAATTGTGTTTGGATGTTCACGCAGCAGAGCCCGAGTGTAGTTATTGTATATTTTTGGTTAGTGCAGCTGAATTTATTGTGTGTCAATATTAAAATAAAAGGAATTATAATTTGTTTATGAGTGATTGATAAACAAGGAAAGCAGGAATTTAAGAGATACATATTTGTATTTGCCAGATAATATTTTATTCCTTAAAATAGATGCCCGAGTACTGGCCCAAATTTTCTTCTGTATTGAATTGTCGGACGGCCTGTCCGAGAACTGGAATTTACAAAGCATCTAACGTTTTAGTATCAGGACATACCATATAATTATTTGTTTTGAATTATTCGGTTTTACCTATAATTTTGCTTAGAAAAAAGGTTTTCAGAATGTACTCTCTAAGCAGAATGTTATCTGCTCTAGAGAAAACTCGCAACTAAACCATGAGTATAAATAAGAAAAACCGCAATAACTTATAACATACACAAGTCTACTTTATTAGAACGAGTGCAGTGTAAAATGAAGTCAAGTAAAAACAAGAAAAAGAGAAGAAAATTACAGAGTAGATTATACCAGGGCGGATCCAGCTAGAAGAAATGAGAAGTTATTTCTCAAATAAAGTAGAGAAGCAGAGCATATGCAAAGCTAGAGCTGTAACAACAGAGTAAAGATTATCTCAAAAACACTGAGCAAGAAGAAACTTGGGGCGAATATTTAATGGAGGTGAAATAAGCTTCTCTTTGTTTGGTTTTATCTAAAATGCACTTCCTTGAAGGAACTTACATATATTGAGGCTGCAAGTTCGTTTTTTGTTTGCTCAAAACTGCGCGGCACTTAGTACCTGAATTTCGCAAAGAACTTTGTAAAGAAGTTTTGAATGAAAATATCTTTTTTGTTAATATATATGAATTGATTAATAATTTTAACTTTATTTTCACTTTAAATAAATGTTTTTTTAACCATAAACACATATAATAATGTTGATTTTTCCTATGTACGACTACTGAAGATGAAGTGTCCGACTACTAAAAAAAACGTCCGACTGCTAACGCAAAACGGGACTTTTTAGTTAATATTTACATAATCACAATTATATTTTATAGTATCTATATTCTAAATGTTTTGAAAGATATGATTTTTTTAAGAATGAATTAAAGATACGTGTCCGAGAACTAGCGTCTTTACCCTGTACAAAATATAAGCAAAGATTATTTAGTAAACAAAGTTTGACTTATTATGGACCAGATATAAGAAAAACGCTGCTCACATTATACTATCTGTTCATTGTACCATGGTACATACAAATAAATGTTGGGCAATTGATTGATGTATTCTTTCAAAATATGCCAACTTGATATACATATTTACTTCTTAAATTTTTTTTTGAAAATAAGATTCTTAGCACCGGTATTATAATGATTTTTAGTTGCATTTCAGTAGAGCTTAAGATTTAAGAGTTATTTTTTTAGTAAAACTTAAGGTCCACTTAATTGAAGTTGAGTCGCACACATTGATCTTTCAGGCTTTTCGACTTGGGTGAACTTATTTCTATTTTTCGGTTTTCATATTCTTATATTCGCAAATGATTAAAAAAAAGGTTCTGTAATAAAGCAGCATATTCTTTCCGCATTACAAATCGGCTTCTTAACTCGTAAAGAATGTTGCATATTCCACAGTTTTCACTTGTAATAGTAGTATATTGTAAACTTCTTCATATTAAAACGAATGTTGGCTTTACTGACTCGTTGGTCTAATTTATATTTTTTTATGCATCGACATTTGATTTTGTGAATACGTGAATTTGCGTAAGTTTTGCAAAAAATCATTGTTATTTCATAATATTATAACAATTTTGCATTTGTAGCATACTACTTATGTATAAAATATTGTAGAAAGCCAACCCTCCTGTGAGATATTATTTTACCATTTTCTGGCCGAGGACCTGGTGATTAAATATCAGTTTTGTTATACACGAGCGTACTTGTACACAAGGGTATTATAACTTTGTTTGCATAACGGTTGTTTGTAACAGCAAAAAATAATCGAGATAGATATAGACATATACTAAAATGATCAGAATGAAAAGAATAATCAATTTAGCCCTGACTGTCTGTCGGTCCGTACGTCCGTCTGTCCGTGGTTACAATAACTTGAGTAAAAATCGAGATATCTCAATGAAATTTGATACAAAGATTGCTCTTTTGAGCAATGGATAAGATCGGTTAATAACCACGCCCACCATCCATATATCGTTTTTTCGGTATCTATTACAGCACATTGAGTGAAATTTGGTATTTGAAGCGATTTTGAACTAAGAAATTAGGTTTTTATGAAATTTTGAAAAACAGGAGTTGCCACGCCCACTTATGAAAAATTTTCTGTATCTCAATAACAGTATTAGTTATCGTCACAAAATTTGGTGGACATATTTTCCTTGATATCTCTATTATTACCGAAGAAAATTTTTGAAATCGGATCATAACCACGCCCACTTCCTATATAACGGAAATTTTGGAAAATGTAAAAACTTAAATTTTTCGGTATCTATTACAGCAAATTAAGTGAAATTTGATATTTAGAGCGATATGTAGTTAATTAAGAAACTTGATTTTTATGAAATTTTGCAAAATGGGCGATACCACGCCCACTTATAAAAAAGCGTCTGTAGATATCTCAATAACGATGTAAATTTGGTGAACATATTGTCCTTGATATCACTAGCATCACCGTTAATAATTTTTGAAATCGGACCATACTTCTATATAACGGAAATTTTGAAAAATGCAGAAAACTTCGTTTTTCAGTATTTATTGGAACAAATTGAGTAAAGTTTAATACTGGCAGCGATTTGAAACAAAGACGAACTTTATGAAATTTTGTTCACCGACCATACAAAAATACATCGCAAGAGTATATAAAATCGGTTTCGCGCGAATTTCGCTTTTCTGACTTGTTTTTATTTGATTGCGTCAATGATAAATCAATTTATTTGCAGAATATCTTTCCCCAGTCAGCGCAGCGGTCAACTTGAGCTTTTTTCCTGCAACAGATCTGTAGCACTCGATTGTAAATAAAATGCAATATAGCAACTGCAATGTTTTTGCTTACTCATTCCTTCAAACGTTTGTTGTTTCCCTGCTAATTTACGAACCTTCCCGAAGACGATCTGGTTTTTGTCGATTAAGATCAAATAAAAAGGGGTATTCTCGTAACAGTTTTCAATTCAATCATGTTGATTTATTTTTATTTTCATTAAAAAAAATGTACATGCCTGTTTTGCATTCGAAAATTTTGTTCGGATTCGGAATATATAAATCCTTTCTCCTCGATCTGTTGTTAGTTTCTCCAGTTCTTTGAGGATCAGGGTTTATTCTTTTCTTTCTGGTGAATCAAAGACAATACTTTAAAACCAAAAAAGATGCTCGTTAATGCCATTCTCTCGGTCTCAGACCAATTTTGTCAAAATTTAAATGCAAAAAATATATACATACATATGTGTGTATGTACTTACATATGTAGGCAATACAAAAATTATAATTATAATATTAAAACTATGAAAGTTTGTACATATGTTTGGATGTGTGTTACTCAATCATGCAAAAAGAACTCAATGAATTGAAATTAAATTCAGCAATACAGTTTATAACCCGTATTAAAAGATATTATATTTTTTATAAAATATAAGTGGGAATAGCACTTTCCATACATGCGATGCACTAATTAAATTTGGTACGGATGTATGTATGTACGTATGTACACATATAAAATCAATTTCATGTTCATGGTTATCGGAAGATTGAGCGTACCACCTCTGAATTTTTGATACCAAATCTCTCGGTAAATATATGCGATGGTGTACTAAAATAATGTTTACGCTGAAATCAAAACAAAATAGATGTAAAATTCAATCCACTTAGCCGTCCTTCGGAACATAGCAACCAATATCAGCTACTGGATTAGTATTTATCCGCCGACTACTTTCAATTCAAAAAGAAGAGCCAATTCACCGTCAGATTCTTAAAATGATCACTCATTGCCCAGCGCACCAACACACTACGCTACAAATTAGCTTTTGCTAATCGTTTAAGTAGAACTAAAGTCTAAACAATACGAAGAGGTATGTTTGGCTAGTGCTGTATGCTTGAGCACAGATGCATGGACATCAAAGTTATATTGCAGTGAACGCACCTTTCGTAGAACCTGAACTAGGTGCCTTAAAATCTCACCTTATACATATGTAGCTTGTATCGAAAGTGCGGAGCGTTATACCAATGCAACCTATTTTTAACACAACTAAAAATAATGGATGTGGGATGGAGTTAGAAGTTTCTCATAAAATTACAGCAGTAGTTTCATATAACGCCGTAAATATTGGCCAATCGTGTTCAGTCCCATGTTTCGCGCACACATTTATTTAATAATTCAAAAAGGAGTGTTACAAATAGACAATATTAAAACAAAATCAAAAGCGTTTGCTGAATTTTACCATCGTAGGGCTAATGGGTAACAAAACCTTAAGGAGGCACAAAAGCAATTAATTTTGCCTCAACTAAAATTTAAAATTGATGTGCAAAGGGAATCGAATTCAACATTTGAGATGTCGTCTATTAAAGGTTAAATATATCTTAGCAGTAGTTTTGCCACGTCTTAAGCCTGATCTTTGTATGACTCACCAGGAAAGGCTATCATAGAAGAAATATGACATGTATTGAAGTAAATTTATGAAAAGACTACCGAATTGTTCGCTGAGCAGAACGTTACTCTTTCAAAGGTTGCATAACTTAATTAATTCAATTTTTTGCAAAATACTGCAAAAATTCATAGCAGGGAATGTTGCCATCTCAAAATAAAAATTTCACAAGTGCGCAATAGATAATATTAAAAAAAGTTAACAGCAATACAACCAACCAAATATCTCAGGGTTCAAGTACAAAGTTGAGACATTTCAACAAAACTTAAACGATTCTCTTAGAAATTTGTTTTGGTATCCAGTTTGCCAAATACGATTGTGGAACCAATACAAGATGTTGATAAGTACTAAAATGAGGAATATTTAAATAAAAGAGATTATCCATTTAAGTAGTGGAATGAGCGGAAAAATATGTTCCTCGATTACATGCTTATATTTTGAAACCTCTCTGTTCCATCAATGTTTTACTTAAATCAGTACTTGTACTCGTATCAATCAATGTATCGATACCTACTCAGTATCGAATAGATGTCGAGTACTTGATTTAGCATATTTTCAAAGTGATTGTATTTTTACAAGATTATTTATCTTTTAAGAATTTTTCATACAAAAATTTAAGACAAAAACTGTATTTATATATTATTTGATTTCAGAAAAAACAAGAATACATTTTAACAAGCTTAATAAATAAAGTTTTTTTCATATAGAATAAGTATAAGAAAAGAACTCCTTTTTTGTTATATTTTCCAAAAACATAAACTTTTCCAAGTGTTTTCCTGAAAGGCGGTGTCGAGATTTTTATATAGTTAAACCTGTTTTTGAGAGAAGTCTCCCGCAGGGACAGATTATCCAACAGCCGATAAGTAGAGAAAGGCTTGCTTATATAGCTGCGGAAATGTAATGATCATATCTCTCCACTCCTCTAATGAGTTGCAGTTCAAAGAAGATATGGAAAAGACAGATAAAGAGCCACATCGTCTCCTAAAGACAGACAATTTTTACGCTTTTTTTGTGCCAAAACCAACTGTCAATGATGTTGCTAAAAATCAAATTGTATTACAGGACTGCATTCTACTTTAGATTCCGATATAAGTATTTTTTATCGATACCTAATTGAATCGCAGTAAAAAGTATCGAGTTCGCAAATACTTGGTAAATTGTGAAAAGTATCGAGTATGTACTTGGCTTTACATGTATCGATTCATCCCTATTTGCAACTTTTGTACCTTGCGAAAGGATTTTTCCCGAAGTTGGCCAAACTATTACTGACAGAAGATACGTTCTGTTGCCTGAAACATTAACGTACCTTACGTTACTACATAACAATATGTAAAACTTTAAACTTTGTGTGTCTAAGTTCCTTTAAATTTTAAAAACATGCTTATTACATGAATAAAATTTATAAATGTTGATTTAAAATTATACATTTGTAACTTTTGTTTGGATTTTGTGGATAGTTTTGAGGACTTTAAGATACCTTCTAGCATTTTTTAGGTGCTCTCCAAAATTTTTGTTATCTTTAAGAACATTGTAGGTCAATTATAAATTCATATGTATGTTTCTTAACTATAGCTAAAAAAAAAGCAATATTTTACTGAAATTGTTTTTTATTACGAAGTATACTTGCTACTTTTTTTGCTTTATTCTGTACACTAAGTAGCTAGCTCGCTTCATTTTTGTCAAACGGTTCCCGACGGCTGACGATAATATGTTTCTCCTTTAAAATAATAAATGTAGTAACCTTAAAACTTTTTAATACTAAAAACTAACAGGCAACACTTTTAAATCCGGCTTCTATTAACAGAATATTTTTTGAACACAAGATTAACCCCGATCATTTAATCATTTAAATGTGTATAAATAACACGATTTTTCAATGAAAGTTTTGCACGTTTTCTAGAAGGAAAAGGAATAAATAAATTTAAAATAATAGTTTGGCGCTTTCACTATATATGTAGCTCAGTGTTTGGCCTAACTTATCCTTCTATTTGTGGTGTGCGTCTTGATATTCTAAAACAAATGGAGGGACCTAGAGTTTTGTGCCAACTCCGAACGGCGGATGTATTTATGAAAAGCTTTTTTATGTCAGAAATACCCTTTGGCGGATTGCCATTGCCTGCCGAGGAGTAACCGCTATTAGAAAAAAACTTTTTCTATGATTTAGATTTAACTTGCCCCGGCTGAGATTCGAACCTCGAACTTAGCGGCATACAAGTTTTAGAACGCACCGCTACCCACTCCACCGCACCGGCCTCAAAAGATGTTAATCACCCCAACTAAGTCCACCATCGTCCCATTCACCAAAAGAAGGAAGGTGAACCTGACCAACACAATTTTCAGAGGTACTGAGATGAAGTTCTCAAAAGAGCACAGTAATTTCCAATAAAGCAAGAAGAGCGTTCTAGGCTTGTCAATGACTGCATAACAACCACCCAATGATCATCAAATTGCCAAAGTCACAGACTCTATGATTTCAAAACTATCCTTTACGAAGACCTACAACGTTACAATACCTTAAAGGGACACCTGTAATGGGATGGTGAAAGCAATCAACAAATAATCTGAAGTCTGGTACACTGACGGAGCCAACCTGTCAACAGGAGAACTGCGGCCGGGTTATTCGGACCTAGATTTCAAAAAAAGTGTCCCGAAGGGTGTATACCCAACCATCTTCCAGGCGGAAGTTTGTGCAATCGAGTTGTGCGTTCACGAATGTTTTCAAAGAAGGTGTAATGGGACCACAATTAATATTATATCAGACAGTCAGCAAGACGTAAGAACAGTAGACTCCTTCAAGACATATGTATGTAGTCAAAACTTGTAGACAGTTGCAAAACGGTACTGTATAATCAGTATAATGGCGATCGTCAAATGGTAATATACAATCCATGAAGTTCATATGTCCGTCCCGTGAAGCCTTTTGGCTACTCAATCTCAGCAGAGAGGGTCTAAGAACTCTAACCGGCTACTTAACAGCTCACTGTAGGCTGAGATAACGTCTTCACGAAATGGGACTCTCCGAGGTTACGGACTGCAGGTTTTGTGGGCTGGTTGAGGAGACCTCTGAACATATATTGTGTGAATACCCAGACTCAGGCATATACACAATGGGGAGCGACTATCTTCTCCATTCAGAATATGAACAACGACACCCTTCAAAGTGTTCAATTTCATAAACAGTCTAAAGATGAAATGACATCTTGAAGGGTTAGCTCAAGAGATCTAAATAGGTTGCAGTGTTACGATGTCATAATCATAAAAATATATTAACTTAGAATTTACGCTATATAAGTACATATGAAGCTCATTGTTTGGCCGAACTTTTTCTACCATTTGGGGTGTGCATCTCTTATGCTGTACCGATTCCGAAATTATTTTCATGGCAGAGATACCCTCGGAGGTTTGTCATCGCCTGCCGAGGAGTGACCACTATTAGAAAAGAACTTTTTCTATGATTTATTGATTTCTTGAAAGGCCATCGAAATCGCAATACAACAAATCATATAGAAAAATCTAGAATCGTTCGTCTCAGGACAAGTTCGTACAGGTGAGCAGAAGAGTCCTGCGAATGAAATTATCGTAATGGGGAATAAAAGATGACTAAAGTTTCCTTTCTCTGGAATAGGGACATTGCTGGATTATTTTTATTTTATTTAACTTCAATTATTTCTTAATTAAAATAACTCTCCATATCTGAAAAAATCCATATTAACCAAAGTTTCAAATCTTTTTACAAAATATATAAAAATTTCTAACTTATTTTAATAGTTTCCTTGCTTCTTCTTGTTTAGAAATTTTAAACTTATTTAAAACGCCCGCTTGCTTCTTCCATACACATATGTACATATGTAAGTATGTATGTGCAAGCAAGAATGATACATAGATTGCAGAGATAACGCCAACGAGAGAGGAGAAATGTTTTCGTGACGTCACATATTCATATGATGTGAAGCGAACAATGATAACTGAAGTGAAGTAAAGTTAAAAATGACAGTTAGTAATAAATTAACTGTCCGATTCTGTGTTCTTTATAAATAATCAAACATTTTCAAATATTTAATATTGAATTAAAAATAAAAGGTTTTTTTCTTTGCTTAATTCTAATAAAGAAAAACGTTATTGACAAATTATAAAAATTCGAATGTTTGATAATTTAACAAAAACACAGAATCGGACAGTAAATCTTATTTTTAAAGCAATTTATTAGTAAAAGAGGTTAGAAGCAAAACATTTATATATATATGTATAATAGACGATTTTCTCTTAGTTAACACCTTATAATACCATTTATTTGTAGCAAGTGAATGTTAACTTAATTTCAAACCACCGCTATGGTTACTAAACGATATTCTTCCGGTGATAAAATAATAATAGTTTTTGCTATTGATTAATTGATTGATTTTTTTTTTTAAATAATTTTAATATTATTTATTTCAATAAAAATATACCTTGTTGTTTAACATACATTGTATAATCCCAAAACTTTGTACAATTAAAAACACAACAAGTTTCATTCGAATTTCCCTGTTTTTTATTTTCAGACAACATTATATTGATCTTTGGCAAATTTTGTTAGTTTATGAGAGTGTTACGCATTTTCTTTCATAAAATAAATATTCGCAATTTATTTTGAGTCTAAAGCACGTCTACATATTTGTTCAACGATAAATACTTCCATTGAAATAGCGAGTCACAGTTACAAACTATCGATAGCCACTCGAACCCCAGTGAAATCTATCGATACTGCCGATAGTACCATCTGTTAAGCCATAAAGAAAACTAGCTGAGTTTATTAAAAAATTAAGTACATTTAAATAAAATGTTCTGTATCGCGCATGTATACCCACTTTCAATTATTTCAAACACTGAATTAACACAAAAATTCAAAAATTGTATTTCACAGTTTTGTGTTTTTACATTCCTTCGTTCTCTTCTATTATGGTTATGTGGCGACAGCGAATGTCAAATCCTATCATTCTTGTGTACAATACATACATATGTAATGTAGATATAAATGTTGGGTATGCATTAAATGGAAGCTCAAACATCAATAAAATATGTCAGTTTGATACGTTGAAGATTGTTCAATTCTTATATATTTTGTATACATACAGTTTTCAAGTTTGGTTTATATAATTTTCGTTGAGGAATGAATTATACTTTAATTCAAATATTTAATAAATTAAATAAAAGGAATAAAAAAGCCAAAAGATGTATTTTTGTCGTTGTCGTACAATTATGACAAGTGCTATGAATACGAGTATACATATGTATGTAAGTATGTACATGTGTACATTGCATCTACTGTGGGCGAGACAAATATTATCTGAAGTCGAAATTACTCCCCTGAAATCAACTTGCAAATCTGTTTACCGTAATTCTTATTACATTTTTATATGTTAATATGTGTTTGTATATGTCAACAGTATTGTTATATTTATAAGTAATGTATTGTATTTAAAAATGAAGAATTTTCAATTAAACCAATTTATTAATTAATGTATGCATACGGTTTCATCCTTGAAATGTTTATCTCTGCAATTCAAAACACGTACTTATTAAATTTGTATAGAAATTGTACGTACATAATATGACATACATACATATGTAGGTGCCGGTTTTCCCTGATTTATCTCCATTTTAATATGACAGATATAATTTAATTGATTTCTTTCTTAATTCTTAATATAAATTAATATTTCTGTGAAATGTGGTCATATTTAGTTTTTATTAAGTTTTAACAGTTGATGTTGTGGGTGCTGCAGCATAGAAAATTCCTCATACATTTTTTGGGGAATACTCTTGAAGTCCTTTGCCAAACATAAACCCGGGTCGTTAAGGTATCAAATAAACTGCCGTAAACTTTTGTGTTCAATGATCGAACTTGTGTGGCAAACTGCGAGAGGGGCTAATTATTTTTAAACTACTCACACATGTAGTACCAAATAAAATCTTCAGACAGAACCACGGCGCTTGCACTAATACCATACTCGTACATTTACCCAACTTCAAGCCTTAACACTAAATGGTGATCAGAAGAGGAAGCGTAGAAATGAGTGGATGGATTAATTATAACACATATAATTATTTACAGTGTTACAACTTTATTTTTGCATTGAAAACTTATTCAATCTGATTTTTTACCACATATTCACAAGAATGTATGTTTACAATCAGATGTATACAAACAAATGCTCGTACATATTAATGAATATTAAAAAAAATATTAAGGTGGTCAAAAAAAATGGAACTGGTAATTTCAATTCTCATTTTTATATCGAAAAATATATTAATGGAAATTTTCTTCAAAAGCCAATCGGCCTAAGAGCTAAAAATTTATTAAAAAAAATAGTTATATGGCTAAGCAAAAACAAATACCTAGTTATATACAAAATAGAAATTACACAACAACTGCTACACAGTCAAGTATAAATAGCGTCAGAACAGCCGCACTTGACTGGAGTAAGTTGTGAAGAGAAAAATAGGAATAGGATGCGACTCCTTCGAAAGCCAAGAAGAAAGAAGTCTGATAAGGAGTATTGCAGTTTTTTCCTAATTAAATAATAATTATAATTGTGCGCTTACAATATATATAGCAAAAATAACCACGGAGGTTTGCATTGCCTGCCGAGGACCGACCACTATGCGAAAATATGTTTATTTGTACATATGTATGTAAGTTTCAATCGGCCAAGCTTTTTTCATAGTTAATATTACAAAATGATTACATAAACAATTGGTTATTAGTCTTGAAAGCACTTGCGAGATACTGACTTCTTGATCCCAAAATGTTGATGTTCATTTTTTTTATTCCACTTATAATAAAAATTGAGATTTTTTGGGAAACTTCCTGTAAATATTTTGTGATATCGAAATTAAAACAAAAATATGATACATTATTTCGATACATATCAATCTAAAGGAGGAGAGAACGTTAAAATTCCGAACTTTTTCATACCTAAATATTTTTGACTACCCCTTGCATACATTAATGCCCATAGATATTAATTATAATGCATTGAAATTAAAAAAATGGGTTTACACAATTTGTTATCTGAAATTCGAAATATTAATTTTCAAATGGCAGCTACAAAAAAATATGATTGTAAGTATAAAAAGGTCTTTTTTGTTTTTGAAAGCAGTTTTAGTTAGAATTTAAATATTAAAACATTTTTAGAAATAGCAAGCCTGATTTGTATAAGCCGAAGCCCGAACTGAATTTCGATCACTGAATCGAATCAAACATTTTCAAGGCTACAAAAATTATAAAAAAGTTGACTATATACGATGACAGTAATATTTTATTTAAGGAACTACAAGTTAGCATTCGATGAAGAAGTGACTGCTATTCTGTCATAGTAAAAACTTTTAATAATATTTTCTTTTATAAGAAATTTGCCTTGATTTTTAAAACAATTGAGTTGTCCACGTCATTCAGGTTTTCTAGTTTTGTGATTATAACTTTTTCAGTTACTAAGTACATAGAGCTTTTTTGTTGTTGTGGTTAATTTTCACAGTTCGGGAAACTCATGAAATCCAACACCTGATTCGGTCAAAGGAATAATACATACAGCATAATGCACGTAATTCTTTCATATTCTTTAATGCAGCGCTCTCAAGTAATATTCGTAGAGATATAATTTGCGGATTTGTTCCGTATTCGAAATATTATAAATCAGCAATTTATTTGAAAATAATATAACACACAATTTTTCAAGTGTCTACTTTTAGAAATACAAAAACAAAAAAATTATTTTAGAAAGTACATATGAATACTTTACATTCCGTTATTTTCCAATATGGTTATAATAATATTAATTTGGCGCTCACACTACATATATAGCTCAGTGTTTGGCCGAGCTTCTCCTACCATTTATGGTGTGCCTCTTTATATTATACTACAAACGGAGGAACCTACAGTTTTGTGCTGACAACGAACGGCTGATGTATTTATGAGAAGCTGTTTCATGGCAGAAATATCCTCGGAGGATTACCATTGGCTATTTCTATGATTCGTTCCAAAACCAATCATTTCACACCCTCTCGGAACCAACAACAGCAAAAGATCAGAATATTAATATTTTACTTGCCCTGGCTAAGATTCGAACCACGAACTCAGCGGTTTATCGAGTTATAGCAAGCACCGCTCCCCACTCGACCACAGTGGCCTTTCATATAGCTAGAACCAAAATTACGAAATCAATGTGGTTTAATGTAACTTTGTATGCAAAGGATTTCGCTGTCGCTTAGACCGAATTGAAAGCTAGTTTAAAAAAAATATTTAAAAAACGGATGGAATATGGCGTACACTAACACGGTATCTAAGGAATATATTAAAATATTAGGGGTATTCATGCCTTTAATATTTTCATTAAGAAAGCGTGATGAGAATAAGGGTCATGGCGATTAATATAAAATACATTATTAGGGAGTTCACAAACCGGGTTATTGGTCGTATTTCGTCGTATCACGTATTGTAAGTAATACAACAGTTGTAAACTTGTTGTTATTGTTAAATTTTCGTATTTCAATACAACTCTGAAAGGTATGTTTAGTGTGTTATTTGTGTGTGTTTATTTGATCAACTCTTTCTGTTTATTTTTGATTGAAAAAATTAAAATTAAAGTCAGATGGTGATGTAAGTATACATATTTAAAAAAAAACCGTCCGCTCAAGTTTATTACTCGTATAAGTGATTTTTTCACAAGCTCCTCTGTTATTTCAATTGCTCACTAAATAAATACGACCTATAAGACGGCTTGGGAACTCCCTATATGTATCTGGCAATATTTGTATTAATTGTATTGTATTATTAAAACTTATAACTATCACAGTTCACATCCATATAGCCGGGTCGCTAACAATTAAGTTATAGTTAGGAGTAGTTGAATTTTCACTGGGTAAAGTGATTTGATTTTCAAAGAGTCCTTAACATCCCATAAAGCTCTTCAAAAGTTTTCTTGCAGAGTCAACATATTGTCACTTTGTTGTAACCATCAAGGTTGACTTATTTTGTATCAATTGCTATGCACTTGGACTTATTTACTTGAACTGAGGCCCAAACCATTTTGGTTAGCTCAAGTACGGACTAGAGCTTTAATAAAATTGGAAGTAATCTGCATGAAAATGAATATAACAGTGCTTTAATACTTTACGAATGTAATAACATACAAAAGAAATAACAAAGGATCGAGTACAAATCCCCGAATGCATTTTTAGATAGCAATTATAAATAGATTTTCTTATAAAAATGTCTATCAACTTAATGTGGATATAATCAAGAGAAAAAAATTCTAAAAAATTAACAGTAAGTCCGAAAAACCAACTGGTATGACGAGGAATGTCCCGTAAAGACGCATTGCTGGAGCGTTATCGTCAGTTGAAGAAGGAAGCAAGACGCATTTTTCGTGAGAAAAAGAGAAATCCCGAAATGCCGGAGCTTGAGAAAGCACGAAGGTTTTAAGACCGGGGTGAATTCCTGTTAGAATGACAACGGCGTCCAGAAGACTAATGTCCACAGCATTATTAAATTATGAAGGGAGCACTTCTCCAAACTACTTAACGCAAGCAGCTGCAACAACCCTGGAGAAGATGTTGAACCCGAATCCCCAATCAATGATGATGGGCTCGATGTACCATCACCCGACTATGACGAAATCCGAAAAGCGATAGCACGGCTGAAGAACAACAAAGCCCCCAGGGCCGATGGGTTACCAGCTGAGTTTTTCAAATGCGGCGGAGAGGAGCTGGTTAAGTGCATACTCTAGTTCATTTCAAGAATATGGTCGAAAGAACACATGTCTGCTGATTGTAACTTATTTGTTGCTCTGCCCAATTCACATAAAGGTTGATCCTGCAGTTTGCGCCAATCATCGCGGGATTAGTCTTCTTAACATCGCGTGTAAGGTTCTGTCGAGCGTAGGACTTAATCCCACCGTCAATACACTGATTTGAACTTATCAGTGTGGCTTTAGACCTAGTAAGTCTACCACCGACCAGACATTCACAATACGCCAGATCTTGGAAAAGACCCGAGCAGGAAAAATCGACACATCATCTTTTTGTTGTCTTCAAAGCAGCCTTCGACAGCATGAGAAGAAGTTTCCTTTCTGCCGCAACGTCTCAATTTGGTATCCCCGCAAAACTTATACGGCTATGTAAAATGATGTTGAGCAACACCGCCAGCTTCGTCAGGATTGGGAAGGACCCCTCCGAGCCGTTTGATACCAAACGAGGTTTCAGACAGGGTGACTGTTTGTCGTGTGACTTTTTTATTCTTATGCTAAAGAAGATAATTCGAGCCGAAGAACTAAATCGGTCAGGTACCATCTTTTATAAGAGTGTGTAGCTGCTGGCGTAAGCCGATGACATTAACATCATCAGCCTTAACAACCGCGCAGTTAGTTCTGCTTTCTTCAAACTAGATAGATAAGCAAAGCTAATGGGTCTGGAGGTGAACAAGGGCAAGACGAAGTATCTCCTGTCATCAAATAGACAGTTGGCATATTCACGACTGGGATCTAACATCACTTTTGACAGTTATAACTTTGAAAAAGTAAAGGACTTCGTTTACTTATGAACCAGCATTAACCTCAATAACAGCGTCAGCCTTGAAATCCAATCATGCCCGTCCTATTGTATGGCGCAGAAGCATGGACGATGACAACATCAGATGAGAGGGCTCTTGGAGTGTTCGAGAGAAAGATTCTTCGAAAGATTTATGGACCACGCCGTTCGAATTGATCAAATAGATCCAGCCTTGAAGGTTTTTGACGCGGTACCCGCTTTGGTAGTAGAGTAAAAGGGAAGCCTCCTCTGCGTTGGAAAGACCAAATGGAAAAAGACTTGGCTATGCTTGGGATTTGCAATTGGTGCCAGTTAGCAAGAGACAGGCACAGCACCCACTTTGGTAGCAGAGAAAAACGGAAGCCTCCTCTGCGTTGGAAAGACCAAGTGGAAAAGGACTTGGCTATGCTTGGGATTTGCAATTGGCGCCAGTTAGCAAGAGATATGCACAGCTTGCGTGCTTTATTGACCTCGGTCAAATCGCTTAGGCGGTTGAAAAAAAAAATCCAAGCTACTTGAAACTTTCACATTGTTATATTAAAACTGGAAGTTCAAAAAAAGATTTATATAGTTTAAGTTAGGGAATGAACGGAATTTCAATTTAAAATGCTTAAAAATAAATAAATGATAACAGTATCTCGGTTTATGTACCTCAGCGAGAACCTAGATATATGAAACTATGTACTTTAGAGATGATAAATATTTATTCGATACCGTTTCTAGCAGATTTATTTATTTGTCAGCTAAATGAATAGAAGTATTTCATACTAGCTGGGAAGACTAAGCTAAAATTACTTAAAATAATCCCTTAAGCAAATAGTTACCAGGCCTCTTGGAAACCAGATACCCAGACTCCTACACTGATTGAGTTCATTTAAAGTTCTAGCCAATGGAGCATTAAGAGACTAATTGGATTTAGCACGTATAAGGCTACGAACAGGAGCATAAAAATTGATTATACTAAGAAGTTCATGGCAGTCAACATACCCACTTATGTATAAGTTAGTTACAAAAGAGCACGACAAAAGTGACCTTCTGCTATTCAAGGATACATCGTGAACTGTAAGATGAAATTGGTGCAGTAAATCTCAGAGAAGAAAAAGCAAAACGTACACACGATTTCTGAATTCGCTCATTTTGATTAATATACATATATAAAAGTAAAAGTATGTAGGATACTCTAGTCGTGATCGAACAAAAGTAGTGTAGAGCGTTTTTCTTAATTCATTTTAAAGTCGCTAAAATTTTAGAAGAAGCGTATGTAAATATATTCGTACATATTTAACCTATACAAAGTTAATGCATATCGGTTGTTTACAAGAAAACAGTCATAACTGAAAAAACTAAAAACTTAAGAAAAATGTGTATGTGGATTTGAATTAAAATATTTATGTATGCATTTACATACAAAATAAAAATTATTACATGTGTATGGATAGTATATGTAGATATTTTGTTCTAGTGAGCTTCTGGTAATCTTAGAAGAAGAGATAATGGTCATGTTTGCATTCCTTACTCGATTACTTTGTTTTAGTTTAATTTTTTTTATGACATCGTCCTTATTTTATAATTAATAAAAGCTTGCACTATTAGTTTTTCTGCACGTATGTTCTTGTCACATATCTTTCCTTTTTTAGCTTGACTAAACTACAGAGTTGAAATATATGTACATAAATCAAATGAAAAAGTTTGATAAGTACATTTTCCTAAAATTGTCGATTTAAAAATTAGTCTATACGTTTCTTAAATATTTATTATTATTATTTATTAAGCAAGAATCATTAGTACAACAAGAATCTTCTTCTTTTTTAGCACAACAAAATTAGCATAACATTAAAATTAATTATAAATACATGAATTCAAATAGTCAAAAATACATGAAAATGAAATGAAATCATACAGGTATAATTTTAAAAGTAATTTTAATTTTAAAAGTAATTTATCACTAAAACCTAAACTAATGTTGACGGTCAGTCTAGTTTATTTGAGAAATAAGAGTGTAAGCGATTATTATAGTTGCTTTTGTTTAACTTGCCTCGTATAATGGGTGGAATAGAATTCCAAGTTCTAATATAACTAACGAAAAACCGTCTAGTTGATGTTATAAAATTAAATATTGGTACAATGAGTTCTTTTGAGCGCTCAGATTTTGGGAATATTAACTTCTCATAAAGATAATTAGCGGTCTTAGTTGAGATAAGCCGGAAAAGAAAAATACATGTCTTGCCTTTAAATAGTCCTGTATTTCACTTCCAAAAACACTTGTCCTCCACTGCGATATGTGGTCAAACTTCTTTAGCCTGTACACATATCGGGTTATCTGGTTAAATATTACTCTAATCTTATGATCCGAAATGGAGTCCAGCCTAATATAAGCCAACTCAGAGTGAGTAATCATTGGCACTATCAGTTGAATTGCCAGTTGGCGCCTAGTGCCTACAGGGGTAAATTCTGCTGTTTGACGAAGGTTTCTCAACGTAACATAAACTTTAGAAACAACAGCATTTATGTGACCAGTGCAAGAAAGACTGGAGTTTATAATAAACCCTAGGTTTGTAATTTTATTTACATATTCCAAAGGCTTATTACCAAGGGCGAACTTAGGTAAAACTTTTATGTTAAGTTTCTTCTTGGTAATTGGTAAAACAAACGACTTTCCAGAGTTAAGACAAAGACTGTTTATCTTGGACCACTGATCAATGGAATAAATGTATTGGCTAAAAAGGCTAGCTAATAAGTCTATATATTCAAAGGTATTTGACAGATATAACTGGATATCATCCGCATAGGCATGCATTTTTGCGAACTGGAATTCCCTAAAAATGTCATTGATGAAAAAGCTAAATAAAAGGGGACCAAGAATTGAACACTAAGGAATACCAGAGGTAAGCTTTCCTAATATAGAAGTATTCACACCTACCCTAACGCGTTGATGCCTGTCCGTTAGGTAGCTCTTTAAAAGTTTCACAGAACTTTCATCAAACCCACAGTAGTTAAGCTTATCACATAAAATCAGATGATTTACCGAGTCAAATGCTTTTGAGAAATCGAGCAAGCAAAGTAACGTTAACTGGTTGTTATCAAAAGGCAGCCTAATATCATCTAGAATTTTAAGCATAGCCGTTGAGCAACTATGTTTTGCCCTAATTCCTGACTGAAAAGGGGAGATAAGATTATATTTGTGGATATGCGTATTAATTTGCTCAGCTAAAATTGATTTAAAAACCTTAGAGAGCGATGGCAAGATCCTAAAGGCCGATAATCACTAGGGACACTAGGAGATTATTTATTTGCCACCGGTTGTACACATGCAATTTTCCAAGCGTTTGGGAAACAGGAAGTCGTAATACAATGATTGATAACATGCGTTAGAATGCTACTTTAGTTTACTTAGGTATAACAATTTTCCTCTTCAAATGCATTTAAATCGTCATCCTTTAATTTACAATCAGATACAGAACGATCACGTATACGAAAATGTTTAATGTTACGCCACAAAACAGATGATGGGAGCGAGGAGTCTAATTTGGACGTGCAAAACTTTCTCTTTTCCATTCAGATTGCATATGTGGCCTTGTTTTGTGCATACATAAATGATACCCAATTGGATTCAGTTGAGTTCCTTTTCCATACTGGGTGCAGTTTATTTCTTATTTTAATAGCTGTTTCACAAACAACAACAGGAACAAACAAATCAAAAGCATTTAATAAATTGTCATTAAGGAAACTAAGCTTGTAATTTACAGTAGCAGGACGCCAACAGTCCCACCAGATAATACACGAGAGATGTAAATATAGAGAGTCAAAAATTAAGTGCTTATAACGGTCAAAAACAATGTCAATAGTACAGAATATAAGATCATGGTCCGAGATGAAGGGTTGCTGGTCAAAATTTAAAACAATAGTTGGATCAAAAACCATAAAATAATTGGTTGGGAAGACATTAAAATCTTCATATTGAACGCAGCATTGCGCATGCAATGTATGTACATATATACATATGTACATACATATGTGCATGCAAAAAAAGCATTGTTAAAGACTGTGTTCAGACACGGCAACTTCCGTGTAAAAGCCGTGTATTACTTTCCTACTTTGACTGCAGCTTTTTAATTACTGATAATTTGTAAAGTATGCACAGAGTATGACCGAAATAGTTCGCATAGGCCCCAGTTTAACCGGAAAAAGGGAGAAGGTAGCCAAGAACGATAGAATACAAGATTGCGCCTTCCCGATGGAAAATGATGTGAAGCAAAATGCGTGCAACGTCACGAACATGGTTTTACTGAGAATCGAGAATTTTAAAGTTTTTACCAATTTCGGCACATTATGCAACATATTTATATTCAAATAACTTAATTTATGCACTGTGTTTGATTGGATGCTTTGAAAAAACTGCATTGCAGCATTAGGAGATACAAGAAGCTTAACTTGCTACCAAGTGTGCACATCTACACTTTCACATAATTTTTAGCGAGTTTTATAGCGCCGTATCATTGATAGACTCTGTGATTTAACACTTAACACCGCGCACTTCATGTTTAATAACTTTATTTTAAATAAAATTGCTTTTAAGCATTGAATTTAAGTACAAACAATTGTATGCTTACAAACATACAAACGAAACTAACCGCGTTCTGTGACGTAGCATAAACAGCTGATTCTGTCAAATTTGCTGAGAGCGAATAGCGGTTTGCGAAAGGCGCAACCTCTGTATTTTCTAAATCGTGGAAGGTAGCTTTATTTACAGTGAAAGGATAGAATAACTCAGTCCCGTAGGAGGAGTTCCATGTAACAGTGAAGCAATAGATGAAATGGTAAGACTACGAAATAATTAATAAAACAGTCTGATAACCTGCAGCCACATATACATAATTGAACAAAATGTCTACTAATAATTGTTTAAAAAAGTTATATAATTAAAAAAAAACGTTGGGTGTACGGTACAAAATCTTTAATAAGTTTTTTTAAAAGTTGATTTAGTATACGAATATAAAATACAAAGTACCCCACGCTTTTTGAAAATGATTAAGATTTTTTTCTGTTTATTATTTTAGACTTATAAGAAATATTAATTTCTACTTTTTGGTTTTTCCTGCCATTAAAGCGGTTTTTAAATATTTTAAACAATTACTTATTTACATATGTAGCTATATCTGTTTTACGCTAAAATGTAGATTACATCTATTTCTTTTTAATACAGTGCAGGATATACGATTTCTTAAAAGAGAAATAAATTAAGTTAAAAATATTTAAACAAGTATTCCTTGTTGAAACACTTTTGATTAATTTGGATTTAACTTTCAACACATTCTGTTGTTATTTAAATTCCTAAATACTATGTAAAGTTATTTGTTTTTGAATTTTTTGCAAGTTTTCATTTTATTTACATACAAAATTAAAGTCCATAAAATAAAAATTCATACACATATCGCTGATGAATTGTAGAGTGGCTCTA
Source organism: Philophylla caesio (assembly GCA_963971545.1). Taxonomy (NCBI): domain Eukaryota; kingdom Metazoa; phylum Arthropoda; class Insecta; order Diptera; family Tephritidae; genus Philophylla; species Philophylla caesio. Next base: position 159,750,979 of record OZ020604.1, on the reverse strand, counting down.
ACTGAAATTTCTTTCGAAATTGGGTTTTTGCATTTTAAAGAGGCTTATACTCGTACTTCTTTAAGAAATTTTTGAAACGTAGCTGTATTCCTTAAGGTTTTGCTCGGAATGGTTTATTTTAATTTCATTGAAATAAAAAACCTGAGTTAAAGGTTCAATTATAAAAAATTATATCCCAAATACGTGTATGTATGTATATGATTTATAAAAAATGCAACAAAATATTTCTTCCACATACAAGTAGGTATGCTACTTAATTAAATTTAATCTATCAATATTATCTCATGCTACAGTGCAATTAATTTAATTTATTTATATTTTATTATCGTGGTTTAAGCAAAACCCGAGCTTCAAACATTGCACAAAACTTACAAAAATGCAGACACGTAGAGTAAGAGTGTGGCGACATTTGAAAAATTCACGTTTTCGGGTCGACAAAAGTGTTTTTATTGTGTGAAAACAATAATTTGTCTCACAGAAAAATATTCCAGGTTAGTGTTGTCCGAAGTAAAATTTCCTGCCAAAGAAAAATAATCTTTACTTTTTAGAGAATTGTGTTTTTTACCGAGTTATTGAAGTAAACCAGAAAAATTACCGTTGGGGAAATGTGGTGCATTTGATGTGGGGTAATGTCGTGCACTATAAAGAGGTCTATTTTTAAATAAAAAGAGCTTCTTTTAAATTTTGTTACTTCTTTTATTTTATTTTTTTTCAACTCTGTTTTTTAACTTCATATGAATTTATATAGATATAACTTATATGTACGAGTATATACGAATTTCTACTTGAAATTATTTGTAGAATAATAAATAAATACATAGCAATGGTTGACTTTCTTAAATAAACCAATAATTATCATTTTTTTCACACTCTGGTACCTTTACTACACTCGTAAAAATAATTCACAACATGTCCCAACAAATTTCTGTTGGGATAATGTGGCGCACTTTTTTTTTTAAATTTACAACAAAAATGTTGTTTTACGTAAATGTAATCAAGGTAATTATCTTTCGAATGGATGCTTACTCGTTGTATTCAGTTGAAAAATACGGTTATACGAGCAAGTCAAAAAAGAGTGCACCACATTTACCCCCTTATACTCTACCACGTCATGCGACCATGCTTTTGTGGGATGGATAAGAGGAGGGATAATCATTGGGTGTATATGAAACCACAGTACTTTTCAGTTTAACTTACAATGCCATCTGGAAAAGTTAAGTCTAAGAAACTTTTACAAAACTAACACTTGCGAAAAACCAAATTTGTTTAAACTTACACTTTTTTCACTTATTATTTACATTACATTCAAGAAACGAGATGAACCACTGTAATGTATAGTTTTATATTTTTTTTCCGCATAAGTTACAACGCTTTATTTCTTGTGAAAATCTTTTTATCATCGCCGACACTAATGAAGTTTCAAGTACGTTTACTTGCTGTAGAAAAGTGCATATAATCAAAATCAAATGTTGAGGTTGTAGTGTTGGGAAAACAATATGGAAACACACGCAGGTTATTAATATTTCCGCCTTTTGAAGTCCACTTCACGGCGACTAGCTGCGGCTAGAGATAAATTGCTAAATATTATTTTATTTATTTATTTTTAATTCAAATAGCTTTTTCAACAAACAATGAGGCATTGCATTCTGAAGGGAAAACACTCGTGGGATCGCGCCGATTTCGAAATAACGCGTATCAACTACAGCCAACAACTAAGCACTACAACACTGTTACCCGCCGACGATGCGAATGAGTAACGACCGAGATTATCTGCGCTGAAATGCTCGAACAACGCCAACACGACCGATTACCTCCGCAACCAAAATACCAATGAGCTTCCGATATTATAAAATACTCGTAGGTGCTCTCAAAAGGCTAATACAAAAAAACTTGTGGTTGTTTACAATACTTGTTGTTGTTTTTTCTGACCGTTGTTGTTATTGTAGTTGTGAGAACTTGCATAGATGGAGCTACATACCTACGTACGTACCTATGTCTGTAACATGCGCAGGCAAAGCTTTTACAGTGAAAGCTTTAGAGCTGCGCACTTGTTGCATGCACTTGCTGAACTGAGTTCATATGACAGATAACTTTTGCAGCAGTATAAATACATACATACATATAAGCAAGCATACCTATGTGCATGTGCAAACATACACATGTGTGCCCTTACACAAAAATCACGGCGTGTGTGGACGCTGGCGTTTCGAGTTTCACAACTGGCGAGAAACTGAGGGGTTCAATGGATGCCTAAGGGCGATGGACACGCCGCACAGTGTGACAGGTGTGACTATTAATATTATAAATATAAATACAATTTTCATTTAAATTGTTCCGCTGTGGTCGAGTGGGTAGCGGTGGGTGCTATTACTCGATATTCCGCGGGGTTCGAGGTTCAAATCTCAGCCAGAGCAAGTTAAATCTAAATCATAGAAAAGTTTTTTTCTAATAGCGGTCACTCCTCGGCAGACAATGGCAAACCTCCGAGGGTATTTCTGCCATGAAAAAGCTTCTCATAAAGTACATCTGCCGTTCGTAGTCGGCAGAAAGTTGTAGGTCCCTCCATTTATGGTAGAATATAAAGACCACAAATGGTAGGAGAAGTTCGGCCAAACCCTGAGCTACATATGTATGTATGTATATAGTGTAAGCGCCAAATTATTATATAATTATTTCATATAAATTGTTAAACAAACCATATTAATATGCTAACATGTTCATTGGAGTGGTCCTTAAAAGGTAATAGGCGAATCTGTGAAGATTTTAGTTGCTCAAGTTCAAATCCTGCATGTAAATACCCAAATTTGTCCATACAAAATATTCTAAAATTTCCACAATTGTTTTAGCCTTTGCAGATTCATGTTAGAGTTGAGTCAATAATATATGTATGGAATTCCTCAAAAAGTTCATTTGTATGCATCAACCTTTGTGTCCACAGTATTTCTCACTACATTGCATATTATACTTGATACGAAATAACCTCCTATCATCTTCAATTCAACCAAGTGCGATGTCAACACGATGGAAAAAATATTCAGCCCTATCGCAAATTTCATATGCACAATTAATTCCCAATAGATTAACAGGCAATAAAAAAACATATTTGGGAAAAAATGTTTGTATTGCGTCGTAATTATTTTCTTGCTATGTTCAGCCAAGGGCGCAAATGTTAAAATTTTCATTTAACGTAGTTTATATTAGACAACGTTCCTTATCGGGAGTATTTTGGAAATTTCGGGCATATTGTGTCCCATACTGGTCGGCGTGTACAAAAAAAAGCAAAAATACAAAACAAATAAAGTTATTTTTTATCCGCTCTTCCTCCTGAAACACGATTGCGATACTCTCAATTACACATTAAGTGTCAGTCAAAGACTGCCAAAAGATACATACATATGTTTGAGCACATGTCACACGCATTAATGTAGTAAAGAGAGCTAAAATCTAAGCTTAGCGAGGTGAAAACAAGGTTTATAGATCATGAGCTAAAACCATGAACAGTGTTACTGTTTTCATCCATTCAGATCAAAATTGATAAAATTTTTGAGATATTTTGGGAAGACACTTCTATTTTCCACATAGTATGTATCAGTTTTGATACATTTTAAGGTATAACAAAGCAATCATATTTTGTGTGAAGTTTTGCCGTTTAGAAAATTTTTACGTTCCTGTGGTAAATTATGAATATAAAACTTGATTTGCATTTCACGGAACACACATTATTTGGCAACTCTGCTTACGTTTTTAAAATCCGAGTATTTCCGTCAACGTCAGACATTTTGTGCTTCCTTTTTTCTTTGTCGCAGTGTCGAAACCACTTTACCTGTGCTACCAATTTTTTCAGAAAAATCCTATTCGTCCAGCCATGTGTGTTGTGGTCTAATCCTTAAGAGCATTAACGTTTAACTACCACTTCGATAGTGATAATGAAGCTGATTAACTTTTTCGCAAAACCATATTTTGGCTTGCCACTACAGCCTAGTGGTAGCGAAGCTGACAAAATTTCCGCTAAGTTAATATTAGTGGCTTATAAACTTCTTTTTCTTCTTTTATTGGATAGATAACCGCCTATGCGATTTTGGCCGAGCTTAGCATAGCACGCTAGTTATTTCTCTCTTTCGCTAACTGGCGCCAGTTCCTTACGGCCTGGTCTTTCCAAAGCATCCCTTTTCCTCTGCTACCACCGGCGGGTACCGCGTCGAATACTTTCAGAGCTGGAGCGCTTTCATCCATTCGAACGACATGACCAAGCCAGCGAAGCCGCTGGATCTTAATTCGCTGCACTATATCTATGTCGTTATAAAGCTCGTACAGCTCATCATTTTCATCATCTACGGTATTCGCCATCGGAAAGGCGTAAAGGCCCATAAATCTTTCGAAAAATCTTTCTCTCGAACACTCCTAGAGCCTTCTCATCAGACATCTTCATCGTCCATGCTTCTGCGCCATACATTAGGACGGGCATAATTAAGGACTTATAAAGCCTGATTTTTGTCCGTCGACAGAGGACTTTACTGCTCAGTTGCCTACTCAGTCCGAAGTAGCACTTGTTGGCAATAGAGATTCTGCGTTGGATTTCAAGGCTGACACTGTTATTGGAGATGATGTCAATGTCATCTGCACACTCTTATAAAAGATGGTGCCTGACCGTTTTAGTTCAGCGGCTCGAATTATCTTCTCCAGCATAAGGTTAAAAAAGTTACACGACAAAGAGTCACCCTGTCTGAAAACTCGTTTGGTATCAAACGGCTCGGAGAGGTCCTTTCCAATCCTGACGGAGCTGGTTGTGGTTCTCAACGTCATTTTACATAGCCGTATAAGTTTTGCGGGGATACCAAATTCAGACATTGTGGCATAATGGTAACTTCTTTTCGTGCTGTCGAAAGCGGCTTTGAAGTTGACAAAACGATGGTGCGTGTCGATTCTCCTTTCTTGAGTATTTTCCAAGATCTGTCGCATTGTGAATATCTGGTCGATAGTAGATTTGCCAGGTCTAAAGCCACACTGGTAAGGTTCAATCAGTTCATTGACGGTGGGCTTTAGTCTCTCACACAATACGCTTGACAGAACCTTATATGCGATGTTAAGAAGGCTGATACCACGATAGTTGGCCCGAATTGCAGTGTCACCATTCTTGTGGATTGGGCAAAGTACACTTAGAATCCGAACAGTAGGCATGAATTCGTCCGACCATACTCTGCAGATAAGCGGGTGCATGCGTTTTACCAACTTTTCTCCACCGTATTTGAATAACTCAGCTGGCAGCCAATCATTGATTGATGATTCGAGATCATCATCTTCTCCAAGGTGGTCTCTGCCACTATCACTAAGTAGTGTGGAGAAATGCTCCCTCCATAAACTAAGTATATTCTGAACGTCAGTTACCAGGTCATCGTTGTCGTTCTTACAGGAATTCGCCCCGGTCTTAAAACCTTCTGTTAGCCGTCGTACTTTCTGAAAGAATTTTCGGGCGCTTTTCCTGTCGGCCAACATTTCAAGCTCTTCGCACTCACGCATTTCGGCCTTTCTCTTCTCCCTCCTTCTGCCCACAAGTAATTGTCCTTTAAACGTTTGCTGTGGTCGTCATCAAAAAAGGGGGGGGCTCATCCGAGGCTTAATATTTCTTTTCATTGGTTTATTTTTTTTACGTGGTGGGTTCAAAGGCGGGGGTGAAAATTTTTAGTTCCTTTATATACCGAGCCGCTTGCTCCAAGACAGACGCCCGCTTGCAGCCGTAACTCGCTGCGGACTTTAGTGGACCTGAAACCGAATATGTCGGATTGGCTCCACTAAAGCTCCCTCTCTATTAGCCGTGACCTAAGGCTCCACACGGGTTGGTTACCGTATCTTGCACATGGGTTGCTCACGTTGACCAGGGTGCACGAACGTGGACGTAAGAGTAGGGATTGGGTACAGCCGTGCAACTGTAACCACATAGCCAGAAGCACCACTGTACCCGATTGCACTTCAGATACTATACCTACTAAATCTTGAAATAGTGGAAAATCGCTTTGCATATTTCCACTAAATAATACTATTATCTCATATCAATAAAAAATGTATATCTTGACTATGTATTTATCATATACCAAAGGTCAGAACTGCACGTTGTTTATTTAATTGCTATTAATTCTTAATTTAAAAAAATAGAGGTACATTTTTTAAATTATTATCGCTTATTTGTTAGTTAAAAATACTTACATATTTTATATATATCTATTGCAATAGCATTCGTGTCTTGTTCGTTCATTTTAAGGAAAAATATTTTTTTTTATATACTTACATTCTTAGCTTTATTTTGAGTTGATAGTTTGATACTTAAAAAAAAAAGAAAGTGATACATTTATTTATGATCCATTTTTTCTAGACGTCGCGGCAACACTGATCATGAATGGCAAAGCCATGAGCGGAGATGAAGACGCGCATGCTCTATTTCCGGTATAGCAGTTGTTATGATGGTTAAATACATCCCTATAAACCATGTTAAGTGCAGCTGTATTAGTATTGCATCCATATATTTTTAATGTGGCTCCCAATTAAATTGATTGCAATTTTTTTACATGCATATACATATATGTAGCTGCTCTCCGACATCTTAATTTGCTTGTAAAGGGTGTTTTTTTAGACGTGTGGTTTTCAATGAGGCAATACTTTTTTTGCAGTTGGTCTTTTTGACAGCTGTTACTTTGTTTATACTCAGTTCGGTTTGCCATTTCATAATAAACAGACTTACTCGGGAACAACGTTTGCAAATGGGCCCAAAACGAGATGGCCACCGATACCGATTTTCACAAGAAAAATTTGTTCAGCGATGAAGCTCACTTTTGGTTAAATGAGTACGTTAATAAACAAAATGGTCGCGTTTGGAGTGAAGATAATCCACAATCCATTGTTGAACCACCGTTAGATCCTCAAAAAGTCTCTGTTTGGTGTGCTCTATGGGCAGAGGGAACCATTGTCCATATTTCTTCAAAAATGACGCATTATCTCGCGTCTTGGGCCTGTGGCGTGGCTTCCAAGATCGTACGATTTAACACCGCTGGTTTTTTATTTGTGGGCTTATGTGACGTCGCTTGTTTACGCAGATAAGCCCGAGATGATTGACGCCTTGGATGAGAATATTGAGTGCGTTATTGCTGACATACGGCCCTAATTGCTGCAAAAAGTGGTCGAAAATTTGTCTTCTCGACTGGAACTTATTCGAGCCAGCCGAAGGGGTCGCTAGCCCGAAATCATTTTTTAAACTTAATGGCAAACCCTTATATTTATAATAAAGCTAAATTCTTGGCCATAGCATTAAATTATATGCGTTTTATTTATGTACGAAATAAATACGGAACAACAGTCATCAACTGAACAGAACGAAAATTGACACTGAAGATGGCACAACGGATGACGGATGACGGAAAATCGTTCCAACAAATATTATCGAAAACTTGTTGTTTTTGTTTCACATGCTAAATTTTCTTATTTCAATAGAACTCTGAAAGGTGTGTTTAGTGTGTTATTTATGTCTCTTATTCGTTCGGCTCTTTCTGTTTTAAATCATTTGAGGTTTATTTTTTTTTTGAAAAAATTTAAATTAATAATACATTTACCTAAATGCGAATCCAAATCACGCATTTCCAAAATATCGCATTTAAACAAAATCACGAACGAAATGCGTTCTAACGAGATATATTTTCTCGAACGGATCAAAAAATAACAGCCCTGGCAAATGCTTTTGCTTATTTTTGACATTGGCAATTGAATGTCAACACATTTAATACGAGGGCGGTGTGATAAATCAGTGATTTTTGGGCAAAAAATTATTATATTTTTCAACATAATATCCTTTTTACTCTAGACACTTAGTCCAGCGTTTATCAAATTTTTTATTCCTTCTAAGTATTAGCTTTTCTCATGACTCTCAAAATAGGCGTTTATTTATGATGACCTCTTCATTTGACCCAAACCTCTTATCACCCAGCCATTTCTTCAGGTTTGGTTATAGGAAATATTCGCATGGGGCTATATACATATGGAGATGTGGATTTTGAAGGAGACACACAGTTGCGCTTAGGATCGTGTATGAGCAATCGCGGAACGCATCCCGCGAATAGCTTTTTCATATAGATCAGTTGAATTGCCTACAGCCACAGCCACCTCACTTACTTTCATTCTCCGCCCATCCAATATCATTCAATGGATTTGATCGACGATTTTTGGTGTAACGATTTCTTTTAGGTGTTTGGCGTTACTTGTGCTGATACGATCAAACCGGAACTCAGTAAACCACTTCTTAACCATTGAAATTGATAGTGCAGTGTATTTATCAAGCCTTTTCTTGGTTTCGGTGATAGTTGTTTTACGCAAAAACTGACTTATCAAACCACCTTCGTACAAAATAGATGTTTCAAATAAACTGTCAGAGGAAATGCAAATAAGACAATGTTAACGGTTTTGAAATGACTCAATCGAAATGCACATTTGGGCTCAATGTTAATGTATTATAAAGTTGAATGGAATATTGCGTTTACATATTTTTTTGACGAAACCGACCTCTCAAAGTGGTTTATTGCTGATTTCATGAATACCACATAGGGTAGGTGTACCAGTGACCGGACACTTCCAACGTTTTGCATTTAAAATTAGAAAACCGTTAAAAGTTTTATTTTAAATTAAAATTCAATAGGCGCGGGCGTTCATTTTTAACAGCTTAAGAAGTGTATTTTTCTAATAATTGCGGCGCTGACTTTACTTGAGAGCAATCAGTTGGTGCACCTACGCGAAGTGCGGAAAAATAATTTTTTTGCTAGTGTCATACAGATTTTTACAGGTAAGAATTATAAGTTATTACAAAGTGGAAAAGTGTTGGATATGATTTAGTTTTGGTGATAAATAGTGTAAAAATGATTTGTGACACAAATTTTGTTTAAAAAAAATCATATTGTTAATAAATTCCACTGTCCGGTTACTGGAATGGAAATTATGGCGAATTCCAGTGTCCGGACATAGTGTCCGGTTACTAGAAATTTACTTATTTCAGTATCCGGACAGTTCGTTATTTTTATATTCTATACGTTATTTTTAATTTAAGATATTTTTAGAATGAATTATGAACAACCTGGCACAAAAAAGCGAGTCCCAGATAAGGGAAATATGGAGAAGGCATTAGCAGATATACGGAACAATGCTTTAAGCCTTCGAAAAGCAGCCATTACTTACGGAATCCCTAAGTCCACTATCCAAGATCGTCTCCAGGGAAAGGTACCCGAGTTTTCCTACAAGATGGGTCCCCAATCATATTTAACATATGAAGAAGAGAGATGCATTGTTGATTGGTTATTAAACTTGTGCAAATGTGGATTTCCAATTAAAAAGGACGATCTTCTGAACACGGTACAAAAAATAATCAAAGACAGTGGTAGAAAAACGCCTTTTAAAGATGGTAGGCCGGGGCGGAGGTGGCTATCGCTATTCTTAAAACGTAATCCTGAGTTGTCAATGAGAGAAGCAGAAACCATTAACAAAGCCAGAGCCACAGTTAGCGAGGAATCAATTAGAAAGTGGTTTTCTGAGTTGCTTGATTTCCTCAAGAATACTAAAAACGATGACATTTTGAAAGAACCATCACGCATTTTGAATGGTGATGAAACTAGTTTTTCCTTATGCCCAAAAACGGGAAAAGTTATTGCACCGAAAGGTTACAAAAACGTCTACCAAATATCATCTGCGTCTGAAAAGGACACAATAACGGTATTAGTTGTGATATCCGCTAATGGCATTATTCTTCCTCCGATGGTTATTTTTCCTTACTTAAGACCACCAAAAGATCTAGTAAACAGTATGCCAGAAAGTTGGTTTCTAGGCCGTACTGAAAGTGGGTGGATGAAAAGTGAAACTTTCTTCGAATACGTCGCAAATTGCGTTAATAAATGGATAAACGAGCAAAATATAAGGAGGCCTATTATATTATTTGTAGATGGCCACAAATCCCATTTGACAATGGAGTTAAGCAAGTTTTGCGATTCTAATGGCATTATACTTTACGCTTTGCCACCAAATACAACCCATATAATGCAACCGGCCGATGTCAGCGTTTTTAAACCTGTTAAAGTTTTCTGGAAACAAACTGTTCGGGAATGGCAAAGTGAACACGTGGGAGAGTCTCTCACTAAGAAACAGTTTTGTCCATTACTTGAAAAAGTTCTCAGCTGCCATGAGTATGCATCCACTATTAAAAATGGATTTCGCAAGTGTGGACTGTATCCTTTTGACCCGGATGCTGTGGACTACACAAAATGTGTTAAAACAAATGCTGATCAATTGTTTGAACATAATAAATCTGACTCAAACACTCAAAAAACCCGATACGAAATTGCTTGTGATGTTGTAACAGAACTATCATCCAAATTTCTGGATAAAGGCATGGATCCTGGCGTAATTTTAGAAGTAATTTCCGGAGCTGAGAACCTTAGTTCCACCTTGCTTCACTCTATTGAAACCCAAAATGCGCAGGCTCCGACAGAAAAACCCGTACGTGACATTCACTCCAATGCTTCTAAAGACAATCCTCTTTTATGTCAGGAGGACAACCTCTCATCAATTTCGTTAATTGACATGACCTTAGAAGACTTAGAGATACCATCAGGTGTATTCATTGTGAATGATGATGGGGTATTGGAACCTGTAAATAGTAGTACAGGGCGCAAATCAACGAATCTATCCGTCTCAGCTAATTTGTCTCCAATGCCAAGTTGCTCGTCTAGATTATCATCACATTTATTCTACCCAAAACCTATTGGATTTAAAAGTAAAAGGGTAAACAGTTCGTCAACCAAGTCACCCAGCGCTATATCTTCAAAAGGATGGAGAGATTTATACACTCAAAAGGAAATCCAAAAGCAGCAAAAACAAAACGATATTGAGCAAAGGAAAAAAGAACGTTTAGCAAAAAGAATATTAAAAACAAAAACTAAGCCAAGATCTAAATCGAAGTTATCTAAAAAGAAAGAAATATGCCTAGTGTGCTTAGAGGATCTTACAAGTGATGTAGAGGACGACAACCTTAAAAATATTGGTTGCGACGTTTGCCCCTCATGGTATCATCTCCAATGTACGACATTGAAAACCCTTTCGTATTCGGAGGCCTCCCTAAGCGCTTTCATCTGCAATTTTTGCTCCCAATAAATATATTTCGTATAGATGGTTAAATTATATGTAATAGTATGTATACTTTGCATTTAGAGCTTTTAATTTACATTCATTAATGTAAGATACTTTATTTAAATGTGTTTGGTTTTTGTTTAAGTGAATTGCCGTTATTTTTTTATAGTACCTGCTTTTTTTATTTCAAAATACTTGTGTTACTTAAAACTGTATTTTCAACGTATGTTACACGTATACCATTTTTTACATTTGGTTTATTTTATTTTTTATTCAATAATGTAAAATATTTCAATGAATTCCTATTATTATTTTTTAATAAAAATTATTGTTATTCATAAATATCATAATTTTTTATTAAAGAACACAAGTGTCCGCTCACTGGATCGTTGATGTCCGCTCACTAGAAAAAGTGTCCGGTCACTGGACAAATACCACATATCTCACAAAAACTATTTTTATAAAAAAAATAGTTCTTATTCGTAAAAATGAATATACTTAGTTGACTTTAAATTAGTTAAACTTCCTGAATTGTTATCAAATATTTCGATATCATTGACTGCTTGCAAAGGAATTGAGCTTGAAGTTGAAAAAAAAGTTAAGTGTCCGGTCACTGGTACACCTACCCTACAATAGTAAACGAAATTGCATAGTGCGTCCATACGTTCAACATTTTATTTTAACAGCGGACTATAGAAATACGACGAATAACACGGATTATAAACTCTCTAAAAGCTTTGTTTTGCCCTTGAAAGAGCAATTTTTGATGATACCAAATTTAAAAAATAAATGGCTATTAAATTCCCAGCGTACGTATTATTCGGCAATGAAGTGGTGCTGCAACTATCTGATGGTACATTGGCTAAACTACACACAATAGCTGTACTGGCTGGCGGCAGAAAACGGGTATCAGCGACCGTTGGTTCCATATTTGTGTACACAGCTAACGGGTATGGATTGCGGCTGCGTCGGCGTCAACGCAGGCGACGTCTGCGCGGCGACGCAACTATGCGCTGTAGCAGCGCTGCTACTGTTAATACCGTTACTCTGAAACGCTACCTTCGTAACTTCCAACTGCATGTCACGTTCCTTCAACATCCTTTTCAGCATCGCGATTCGCCTTGTCATAGCCAATTAATCATTTTATGACAAGGCTTCAGCAGATGTCGACTCGCCTTGCGATACAGCTGTGGTACTCGAAATCTTTTTTGTGGCTCTATTGGCGACAACTTAAATTACAATTGACTTAGACAAATATACTCACCGCAGTATATACTTCTTCCTTGCCTGTTGGCAGCTATTAAAATAAGAAATGCTCGCTGTGGGAATTACAAGTCCTACAATATACATACGTTAAAAACGGGATTTCACGAAGACCCAAACGAAAATTGCGTATAAAGGCAAAGAGGAATGGCAAACTTTGGTCATTTCACAAAGAAAAATTTAAAGAACGAAACTGAAACATATGTAGCTGCAGATGTGCATCATTTTTGAGATTGTTGTTATCGCGCATATTACCCGTAGATAGAGCAGCCTGTGACAGAAAAAGCGTGCTATTGCAGAAAGCACAAGGTCGTGCTATAACATACTTATGTATAATTTCTTTTGTGTGTTATTATTTTTTAATGCAAGAAACTTGTTTAAAAAGGTGTTTAAATTTTCAAAGTAATAATTTCTTAAGGTGGCAGGTCTAATTGAAAAATATTAATGTCAATAAACAAAGTTTATGTCATAAAATATCATCATACATATATTCAACAAAGAAACTGTTAACCCTTTTGAAGTTCATTACAAATTCTTTGAGAAAATTTTTAATTTCTCGACTGAATTCTTAGAAAAATACTTAAAAGTAGAAAAATACTTAAAAGTGATTTCATTTATTGTCCAATGCCGCCAAATGTTTTTAAGTGCAGCGAGGTACACTTTCCTTGCCCCAAGAAGTATTAGAGCGTAATGCACCTGAATGAGTTCATTTAAGCTGTCCGAGAAATTAAATCTATTAAATCATATGAAAGAGATATGAATATATGTATGGATTTTGTTAGAATTAAAAATAAGAAGCAAACGCGGAAATAGTGGGCGAACAAAAACAAACTATTCCTAAAACTGTCATAAAATGCTTTGAGGATCATTCCAGAAATTTTAAATGGGGTACAGATGCATTTCGAATAATGTTAAATTATAGTACTTGCACCGGAAATGTTGAATTGGTTTGTATAAAGTTTTTTGGCATCATAGTACATACATATATCACATGAAAGTCTCGAGCTGATAGTCACTTATACCATCCCTACCGGCAACTCAGGTAATTTTTAATGCCTTTAAAACTAACTATTTCGCCACTAATTATTTCTAACAGAGCCAACTAACTATTTTAGTTTAGCGATGTCCTAGGCGGTAATAAATTGTTCAACTCTGCATGACTTTTCAACTAAATTAAAGTTAGTTGATTTTATAAAAGTTAACTACAAGTGTGTTTTTTCGTAGTCTACTACCGCATTGCTAAATATGGCTTACAGAAAGCTGAAACTCACACACACATATTAATTTACAATTTCCAACAATTTGTTTTGATAATCACCTATTTTACTGGCAGTACTACAGCCACAAGCTATTACATTAGCTAAATCAGCTGATTGCTGACTTTGTGGCGACTTGCTTTTACTCAGGACGCGAGTTTGATCTCGCATCGAGAAATGTTCGTGAGTTCGAGCTCACTTTCGTATGCATAATAGCAAGCGTTTGGTCACTTTTCTGAAATCAAACTCACACCTTGTTGAGTCTGCTTTTTGTTGACTCGCTTTACTTTCAGTGTAACAATGGCTGAATATTTTATTCCTTTAAGACAAAAAAAAATGTATAAACCAAGACACGAAGTTATAAATAAAAATGATTATAAACAAATACTTCGGTTTGAACCACAACATGTAGACTGGCTAACAAATTACTTCCTAGGAGAAAAAAACGTGCGTGGTGCTTTTTCGAATAATAAAACAATGTGTACATTCCTAAGATTTTGTGCCGATCCATGCTTCCAAGATGGGATTGGAGAAGACATCGGTGTACATCAAACAACGGTTTCAAGGGTGATACCTGAAATGGCGGGTATTTTATCGGGAAGAGCACATGAACGGATTAAATTGCCATGCACGAACGAGGAAGTTAGAAGGGCACAAAGGCAATGGGAAAAAAATAACCGTTTTCCGTTTGCAATCGGTGTTATAGACTGTACACAACTCCAAATAAAAAAACCAATTTCTCACAGCGCTGAGTACATATGTAGAAACGGGGTCGACTTCCTAAACGCAAGTTGAAATGCATATTTACAATGCATAGAGTTCCTAAACGCATACATGAATTTTCTGGCAACGCCTAATGTTCCTACACGGTTGGCAACTCAGTTAGATGAGCATCAGATGTTAAAGGTTCAATTAGAGGTACCATACCATAACGCCATAACCATAATCGTAGTCATAACCATAACCATATTTAAGCAATCGATTAGTGGTGCCATAACCATAAACAGCTGATATTTGCAATAAACTGAAAGTAAATAAAAATTTAGTAAAGTATGTAAAACGCGGACGCAAAATATAAATTAAAACTCATCAAAACAAAATAAACTGCACACGAAGAACAAAAATATCACAATAAACAAGGCGAATCAGCAATCATTTGTTTATGGTTACGGCAAAAACCAAAATTCAATTGGTCGCTATGGTTATGGTTATGGTTATGGCGTTATGGTATGGCACCACTAATCGATTACAGTGTAACCCATAAGGTTGGTTGGATCAGCTGTTTTCTATGGTTATGGTTATGGCACCTCTAATTGAACCTTAAAATCATGAATCAATTTTATTTGGTATGCAAACGAGCTACAATGGCAGAGTAACGGCCGATTGCACCATCTCTGGTTACAATTACCGGTGGTTAGCAGCAATTCAGCTTACTATTCAGCGCTTGCTTAATTGACAGATGGTCTTAACCGGCGCTTTGAGTTCCGATTAAGCGCTTAACCGGAGATGGTGCAAACGGCTCTAAGTGATTTTATTTATTATAACTAAATTATTTATTTGTTTATTTGAGCTTAATTCTTTATGACCAATTAAATATATATGTATGTATGCATGTATCTTATGTTACAGAGAAAAAAAGTGGACACATGAGCGAAAAAGGTATTGATTTCTTCAGGGGTCCTGCAAGGAAGTCAACTTGGTCCGATTCTGTTTTTACTTTTTATAAATGACTTACCTTCTGTAATAAATTATTCAAAAATTGTATTGTATGCTGATGATGTAAAGCTTTTTAGATCGTATCATTCGGTTAAGGAAAGGTCCTTACTACAAGCGGATTTAAATAGCATGAATAACTGGTGTGAAATAAAGTACATGCCACTAAACCTTAAAAAATGTAAAGTAATGTGCTGTTCTCGCAGAGCAGTTCAACCAGCTTCTTATGAAATATGTAACCATAACCTCGAACAAGTGTTTAACTTTGTTGATCTTGGAATTGCAATGGACCCGAAATTTAATTTTAATCTTCACATAAATGTTACAGTTAACAAAGCCAAGGATGTTTTTGCATTTGTAAAACGGTGGTCAAAAGAATTCAATGACCCTTTCATCACGAAGGGTCTGTTCACAACGTTAGTGAGGCCCATACTGGAATATGGATATGTTGTTTGGAACCCGCACTATCAAATTCATTCCGACAGAATAGAGTCAATTCAAAAACGATTTCTGCTTTTTGCTTTAAGGAATTTTCGTTGGAATTCTCAGTACAACCAGCCGCCATATATAAGTCGTTTAAAATTCATTAATCTTCCTACACTTGCTAGTCGCAGAGAAATGCTGACAGGCTTGATCTCTAGCCCATCTCTTCTTGGCGAAATAAAACTAAACGTTTCCTCCAGAATTTCAAGACATTTCCGGCCTCTCTTTCTGAAGCCATGTAAAAGTAATTTTGAGTTAAATGAGCCACTCCGTAGTTTGTGTCAGGATTTTAACACTCACTCCGGTTCTTTTGGTATTTCAGACTCACTTTTTTACATAAAGAAAACTATAATCAATGCTCTCAATAATTGATACATTCATACATATACATACATATATTACTATTCGATGATGAGCATTTGTTCTGTAGCTGAACAGTTTTAGATCTCGACACTTAACAAACCTCTGCCTTTCATGACTCGGCGCAACATACATACATATCTGAAAAAAAAAAAATTAAAAATTGTTTTTTATTATATATCCGTGCGTCATGCGGATGCGCCCCTCGCGTCGGTCGGGCGGGTATGGAGGGATAAACCCGTTGGGATTATTATTATTATTATAAGACTTCGCCATGAAGCAGATTTTAGCGGCAAAAAAAAGAAACGTAATACCATTTGGGAAACTATATGGCGAGAAATTAAAAATTTAGAGAGCTCCTTTCCATTTTCGCGAAATGAAATAGCTAGATGTTTCTTGAACATTATGGGGACCTATAAGCGCATTAAAAAAAGAAACAGCACAACTGGCGAAGCTGCATCAAACTGGGAATACTTTGACGAAATAGATGAAGTTTTTGGGAGCCGCAGTAGCATTGATGTGCCACTAGAAATGACCGAATATTATTGATTTCTTGTCGCGTCCATATTTACACAAAATTTTAATATTTGTAATAACATGTGTTTATGACATATGTTTTATGTATGAGTTGTAGAGTGACGTTCCTAAATGCTGTCTATATGCAAAGCATTTATCTGTAAAGCAGAGTTGCACTTAAAATCTGCTTTGCATTGCATACGCATTTTTTCAAATTATGCATTGCAACTTGCCTTTAGGAAGTCGACCGGGTTTTCATTCAATAAATGTGCAGGCAACATGAGACGCAAATTAGCTGTTCACCAGTGTGAATATATCTTGGCCAGGTTCTGTCCATGGTGCTCGCGTTTTGCGAAACAGCACGAGATATTCTACAATAATGACTGCTACTAGTGATGCTTTACTTCTTGGAGATGAGGGTTATGACATCTCTCCTTGGTTGATGACCCCATTTCGGAACTTACAAACTGAAGCAGAAATCAATTATAATAGAATATTTACGAAAGAAAGGTGCATCATCGAGCGATGTTTTGGACAGCAGAAACAGCGATTTGCAATATTGCAATATACAATTCGGGTCGCAACAGATTTAGTATCAAAGGTAATTGCAAGTTGTTTTGTTCTATATAATATTGCAAAGATTTCAAAAGATAAGTACGATTGTAACGAAAGTGATATCTTAGTATGTAACTATTCAAACTTGGAAGTAAACGACACACCACAAAACAATTCCAGAGCTACAGACGCAGGAAAGAGAAGAAGACAAGTGATTTCAAATTTATTAAATTGAATATATATTTAATTCAAACAAAAACAATAAATTAATAAAATATATAATGAACATTAAAATTTTAATATTCATCTAAAGTCAACTCCTTCTCTGCTGTACGATCTTCTAAAATTTTCAGTTTTAGTGAAAGAACTTTATTTTGCTTTAATAAAACAAGCCTTTGCAGTTGTTGAAAATTTAAATTTTTTGTCTCCTCCGTCTCATAATTATCAAAACAAATTTTGGCCTGTAATTAAATTAAATAAAGTTAATAGCAGGCAATCACACTAATGTGGAAAATTAACATTGCCTATTAACAAAAACAAATAGGTACTACAGAGCTCGGCGCGAATAACCCTATTGAGAATATACCGGGTAATCGGCATTATTAGTAGCATGTCGTTTTCTTTGTGTGGTTTGCTTTTGCACCAGTGAAGTCTGTACAGGCGTTAACACTGCTTTCTCTAAGTTACTGCTGGAACTCTCACTAATAATGCCCACCGTCAAATTACCTGCTATAGAAAAAAGAGAATAACAAAAGAAATATATTATCATTAATACAGCAAAAATTATATACATAAGTGGTAACGGAACACTTGCTTGTAATTCTTTCGATGACCGGATTCGATTCAGCTGAGAGCATTTCGAATAAGTCTGACTCCCTTTTTTTAAAATAATTTTTTTTATTTTCCGTTTTATTTTTATCACTTTTCCCTTTTATTCTGCACTTCATATTAGCAATTTTCTTGATTAATTTCCTCGCCCGTTTTTTCTTCAAATTCATGGCTAATTTTTGCAATTACATATTTCTTTTTTTTTATTTCTAATGCCAGGTAATTGAATTTTCTTTAGCAAAAACTCGTATTTCTTCAAGTAATTAACTATAAAAATCGACAACGATTCGTTCAAATCACCATTTAAATTGGCACTCTCCCTTTCCGAACTCATGTTTGCTACTAATCAAACAATCGGTATGATCTCAGTTATCTCAAGTGGTGGCATTTGCTCAATCTCCTTTTTATGCATACCATTACGAGCAAGAACGATAGAATACAAGATTGCGCCTTCCCGACGAAAAACAATGTGAAGCAAAATGCGTGCAACGTCATGAACATGAATTGAATGAGAATCGGAAGAAATTGCAAGAAAAATGTGAGGTTAGGTTCTCCTATGATTTATAAATTTTAAAGTTTTTAACAATTTCGGCACTTTATGCAACATATTTTTATTCAAATAACTTCATTTATGCTCTGTGTTTGATTGGATGCCTTGAAAAAAACTGCAGTGCAGCATTAGGAGACACAAGAAGCTTAACTTGCTACCAGGTGCGCACAGCTACACCTTCACATAATTTTTAGCGATTTTTATAGCCCCGTATCATTGATAGACTTTGCGATTTAATACTTAACACTGCGCACTTCATGTTTAATAACTTTATTTTAAATAAAATAACTTTAATGCATTGAATTTAAGCAAAAACAATTGTATGCTTACAAACATACAAACAAAATAAACCGCGTTTTGTGACGTAGCATACACAGCTGATTCTGTCAAATTTGCTGAGAGCGAATAGCGGTTTGCGGAAGGCGCAACATCTGTATTTTCTAAATCGTGCATTACGAGTATCAGCTCAGTTTGTTTAGTTGTACTCACTACGTGAGATTGAACTCGACAGACTCGACTTGAGCAAATGCTCGCTTTTTATGCAAGATACCCAATATTCCAATTGAACTTACTGCTTGACCTGGTAAAATACCAGTGGAAAAAGATATTCATAAGGAAAGCTATTGAACCAGAGTGCAGACTTGTTGTCACATTAATATACTAAGTGCAGTTTCCTTATAAATTTATAAGTTCACTCATGCTTGTTTTATAGGTATTTGTCTCAAGGAGTTCCTCCAAATTATCTTGCTTGGACATTCTTGATGGTTGTTTCGGGAAGTGCTGTGGAAGTTGTTGCGGACGGTGTATATCCCAGAGCTAAATATGTGCGACTGGAAAAAAATAATCGCCGATTTTAATGGCAAGTGGTATATGCCTTATTGCGTTGGCAGCATTGATGGCAAACATATGTATACAAATAAGCGGCCTCCAAACTCTGGATCGAAGTATATAAACTATAAAGGCTTTTTCAGCATTGTACTTCTGGCTGTATGCGATGCAACCTACACAGTTACAGTTGTTGATGTGGGTTCATATGGTACTCAAAGCGATGCTGGAATTTTTCAAAAATCTTTTTTTGGTAAAAAATTTTAACAGCATCCTTCGGGTTACCAGCACCACAGCGTCTGCCGAATTCGGATAACGTGGCTCCGCATTACTTTGTAGGGGACGGTGCATTTTCTTTTGCCGTATCCTGGAATTTTACTAGAAAAGCCAGAAGGAGTATTAAATTACAGGCTTTTAAGAGCCCGACGGGTAATTGAAAATACTTTTGGAATTTTGGTTGCTCGTTGGCGGATCTTGGGGAAAAGTATTGAATTCGATCCAAAAAACGCTGACAAAATCGTTCTGGTATGTACTATACTAAACAACCTTTTAAAAATAACCAGCGATTTATATCACTGCGACGCCTATTGCCCGGAAGACTTTGTTGACACATGCGATGGTGCTGGAAATATATTGCAGTTTTACGACTTTTACTAATATTTTTCTGTGTCTGGTAATTTTTTTATTGTTTGTGTATTAAATTCCAATCTTTGTGGCAATGCTGCCACCTACATATATAAACGTCCCTTAAATGTCAAACTATAAAAATTTTATGTAACGGTAGCCCGGAAGGCGTCATCTCTACTCGCTGCTTCGTGCAAATTTCAAGTTGGCTTTTTGATAACGTTCAACAACTATTGTGTTAAATAAGTGCTCATAAGTGCATCTTTAGTTGACCATCTTTAGAATGGCCTAAAATCATATCAAGCTTTATTCAAACTTATTTTAAATAAAGATACGCATCCTTAGAATAGGGGTCGTCCATAAATTAAGTGACGCGACCAGGGGATGGGGATGACCAGCGTCATATTGTTTTTTTTTTGCTATTTCATCCGCCAATTGAGCGGAAAAATAATCGCTATTGCGGCCGCTGCAATCGATGTATTCAGGTTAGAGCCCATTTATCGATCGCAGGTTTTGCTTTAATTCGTTGAATATCTCAATAAAAATCCTATGGACAAAAGACTTGGCTTTTCCCAAGAATCAGCTGCTGGTTCATAAAATGAAGCGGTACAATATTGGAATTCAATTAAAAGCGAAAATGATTTCGCAACGAAATTTAAGACGAAAATGTTAGAATTGAATAGCACAATTCTGAAAAAGAAAAGCACTTTTTTTCTTACTGGATCAAGGTTAGTTTTCCGTGTTTACAACTTGTGTTTACACATAGTTTTCATTGACAACATTGAACATCTTTTGTTTTTCGTATTATGTGCCGACAAAGGCAGCATCTTCATCTTCAAGTAGGCAAATCTCAGCTTTCTGCAGTGAAAACGACTCAAATAACGCATTTTCATATCATCAAATTCATCGAGTCATAAAAGTTGTAAAACACCGGCCTGAGACAAGATAAAGTAAAATATAAATTTACTGCGCATTCAGGTTCAACATCTTGATGTGCAGAACAAAGCTAACATATTATTTTGTATTTATTTAGGTTAGGTTTGTGATAAGAAGCATCACGCAATTATGGAGGGTGTCCAAACAAGCGTCACGGTTTGTCACGCAGGTGGGTCAAAAAAGGGCAAAATTTGCGTCACGTAATTTATGGACGACCTTATATACTATTAATAGGTTAAAGCTTTTGTTGCAGTTCGTTTGTCAGATGATTTACCGCGCAGTTGCACAAGCGTATACTCATATGTATGACAGATTTAAAAAAATTCAGCTAAGAACTAGTACGACTTAGACGAAATTCGACAATTCCGCAAAACTTTAAGTTTTCCTTCTATCGTCAACGTTTTAATAATAGTTGCAAACTTTGTGCTGTGTTTAGTACTTTTTTAACAACTAAAAAGTAAAATAAAAATATGGTTAAGTTGGAAAAATGCTTGTTGAACAAGTGACAACTGTTAAAACTTGTGAAAGATTCAAAAGTGGTGATTTCGATGTCAAGGACAAAGAACGCTCTGGAGCTCCGAAAGGCTACGAAGACGCCGAAATGCAAGCGTTATTGGACGAAGATGGTTCACAAACGCAAAAAGAACTTGCAGAGCACTTGAATGTGAGCCAGCCCGCCATTTCCAAACGTTTACTAGACATGGGTAAGATTCATAGATCGATAAAGGCAACACAGTCATTTTTCTGCATGAAAACGCTCTTGTTGCATTTGTTCGCATCGATGGAACACGCACTCGCTGAGCAGAGCTTCGATTCTTACGAAATGTGAAAATTTGGCATGACAATTGGTTTGCCGAAACAACCCAAAGACCCCAAATTGGCTTGGAATTCACAAAATGCCTGAAAGATGGGAAAAATGTGTGAAAAGCGATGGAGCACACTTTGAATAAACGATTCCTTTAACTCTTGAATTAAATTACATTATTACTGGAACATACTCGGCCACATGCGGTCATAAAGCGTGGCAAAATTTCAAGTAAAATCTTTTTTTTACAATTACCCAAAAATATGAACAAACGTAAACTAAATTTAGAAATTTACATAAATACATATATGCAAATAAAAAACGCATTAAAATGTAAAATTATTGTTGTGACAATTATAATATCTTGTTAAATCGATAGTAAACATTTTCATAATAATTTTATAAAATGACTGGAAATCATTTTTTTTCATACTACATAGTTGAAAATGATGAAGAAATAGACTTTGAAATTAGTTTAAGAAATAACTTGAGCATTTAAAACAAAAAATTATTATTATAGCATATCAGTCTAAAGTATAGTTAAAATTGTTCAGACGATAAATATTGATATTGAATTGTTATATTAATTTTTTAGAATGTAAAAGTGCATACTTCGCATGGGCAAAACGTTATCTGGAAAAGTTTTGTGGCTGAATTATTCCAATTACACATTATACTTAAAATAATTTTTAACTTTTGTTAAATGCAAGCTTATTTTTTCAAGTTTTGGCGCTGGTTTTCATGCTTTTTTTATCTGTAGAATATTGCGATTGAAATGCATATAAGTATCAATAGTTTTTTTCAGTAAAGAGTTTTTAAAGAACTTAAATTCCGCATTTCAACTTCTGCACTCTTTGTAATTAAAATCGTGTTAACATCATTTTCTGTGTTGTGTTTGCTGTGGTCGTTTCTGGAACAATGAATACTTGCTAATTTGCATTGATAAAATTATTAGGTAAACAGAACATCGGGGTATTTGTGGTTATTCAATAATACTTCATAAAGTGCTTCTTTAAAAATAAATTACATTAAATAATTGAGTCGTTTAAAGAGAACATGGTGTATTAATGCAGTATTTTCTATGGTTGGAAAGTTTATTTGCCTCAATTTTATTAATATGGGTCATATTTTTATCAGGTTATCGGGTATTGTTTTTTTTAAAAGCGCTTTTTTTTGTTATATTTTTTTTTCAAAAGTTAAATACACCATAATTTTTTTTGGTTTCTTTGTACTTTGTTGTTGGAAACTGAAAAAAATTTGGTACTTACACTACATAAGCATGTAGTTCTGTATTTGGCTCATCTTCTGCTACCAATTGTGGTATGCAAATGTTTTTTATGACAGGGGGCGACAGTTATTATAACATTTCTTTGATTTTACATTTTATATGCCTGGCAGAGAAATGATTCTTAGATTAGATTATTATTTGCTTAAAAATTAAAAAATATTTGTTAGTATTTATGTTTGTGCCAATGTGTATTTAACAATGCGTGCTAAGTAATGACGGGATGCTTATTATGTCAAAACAGCAACTTGCAAAACTTATTTACATCGCCTTAACCCATAAACATACATTGGAGGAAAAACACCCAATAATATTTAGAATTAAAAAATGCGCAAATAAATAGCTAAAACGTCAACAAAAAACATTCAAGCCTAGTCCGTGGAATGACAAAATATCACATTTTTTTAAGTAATAATTTTAAGCACTTTTTTCCAGCTGTTTGGCATTTAGGTGTTTATTCAAATACTTAATTCTAAAGTGTTTCTTACACCTGACAAATACATTCGTAACTTCCTTAGACAAATATACATCTTTACTCTTTTCCTGAAGATATTCACTTAAATTTTTGATTGTGTTAACATCATTTACATTCACTGATATAAAAAAGTTTTCTAAACATTTAGTCTTATGCAAAAACTGTTTTTGCCTTTACAAATTGCGCATAATGCCATTTCTTCGTTATAATTAAAATTATTTGCTGACATTTTTTTTCAAGCTTTGTATGTATTGGTTGTTTATTTTAGACATGTGGTTTTTAAGAAAAAATAAAACGCATATAATTTAATACTATGGTCAAGAATTAAGCTTTATTATAAAGATACGGGTTTGCCATTATGTTTTAAAAATGATTTCGGGCAAGTGACCGCCGCGCCTGGCTCGAATAAATTTCAGCCGAGAGGACCAATTTTCGACCACTTTTTGCAGCAATTGTGGCCGTATGTCATCAATAACGCTCCGTATATTTTCTCCCAAGGCGTTTTGAAATGGCAAGCCAAACTAAGTATAAATCAAGTAACAGCTGTCAAAAAGACCAACTCTGAAAAAAGTATTGCCTCATTGGAAATCACATGTCTAAAAAAACACCCTATATTTTGTATGTATTTACTTAAATTCATATTTATATACATGCATATGAACATATATATGGAAAAACATACCCATATACATGTACATATGTATGTATGTGCATGTGTATAAATTTCCACAGGACTTTTTATTTTCTTTTCTTATTTTTAAACACGTTTAGGGGTTAACAAATTTCATAAGGTTTGACATAATAACGCTCCGGAATTCAGGAGCTGTCAGTACTAAGCACATTTTTTTAAATACGCTATGGTTTGTGCAATATACTTTTGTTTATATTATTTTAAAAGAAATATTGGCATATTTGAATGGAAAGCCGCCAAGTTTTTTTCATAATCAATCACAATAGTGTAATAGTTGAATTTGGTAGCACCTTGAAGCGAGGTCGCTTTAATAACCTTTATTATCAGTTGGAGTTAACAATACAAAACTTCGCTCATAATGTCCAAATATTTTTCTAATTTTAAAAACTCGTTATGAAAATTCCAATATTTTAAACCAGATTATTTCTAACATATTATAGATTTGCAGTTTTGTTGCTTTTTTAATTTTAATATTATAATGTGCATGCGCCAAGTGTCTAAAATGTACCGTTTATTTTTGAGAATCTGCACTAAAAGTATTAAGCAACTTTTTTCTTGGAATTTAATTAATTCCGCTCTCGTATTTTTAATTGGTGGTTGATTCCAGGTCAAAGTGCTACCGATGAAAGCTTTCCAATAATATTAAAGCATGAATTTCACTGTTAAAGCGATGTCGCACAAATTGGAGGGAATAACAAACGCTTCTAGCGAGGCCGCAGCCTAAGCCTGTATTAAGGACACTTTATTACCTGTAAATTAGAGATACAATGAATATATCGTATATGTATATCGCATCGATATTTTTAAACATTATCAAATAACATTAATATATATGCATAGTACAATATCGATATTTCGATATATCGATTTTTTTACCTCAAGGAGCAATTACTTAAAGTATTGTTAAAATATTTTATTGTACAAAAAAAATTTTATTTGGCAGTTTTATTAGTTTTATTTGTTATTAAAATACATATTTAAGTAACAGTAAGGGAGTAAAGCTAAGTTAAATTATTATTAAAATCAAAATGGTTTCATCTTGAAATTGTCATCAAACCAGTATACATCGGATATAAACATCAGAAGTACACTTTCTTTGAAGTGCTCCCCTATTAACCTGGTTCTATTATCCGGTACAGCTAAATTAACAGCAGCAGCAAGCCTTTCGGACGATACTGAGGAAGCTTGAATAATTTATTTAATTTTAGAATAATTTAGTTACGATCAGTTCGAATTTGTATTGATGATTTTTTAATCTTGTCTGATCTAATAATTATTGATGCAAATAAAATACTTTTTTTATATGTTGTCCGTATCTTCTTTTTTGTTTGTTTTCTCTCGTTTTTGTAAAATTCGTAAGCTCTCCAAAGCGTATCTTTTTACTTCTCTTTTTTCTTTGTAAATTTTTTTCGTATTGGCAAAATCAGCTGTGTGTCCGCTATTTAATACATGCTGACTGTGCTAAGGGCTGTGTTGCTCTTTTGTTTTTATACCCGAGCGTACTTGTACACACAGGGGGGATCGTGAGCTTGATTTTGGGGGAGGTACTCTGTGTCCAAAAATGTTCGGATCTAAATATGATAGTTATATTTTATTTTAGTTCAAACACCTTTTACACATATTTTATATTTTTTAAAATCATCTTTCAAGTTATAAGATACAATTTTCGAACTTTATTTTTGGTATATCTTATTGCATGAATGACAGAACCTCACCATCTTATTTAAAATATACTCTTATTAATTCACTATGAAAAATAGCTGACTACTGAAACACAAATTACAAAATCATTCGGTGTGCTCCAATATTTGGTTTCACTACAATATCATGATGAATATGGAGTAGTGCTAGACCGACCAGTCATTTTTATTGCATGGTCGTTCTGACCCAAGTTTTCAAACAACGCAGTGTTGGAAAAGACCGATAAGCGCTACCATTTTGTGACACAAATTGTAGTAAAGTGTGAGTGGTTGGATAAACATATTTGTCACAACTTTCCAAGGTTTCCAATTCGCTAGCTGGTTATGCAGATTTCTCCTAAGTAATCTGGGTTGCCTTGCGTTTCCAATGCTAATGGGTCATTTCTCCTTTGAGTCTAAGATTCAGAAGTGTCCTTAAGTTCTTAAAAAGTTTGCCAAATCGAAGTATCAAACAGTCGACTAGATCTGTAATTTCGTTCAATGTCATGTTATTCTTATTCTTAGGGAGTAATGAACTCAGTTGGAAGTCATTCAGAACCTTCTGAGAAAATCGCATTTTCAAATCTTCGACAAAACAGTGCCTGTCGAATCGTTTTCTTTTCAAAGTCAAGTGATTCATTTGGTACCATATGTCATTAAATCTCATTTGATTTTTAATAGTAAGTAACTGCACGCCTTTTTTTTGGGGAAAGTCATTATTTCGAAAAATTATGTTTAATAATATAACGCGGTTTATTTATAAAGTAAAGTTTTTTTGTCAAATAAGTGCCTACAACTGGAGATAGATATTGACATATTATAAAATGATTAGAATGCAAAGAGGAATCGATTAAGCCCTGACTGTATGTCCGTCCCTCTGTCCGTGGTTACAACAACTTGAGTAAAAATTGAGATATCTCAATTAAATTTGGTACATAGATTGCTCTTTCTTAATAATCACGCCCACCTCCCATATAACGGAAGTTTTTGAAAAATGCAAAAACTCCGTTTTTTAGGTATCTATTACAACAAAATGAGTGAAATTTGGTATTTGGAGCGATTTTTTACTAAGAAATTTGGTATTTATGATATTTTGAAAATAGGCGTTGCCACGCCCACATATGAAAAAATGTCTGAATCTCAATAACGGTGTAAGGTATCGTCACAAAGTTTGGTGAACAAATTGTCTTCAATATCGCTGTTATCATCGTTAAAAAATTTTTAAATCGGATCATAAACCTGCCCACCTCCCATATAACGGAAGTTT
Source organism: Philophylla caesio (assembly GCA_963971545.1). Classification (NCBI taxonomy): domain Eukaryota; kingdom Metazoa; phylum Arthropoda; class Insecta; order Diptera; family Tephritidae; genus Philophylla; species Philophylla caesio. The sequence goes on along the minus strand of OZ020604.1, from coordinate 159,723,720 downwards.
TGGAAAATGCAAAAATATCTGCTTTGTGTTCGGCTTTGCGAACACCCAAAGAACGCTTAGCTGTGCCAATGTATACCTTGTTACAGCTTTCGTTGGCTTTGCCTTTGCACTCAATTTCGTTGACTATGTTACCAGAGAACTTGTAAGAAATGAGAAAGCGCAAATGGTAACTAACATTTTTTCAAGTACTAAATTGAAAATACAAGATAAAGGGATTCACCATAAAAATAAAGGAATTCCCCACAGAAATAAAGGGACTCACCACTTCACTTGAACTGAACTTATTTTGCGGGGGGACAAGTTTATTTGCACATTTTCTTAAACATTTTCGTGTTGCTATAAGCGAATAAATTAATTCATAAAAACATAAATACGCATTTCATAAAAACATATATACATACCGTGTATGCAAATTTTAAAAAGTACCAAATGCCTAAAAAACTAAATAAAAATAAAAAAAATATACTTGATGTGGGAATCGAACTGCGAAAATGCAAACGGATAAATCTTCATTCTTATGTTTTCACAGTACCTACATACATATATAAATTATTGGAATTTTGCACAGAATAATATTATTTATCATCTTTCCTGCCTTTGATAGGGTACGAGCTCTAGCGAACACAAAATACTTGTCTTATAAATAAAATAATAAATACATATTTAATAAAATAGAAATAAATGGCAAATTGTAACAAGTTGACAAATGCTTCTGGTAGTTGAGCACGGGCAAAAAAGTGCAAAAATTTGCGGCCTTCGTCTAATACTCCGACACCATAGGTATACGAGTAAATTTATTTCGGACAAACAATTAGGTACTTGAGTTACAAAAAAGTCATAACAGGACAGACAACTGTTCCTTCATTGTTGTCTGTTATTTGCACCGACAAAAGACAAAAACCAAAATCGTTGGACTTTTCTGTTTGCGTCTTCATTTTACGCCAATGAATATAATATTCAAAATACGGGTTAATTTTACTGATTAAATTCATATTTTAATTGAACAAATAAATGTAAATATGTTTTTGCTTCAATTTGCATAGGAAAGTACATACATCTGTATGTAGCACGTATGTAGGTACTTCCTATGACATATTCATCTATTTTCATGCTCCACATACCTCATCTACCCCGTCAGTGTGGGACTTTAACCAGCACTAAACCTCCTACTGTCATGTACTGATCCCCCCAGTACCACCGTCAGGTATTCCGTCGGGAGGTGGTTTGAGCACTAAGCTCGATCGTTCGTTTTAGGTCTACTGTAATCTGTCGTGGGCCGCAGCCTCGCCCCCTTTATGATATTTATTATAAAAGACATCAATGTACTTACATACATATGCATGCATTGAATATCTCCACACAAACAAACATAATATGTTTGAATGTTACCAGCTAGACTAGGCCAATTTTGCATCTGTTGGTCATGGCGGTTGGAACGCCCAAGGTTCCAATCCGCCCCAACTCCGTGGAAGCTTGGTTTCCTTGCTGCATCTATGTCTAAACAATACATTTGTATTATTATATTTTTTTTTTCTTTTCTCGTGCCGTAGTTTGGTGGTTCCAATCCGCAACGACGCCTGAGTGTGTGTGTTTCCGCGAAAAAAAAAACCTTAAGCAGTCGGAAAGTCCGGGATTCCAATCTGCTCGTTCATTGGGTCAAGCGAGCGATCTAGATGCACCACAAGGCGGTTGGAACGGCCTAGGTTCCAATCCGCTGTGATGCATTGATTGCTGCGCAGCATCTATATTATTATAATTATTTATGTATTTTTTTTCTCGTTGCATAGATTGGTGGTTGGAACGCCCTAGGTTCCAAACCGCATCGACGTGTGAGTGTGTGTTTTGGCGAAAAACCTTAAGCAGTCGGAAAGTCCAAGATTCCAATCTGCTCGTTCACTGGATCAAGCGAGCGATCTGGATGCACCACATGGCGGTTGGAACGGCCTAGGCTCCAATCCGCTGTGGTGCATTTGGGTACAATTTTGAGTGCCCTCTTACTACGTCTCATATGGTACTGGAAATGCTGCGCCTTCGTCTTTCCTCACTTCTTAAAACTTTCATCGTTGATGAGATAATGCCATTGACCAGGTTCCATTCATCTTTGCCTATCAGCATGTAATTTACAATTGCTTCTGGAGAAAGGTTTACTCGAATTGCTGATTGCAGTATGCTCCTTTCGTCGGTAAAGTGCGGACACATATGTACATATATGCATATTCATATTTCTACATACATACATATGTATGTATGTTTTTTTTTTATGGGCGTTGTGGTAGCGCGCTACCCTCAAGTGGCCCTTTGCAACCAGGATACGCCTGTTTTCCGTCGAATTCCACTCCCCACGGGACTGCCGTCAAGCATAACATCATTGTTGCTTCTGGTTTTGCAACACAAGCTGTATTCCATATATATATATTTTTATTTTTTTTGCTCAAAGGGAAAGATAGCCCAGTTTTTTTTGCGTCTGTAGCTCTTGACGGTTTGAACGGCCTGGGTTCCAATCCGCCCCGACGCTTTACATTCTTGATTCTTTGACTGCAATTATATCTGAGAAATATCAAAGTTTTATATTCCTATAGCTTTTCGTTGCTTAATTTTACGGTTGGAACGTCCTAGGTTCCAATCCGCGTTGACGGCTGAATGTGAATGTTTCGGCACCGCTCGTGAGCCTAGAAAATCAGCTCTAATTTCGCATACGCAGTCGGAAAGTCCGAGATTCCGATCTGCCCATTTTGTTGAGCCAGGCGAGCAATCTGAGAGCGCCATTTGGCGGTTAGACCGGCCTAGGTTCCATTTCGCTGAGATGCTTAGGTAAGCTAAGTGCAGTCGGAAAGGCCTAGATTCCAATCTAACACTTACTACCACACTTATGGTGCCGTTACTACGTATCCTGTGTCACTGTTACGTTGGCGCTTCTGCGTCTTTGTCTTTCTTCTCTTCTAAGAGTCTTCATCGTTGTTGAAATAATGCCATTGGCTAGGTTCCATTCATCTTTGTCTCTTAGCATGTAGTTCACAATTGCTTCCGGCGAAAGGTTTTCGCAAATTTGTCTTTGCAGTATGGCCCTTTGGTCGTTGAAGCGTTGGCATCTCAAGAATACATGTTCCACACTGTCTGCTACGCCGATCCCTCAGCAGTCACAGTAAGGATCAACCTCGTGCTTGAATCTGTGCAGATACGACTTAAAGCATCCATGACCGCTCAGAAATTGGGTCGTGTAGAAGTCAACTTCGCCGTGGCTTCTTTGAACCCAGCGCTCTAAGTCTGGAATGCATCGGTATGTCCATCGTCCGTTTGTCGCACTGTTCCATTTGTTTTGCCATTCGGCTGGGCTATTTACTGTAGCTTCCTTGCGGGTGGCTTCAGTAATTATCTCCGTACTTGAGAAGATATGAGCAGACTCCTTAGCTAGTAGGTCTAGTGGGTACACACCAGCAATTACCAGGGCTGCTTCATCAGACACAGTCTTGAATGCGCTGCATACCCGGAGTACACACAGGCGATACGTTGACTTTATGCCCCGATAATACGATGAGTGACATACCGCATCGAACCATACAAGATTTGACTTCTTATTACGCCTGCAAGCAGTTTTTTGCTTCGTTGCTTTGGTCCTCTTGCGTTGAGCATTATTCTGGACAAAGAGGTCATTGTAGAGGCCGCCTTGTCTCTGGCGTATTCGAGATGCATTTTGAATGACAACCTTCTATCGATAATGATACCGAGATACTTTATCGCAGGCTTCGTGGAGACAGGATAGCCATTTACTCTGAACGTTATATCCACCAGCTTTTTTCTTCTTGAGATAAGAACTGCCTCTGTCTTCTGCTCCGCTAGGGTGAGCCCGTGGTTGTCGAGCCATTCTTTAATCTTCTCCACAGAAGCAGTAGCTGTTTCTGATATTTGTTGAAGTTGTTTGGACGTTATCACCGCCGCAATATCATCGGCGAAGCCAATCACCTTCACACCCTGCGGTAGCTGCAGGCGTAGAATACCGTCGTATATGATGTTCCACAGTAATGGGCCTAGGACTGAACCTTGTGGTACGCCGCCCGTAATTTCCAACTTCTTTCTTCCTTGCTCAGTGTCGTACCACGGTATGCGATCTTGGAAGTAGCTCCTCATTAGCCCTCGCAATTAGTATGATACTCCATGCGCTCTAAGGTGTCCAAAATTTTTGCCCAGTTAGCCAAGTTGAACGCGTTTTTGACATCGAGCGTTAAAATCAAACAATACTGTTTTGTTCCACCTAGCCATCTGGACCCACTGGTTGCTTTTCTCGCTAGCCGAATTACTTCTGTTACAGCCTGCACGGTAGATCTTCCCTTCCTGAAGTCATATTGCTCATTTAAGATGCCACCCAGTGTCTCCATCTCAACGTCCAACCTATTAGAGATAATACGCTCGAACAGTTTACCCTCCGAGTCTAGAAGACAAATGGGTCTGTAGCTCGATGGGTCTTCAGTGGGCTTGCCAGGCTTGGGAAGCAGCACCAGCTTTTGCTGCTTCCAAATCGATGGAAAACGATCTTCAGCAAAACATGCGTTGAAAACTGAGGTGAACGCCGACGTATTTTTGCCGATAGCCACTTTTAAGACTTTGTTTAGTACACAATCGGGGCCAGGCGCTTTTTTTACGTTAATTCTTTTTGCGGGTTGAGTGACTTCATCAGCCGTTACCTTGTCAAATAGGTGCAGATTTACATCGTGTACTGAAGAAACGAGCCGTCTTTGTTTCGGAAACAGAGTATCTACTACTGTTTGTACATAGAAACAGTGGGCACGTTGGAACTGCAGCTTTGGTGGTTTTGAGCTTCTTCATTACAACTTTGTATGCCGTTCCCCAAGGATTTTCTTCCGCATCATCGCACAGCTCGAGGAAACACTGACGTTTGCTTTCCTTGATAGCTTTTTTAAACAAGTTTCATGCGGCCTTATATATAATTTGGCATTCTAGAAAATTAATCCTTCCTCTTGCACGTTGAAAGGATCTCCTAGCTTGCAAGCAGTTCTTTCTCAAAGCTTCGATGCGCTCATTCCACCAATAGACGGCAAAGGAGTGTTTATAAGAGGAGTTTCTCTTCATCGACGCATCGCAAGCGCCCTGACGCCTGTTATTAGCTTCTTCGCCATGAATTCTGCCGACCCCTGGTACTGTGATGTGGGAAACGCTTCCGCAAATAGATCGGCGTAGAAGGATGTTAATTTCCATCCCCGGAAGTTTCCTGCCCGATCTGCCCGTTGGGGTTTTTCAGTACCACGATTTATTTGGCAGATAATTGCGGCGTGGTCTCTTTGGGTGTAACAGTCGCTCACTTCCCATTCCGCTTTTCTAAACATACTCCTGCTAACGAACGTGAGGTCGATAATTGACCCAAATCCATTTCGGTTGAAAGTGTATTGAGTGCCCGTGTTTAACAAGGCAACGTCTAGGCATGCCAGCGCCTCTAAAAGAGCTTTGCCTCTTGGAGACGTTCTAGGGCAGCCCCATTCCTGCGCCCAAGCGTTAAAGTCACCGGCTGTTATGACTTCGCTTCTATCGCTGGCATCCCTACCAAGGCCCATCACAATGTTTTCAAACGCAGCAATTGGCATGCTGGGTGGGATATAGCAGCTATAAATACATACGTTTTCTACCTTTGCGCACACGAAGCCTACATACGCATTGCATATGCCATCAGCATTTTGAAGTCATGTAGCGTCATCCTTACGTTTGTAAGGCTCGCTAATGATTGCAATATCTATGTTCAGATCTTTCACGGTTTGCGCCAACAAGTCTTGGGCAGACTGGCAATCGTTTAAGTTTAGCTGAAGTAGTCTCATAGCTTTTTAATTTTTCGGATGGCTTCTTTATAAATTGGGCATTTTACGCCACCGGTGTTGTGGTCAATACGGTCCGTGCCTTTCTTAGCGCAAAGCAGGCATTTGGGCGTATTGTTGCAGACTTTAGCGGTATGCCCTGTTTGTCCGCACCTAAAGCAAATGCCTCTGCGGTCCTCCGTGCTAGCGCAGTTTTGCGCGATGTGGCCAACGTCAAGGCACTTGTAGCATCGCATAGGTTGTAGCATTTCCCTTTTTCTATGTAAGTAGGAACATATGTATGTATGTAATCAAATAAAAGTAAATACAACATCTTGGTGCATACATACGTACATATATGTATATGTGTATATTTATACAACATTCTTTACATATAAATCTATGTACATACATACATGCTCCAAATACCTCATCTATTAATTTACATATGTATGTACATACAATGCATAATTATACATAAATACATACACATGTATCTCACAATTTGCACATTCGCATCAAACTCTTTCATTCATATAAATTGGCTTAATTCATAATTTGTGCGCACCTTGCACACTTGCCTCGCTACGCGCATGTGCCGTCCACAAACCATTCTTGTTCGCGACGATTGCAAAAATTATAAAATCTTTAATTTGACCATCCGCTGAAGTCGAAATGAAAATTAGCAGCAAAATGCTTTAACCTCTTTCCTTTCCCACACTTGCACTGTACACACAAATGTTACAGACTCCGAAAATCTGTTCGCGAGTGGAACAAAAGTGCGCGGAAACGTTTTACTTGTGTTTCTTTCCCTTTTTTACTCATAACTTCTTCTTCTTCCTTTGTATAAAGTCAACGATGGAATAATAAAAGTTAATAAACCACCGAAAGAAAATAAATTTTGATGCACACAATTATCGGTGACTCTTCTACCAACTACGCCACGTACTGCAAATTTGTCGGTATAAACTTGTGAAACATATTTACAAAATCTTCGTACGCTCTCAAATCACATACATACGAGTACATATATTATATTAACATATACTTAAACCCAAAATCCATAACAAAATTAGGCAAAAGCCTAAATCAAGAATTAATCATTTCATTCGTATTAATTTCAAAAAAATTATTGCCCCTTCCTTTTTCATAACTGTTTTCTATTTTTAGACTGTGGTTGGTAACTTTTGGTGGTAGATGTTGTGTTTTCCTTCTTACTGTGGTATCTTAATTTGAAATCTTTCAGAAGTCAAATGTACTAAAATAATTTAACAGTAACATTTGCGCCTTACAAGTTCTCTGGTTCAAGGTATGCCTTAAAGCAGCCGTTGTCTGAGAGTGCATGCGTTGTGTTAAAGTTCACTTTTCCGTGTGTTCAACGCCCGCAAAGGCTACCACCCCATCTCTGTTGCCATATTAACATTGTTTCTTTTCGGGCATATTTTTTCCTTACTGCGGGTGAAAAGCCATTGGCTCCCTTGAATTTTGTTCCTTTGGCTAGTAGATCTATCGGGTGGGGGTTGAGCATACTAAAGCTGCGTCCTCAAACACAGTTCGAAACGCACAACAGGCTCTTAAGGCACATGTGCTATATATGGATACCCAGGAGCGAATACAGAAAATAGTTTTAGGGGACTACAATAAAATTTTTTTTAGACAAATCATAATAGATGAACTGTTACATAAGTACATTTAAATTTTTCTGCGTGTAAGGTTCTGATTTTAGGGGGCGGGGCGGCTGAGGTACGCTATATCGTCTGCAAATCCGATTAATGTTGTCTCCTTCGTGATAGTGAGTTTTAATACGCCATCATACATAATATTCCATAAAAGGTGGCCCAGTACCAAACCCTGTGGAACACCACCAATTACATTATATTTTTTATGACCATTATTGGTACTGTATATTAACACTCTCTCTTTGAAGTAGTTAGCAATTGATCTATAAAATAGTACAATTGATTTTAACCTGTGGCAAAAACATACCTATTTGCGTATCTACAGGGTAACCACTTAAATTAATATAAATAATAATATTAATTTGGGGCTTACATTATTTAGCTCAGTGTTTGATCGAGCTTCTCCTACTATTTGAGGTGTAAGTTTTGTTTAAACTCGGCTTCGATTTCGGTTACCAAATCTGCTTTTGTTTTTGATTCAGTTTTTGTTTCTAATTCTGATTCAGTTTCGGTTTTGGTTAGTTTTGTTTTCATTCGTTTTTTTTTGTTCTGTTTTATTTCATTTTATTTTGCCTTGTATTATATTGGTTTGTTTGGTTCTCTATTGTGTTGATGGCTAAATTTTTGTTTAAATCACTGTTCGGCAAAACTAAGTGAATAAATATCGCCGATCTCTGTTATGCGCCATGATAAATCAATAATAGCCATATTTTTAAGCAAATAAATAAATAAGCAAATTAGCTTAGAAAATATCAGACCATACTTTCGGTATGCCAAGCGAAGGAAACAATTTATACTTTTATCTAAAAAAAAAACACAAACATTTGAAAGGGTTTCCAATATCTTCGCTTGGAAAAATATGAGCCAATTTTTCAACATATTTTTAGTGCTAAGTTTATCGATTTATATTAAGCTTGCGTAGAACAGAATTTACAGAATGTCAATGAATTGTTTGCAATATAAAAAATTTCAAAAAAATTCGAGTTCAACAATTAATAATACCAGGACGCAAATATGTTTTAAATATTTTTTTTTTAATTTTTCAGTTTATTTTCTTTTATTATATCCAAAAAAAGTTTATGGTATAAAGTGAAAGAAAGAGAGAAAGAGAAACAAAACAAAAAAAAAACAATTTTCATAGTGTTAATTAATTGTTTGCAAATTTTGAGTAGGCGATATAACGTATGTAAAATAAGACTGGTTTCCATAAAATTGTTATTGTTAATACCTTGTTAATACCTTGTGCGGTTACCATTGCCATCAATAACGGCTTAAGACTTTTGATTATTGAACGAATTCTTCACAGGATTTGAGCCAAGTGCATGTTTGCAGGACAAGGTAAATCCGAGGCTTGCAATCGCACAGGGCTTGAGAACATGTGAAGGAATTGTGTATTAAGTTACTTTATTTAATAAGGCCGTTAAAGTGAGTTCAGGATAAAGTAACATAAGACGTATCCCGCATGTCACAGAACTCGTAGGACCTTGTTACTTCCATGTTTTTCCTATGTTACACAAGTGAACCTTTCTCTCAGTATGCTTAGCAGTTAAACTTGCAAACATCTTGCTGTTGTAACCTTAACCTCGATTTGAAAGTACAAGCAGCTGTAAGGAAAAGCTATATCAGCTATACTTACATGTAAAATATGCATACTTTTTTATGGAGATACTGCACACCCAAATCAATTACAGTTGAACGAAATGTGAAAAATACGAAAATTATCATATGATTATAAGATATAGGTAGCTGCCACAGCAAACTTGATTTGTCTCACGAAAAGCGTCTAATGCAATTTTCATTCGGCCCCCCCTCAAAAAACCTTCTAGATCCGCCCCTGTCTTTGGTAGAAATACATTCCTATACAACGACTGTCAATATTCCACATTTGACCCTCGGGGGGGGGCAAAGTTTTCCCATGTAGCAATATCTTATATTTCATTCAACGTTTTATTTAAATAACAAATCTAAATAAGAAACAGTTTTCCACCATGATTGAACGTAGCCATGTTTTCACCTTTCTCAATGTGCTAAAAGTCCTTTCGATTGAAGATGTGGTACAAGGCAGAGCTAGAGCAATATGAAGAGCAACGAAGATCAGTGATCGTACACACAGTTCAGCTTCTGCACTAATAGGTTAGGCTAGTTTAGAGAGGCTGTCTCCATGCAATAGCACGGTGGCACACTTAGGCTGATATTGCCCGTTGTGACACCACTGGCGTTAGCCATTTGTATTCCCTGCCTTAGAAATTGAGCCAACCTGTACGTTTGATGTAGGATAAAAAGTCAATAATGCTTGCCGAATTCAAGTCGGCCAAACAGTCCACGAGGTTAGATATGATCAGACGACTACAACACTGGGGTTAAATTATGTCGAAAAAATTACGCAAATGATATCACTTTTGTTAGATGGCGCCACGCACCGTGTAGAGAACAAAACATTTCCGTTTCTTCGTACTTGACTTGTTTGACAAATCTGACGTCATGTATGAAAGTAAGCAAACGTAATTTCTTTGATTTTGGTGCGTTTTTTGAATTTTAATAAAGAAAAACTATCGAAAATTAAATGCCGAGTATTAAATTGTATCACCTGCAGCAAAAACAAAACAATCATAATTATTGGGCGCCACGGTCTTCCAATGTTATTTAAATGTCACTCTTGTTAGATGGCGCCCACGGTCTTCCAATTTAAATAACATGGGGCATAATTTTTGTCATTGGCTGTCCCTTGTCTTGCAATCGCCTGGATATGATGAGGCAACCCAAAATATGCCCTTAAAAATCCTTTTTAAGCGCTTAAAATATTCCCTTTAGATGTGAAAATATGCCGAAACATGCCCTTTAAATTTTTATTTTTTCATTTTAAAATATGATCTTCATTTTTTTAAAGCATAAAAACAAGACGAAGTTATTAATTACGCTCAAAATACTAATGAATTGCACAATATATTCTGTTTTCTGTTCATTTATTCATTCAATAATATATGTATATTAATATTTTTCATAAAACATTTCTTTCTTATACTCAAAAAAAAAAAATCACATTTCAGTTCCATAAAGTTCTTAACCGTAAATAAATTAAAAATCACAATTCATTTACATAAGCCGATGTGATCGGCGCCTTTTTAAAATGCTAACATTTCTTTTATTGTATACGTTTTAATTATTTCATCCAAGTTTTGCTCACTATTAGAAGATAGGAGCTCTCCTATATTTTAAATTATTTCGAAAGTCTTGTTTTTTTTTTAAACATATTCAAATTTTTGTTGCACTGTTGGCACATTAACTTTATTTATTTGATCTTTGGCATTAGTTACTATTTTTATCTGTTCACAAAGAAGTAAATCAGTGGATTCTAATTTTTTTATAGAATTAACAAGAAAATTTAAATTAGAATGAATGAAAATTATTTCTTGTCGCATTGATGAATCATACAGAAGTTTTTGTGCAAATGTTTGTTCATATTTCTGTTAGCCTAGTAAATGTTAATATTTTACAATTTTATTGAGCTCAAGGCCAGTTTATGGAAGATTTTTTTTGTGAAAAAAAACAACAGTTTTTGTGCAATTTTAATACTTTGTGCCTCTTCGCAATCGAGTTTTGACTATGCTAGTAATTTTCTCATAATATTCCGCATAGTAGCCAACCGCCTGAATTTAACAACATTTTTTTTTATGGTCCCTCACTATCTAATACGCCTATAATCACGTTACCAATGCAGCGTCCTTCCTTATACGTTGTCTCATCAATTGTGATCCAAACGTATTTATTTCGGATTTGAGCTCTTATGTTATCCTTATGTTATGCTCGAAGAGACCATCAATATTTCGGCGTAGTGTGCTTTCAGATGGTATAGCAAGTTCGGAATATATCTGCAGAAAAACATTCAGTTTTTCGTTCCTTATTTTGTACAATGGTATATCCGCTGAAACCAACGCATCGCACAAGTCTTTTGCGAATTGTTCAGTTTTTGACAAAGTTCGATTTTTCGGTAATCAACTGTTGATTTCGAAGCTCCTTTGTTTGTTTACTTTTTAGTGCTTTGTGGGTTAAGCCTTGCAAGTGCTGTTTCACGTTAAAAAGTTTATCAGCCGAAACTGATTTGTTGCACAATTTGCAATAACGCACGCCACCATCAGTTTTGAAAACTGGGTATTGCTGCACGTATGACCTAAGCGTTGATGATATCTTCTGTTTTATTTTACCCATGTTCTAATTTATGAAATAAAACAATTGCATTTTTCATATCGTTCTCAAAAATATTTGTAGATAGTTTCGACTAGATACTTACGTTTATATTTGTCTTTCACTTGATACACGATCGCTACCAAAGAGAAAACTAGACCAGTTTTGTATCTGTAGCTCTTGGCCGTTAGAACGGCATAGGTTCCAATATGCCCCGACGCATTAGAATCTTCATTCCTTCGCTGCGCCTATGTCTGCTGAAAAATCTTAATCATATAAAAAGTTTTTTCTAATAGCGGTCACCCCTCGGCAGGCAATGGCAAACCTCCGAAGGTATTTCTGCCATTAAAAAGCTTCTCATTAAATACATCTGCCGTTCGGAGTCGGCACAAAACTGTAGGTACCTCCATTTGTGGTATAAAATAAAAACGCACACCACAAATGGTAGGAGAAGCTCTGCCAAACACTGAGCAATATAGTGCAGGTGCCGAAATTATTATTATTATATACTAACTATGCATCATATGGGACTGTCGCTTCTGCGACTTCATCTTTCTTCTCTTTTTAGATTCTTCAGCGTTAATGAAATAATAGCGTTGGCTAGGTTCCCTTCATCTTTGCCTACTAACATATAATTTATGATTTCTTCTGAAGAAAGGTTTTCGCGAATTGAGACTTGTAGTACGGTCCTTTCGTTTTTGAAGCGTGAGCACATCAAGAAAACATGTTCCGCATCGTCTATTACTCCGATACCACAAAAATCGTAGTAGGGGTCGGCATCGTGCTTGCATCTGTGGAAATACGACTTAAACTATCCAAGACCGCTTAGAAATTGGGCCGTGTAAAATTATACTTCGCCGTGGCTTCTTTAAATCCAGCGCTCTATATCCGGAATACATCGGAGTGCCCATCATCCGATTATCGCGCGGTTTAATTTATTTTGTCACTCCGCTATGCTTATTTCTTTAGCTTCCTTGCGATATGCTTCATTTGTTACCTTAGTCCTTGTGAAGATACATATAAGTAGACTCATTAGCTAGTATGTCCAGTGGGTACATTCCAGCAATTACCAGAGCTGCTTCATCGGACACCGTTTTGAATGCACTGCATACCCTGAGTTCTCTGACGTTTAGCAAGCAGGTCTCCCGCACTATTAACTGAGAGTCTGATCCACCATACCACTAAAGTATAGCTGATTATGGGTCTGATCAGAAAGGTATATATCCAGAAGTTACCCTTTGGTGATAGACTCCACGTTTTGCCGAAGACCCGTTTACACTGCCAGAAGGCTGGCAATGCTTTAGAGGTCTTGTGCTCAACGTGAGATTTCCATGACAGTTTTGCATCAAGAATTACTTCTAGATACTTCACTTCGGGAGAAGTCCGAATTGTGACTCCCTTAGGTGTGAGGGGAATGAGGCGATTCAACCTTCTCCCTCTAGTGAAGAGCACTAATCTAGTTTTGGTTGGGTTTGCGGATAGTCCATTATCGTCACACCAAGTGTCAATCTTATTCAGTATTGTCTGCGCTTTCCTGCAAACAGCCGACAGAGATGGGTCCGTGACTAGACAGGCTACATCGTCCGCAAAGACCTGAGCGTAGATATTCGAGTCATCAAGAGTGACAAGAAGAGAGTCAATTACCAAGCATCAGAGCAAAGGGGAAAGCACATCGCCCTGAGGACGACCCTTATTTACTCCGCACCTTAGGTATTGATCCCCTTCCGCCTGAATCCTGATAATCCGCTGTAGAGCAGCAGTGTACATGCCAAAGCACCCTCAATGTCTACAAAAATGCCTAAGGCGAACTGTTTCCTATCAACGACCTCGCCATTTCTGGCAACCAGATTTTGCAAAGCCGACTCACATGATTTTCCCGCCAGAGGATGTGATGAAAGCGCCTTCCTACGAATGCGTAGCTCTACTAATCTTTCCATAGATTTTAGCATGAATGGGCTGGCGTAGTCGTCCTTGCCAACCTTTGGTATAAAGGTGACATTTACCAGCCTCCAAGATTGTGGTATATAAGCAAGTGCGAGAGACGCCGTGAAAATATTTTTGAAGGTCGCCAACGCGAGCTCGACACTTTCTTTTAGTACAATAGGTGAGATGCCATCCGGACCGGGCGATTTGAAACTGTCAAAAGACTCAATAGCATACCTCGCCACAGTTCTGGCAACAAACCAGTTATACCTTGTCGCGGTGGTTCTCGCATTACCTCCCTTCCTCCCCTGTCGATGGAGAAGAAGGCGTAACCATCACCTGATTTCCATTAAAATGTGTCTCTAGAAGAAAAGAGTAAGTCTCAGTCCTGGTCTCTGTGAAAGAGCCATCAGGCCTCTTGAGCGAACCCAGCTTTACGGATTGGTCCTTTTTCAGAACTTTTACCAGTCTAGCTGCTTCACCCAAGGTTTCAATCCCGCTGCAGTATTCTTAAAAAAAAAAATCCCTCTTATACTCGCTTTGCGTGGAGCGATATTGTTGCCAGTCCATCTCAAGATTAGTTTTGAGGGCCCGATTAAGATATTTTCTAGATTCACCTCTCATCTTCTGCAGCTGCTTGCCCCACCAAGGAACAGGCGTGCGATTTAGAAGTATTCGAGCCGGACAGGCCTTATCCAAACTATCACGCAGAGCAGTCGTTAAAATATTCGCATTTGGACTTCTTCCCACATAATCTGGGCCAGTTCAGTGATGAACAAGGCGAACACTTCCACCAAGAAATGGCTACGATCGAAAAACGTTTCGAAGGAAAAAACAAAATAAATATATATGGGCTAATAAGTGCACAAATGTACGAAAAATCGGTTTTTTAAGCTTAAGTCGAGGTTTTGTGGGTGTTTGACAAATTTCAAAATTGGATTCTCGTTCTACTCGATAAGACATACAAGAAAAATAACATCACTTCCTAGGTATTTCGACTTCATTCTTTTTTTGTAGCACTGTGTAATAATATAAGTTTAGATACAAATTATATTGTTTTTAGACAAATATCTAGAAATTAATTCCAAAGTGAGCAAACATAAATTAAAATCAAAATTTAACCGCATAAATAAAACAAACGCTGTCGCGCGCTCTTATTACCCAACCTAATCTAAACCTACGGCGTTAATTTATTGTCAAAAATTTCTTTTCTATTATCTCTTATCTTTTAGTGTAGTACTTGTCAAGATCTATGAATTTGACTTACTCAAAATCAGCTGAATTATCCCCAAGGCGAAATTATACAAGAAGGAAAAGTCAAAATAAAATTTATTTTTAAACAGTAATTATTTATTCTCCATTGTTTGAGGATTGTAAGTGTACAAACTATTTAAATAGCATACATATGTGCTTTATGTATTTAGCAATTCATATGTAAGAAAGTGTATGTTAATTTTATGAGGATTGAGCCAAGATATCCATTAGATCGCAAGTTGGAAGCACAATTGGGCCCATGACGACGACTTGCAGACAAATGGTTCGGTCTAGACAAATTATTTTTCGATCACAACTTCAAAACCGAATTCCTCTAACCATTCATTCATAACTGTAATGATTTCATAACTCGGTCTTTAATTTAAAATGTTAATGTTTAGTATATACATGTGTACATAATATGCATGTATCTAATGTATGTATGAACGCATGTTTACATAAACAAATAACAAATATTAACGGTCGGTATCAGTTGCTGCAACGAACAAATAACTTGTGTTATATAGCAGCTTCCCGCCATCGCAAATATGGGGTTAAACCCCCTTTGTTATCAAATATAGAATTAGAAAACTGGCTCATTATAAAAAACTAATGAAACCCTACATGTATTTTGAAAAATTGTTGACACAAGTCTGTAGAGGTCCATAAACAGTCGCTTACAAAAAATGGTATGCGTATACCATGTGGTACTCCGGGTGACTCCACTTGGTAATAAATTCGCCTTGGTATGGGGCAACCAATATTGAACGGCGTACGCAAAAAGCTAACTCAATTTCCAATTTAAATTTTTCGTGACATTTCGATTTTGACGTTTATCCAACCATTGAGGGTGATGGCCATTTCCCTCAATATAATGAATGCTAAATTTTTTTGTTTGGATTGGTAAAAATATTATTAAAAAAATGTAAGTGAAAACTTTTTTATATTTGTACATTGTTTGAAACTTGGGATTATCGTTTTTATGATTATTATGGTACGAGTATTTATTAGTAAGTAACATAAGGTAAAGCAAATATTAAAACTAAATATATAAGTTGAACCAACGCTGAAAATACCCACCTTGCATTGCTTTCAAACGAATTTGACAACCATGCAATTGTGCAAGAATAGTATCTTAAGAATGGGAGTACAAAGAAGATTGATAAGGTGCCTTCACACGCCAATATTTGTATGTATGCAACCATTGTGCGATTCACACAAACTCATGTCCCGACAGTAAAAACATCAACCATATATTAATAATTTATATGAATTTTTAATCATCATACGCTCATACTACTCGCGCTTCAATTAATATTTTTCACAAACTTTTCGGGATACTGATGTATGTATGTATTCGAAATCGAAATATAACAAGCCTAAAATAAATAAAAACTTGTCGTTTAGAATAGTTCACTTCGTATGCTTGTAATGAAATTTATATTAATAGATTTATTCGACATGCACCGTTTTTGCTCAGACCTGTTAATTTCATCTCAGTCACATGATGGGAAAAATTGTTTTCACGTTAAACCTTATGTACTATTGTTTTATACATATGTATATATGTAAAACGCAATTCCGACAGGTATTTCAGTTCTTAATTTTGTACCCATTTGTGTACATCCTGCTCTTACCCCGTTTGAACAGATTTCTACGAGCATATACATATACAAGTATATAGTACATACATATGTAGCTGCAAACCTACATTGGTGGCAAAAAAAATATACTCTTAACTCGGTATGCATTACATCGTTCATATCCAGGTTTTTTAGTTCCGATCTCCTGTCCTTAGCAAAAACACAAATATTTAACTTTCCGTTAAAAAATTAGAGAAAAAACGAGCCATACCAATAAGGTACCAAAATAGGTTGGCAAAAAAATAGACTCTTTTCATTTTATTTCCAATATTTTTTCCAAAAAAGGCAACATAAGTTAAAACAAGGTTGGAGGCGAGTATTTATAAATGATTTTTAATAATAAATTGTTGATCCTCTAGTTTGGATAACAGCGGTGCATCTTCGGGGCATCGAATTAACGAGTCGTTCACACTGCTCCTTCTGAATGGATTGCCAAATCAACAATATTTTACTTAGGATCCTGTTGATAGCGCCAAATTATCGGCATCTCCTCTGAAGCATAAGATAACATCACATTTTGCAAAATATCGATGCCCAACACCACGGTACGAAAAACAGCCCCATACCATTCTACGAGTAGTTCCGCCGCCGAGTTTAATCGTTTTTTCGTAAATCGCGCTGTCGGTTCTTTGTGTGGAGGTATGTGTGGACATAAGTGCGGCAATCGCTACTAAATATTTTAGATTTGCTCTCATCAGACCATAGGATATTTCGCCATTTGTTGTTGGGCTCATTTAAATGCTCTATCATTCTTTTTTAAATATTCGTTCTGCTTAGAAATGGAACGTTTGTCGCTATGCGCCCTGGTGAATTTGCTCCTTTCACGAACGAAAACGAACTGTTCGCGGACTAATAGGCAACTCCAAAGTGTTTTTTATATCCTTGGATGTGGCGAAGGGCTGCAATTTCGACTTACGGATGATTCTTCATGAATGGTCGTTTTTCGTGGTCTGCCTCGTTTTTCTTCGATATTAACTTTCCTTTTAATGCCATTTCTTACTAAATGATCCGAACGTTTTATTTTTGAAATATTTTTTATGGTATAACCTTTTTTCGAAAGTTTTCTCTGATTTGTTCTTCACATTCGGTACAATGGCCGCGGTGTCCCATTTTACAAATTTCTTATTCAAAAGTGGACTAGTGAATGATGATTCATCACAATACAATGCTGTATTAGTAAATCAGTTTGCTTTGAACTGTTTAAACGCGAAAATAACGGAGTTTTTCCGATTTACAACGTTATGTGTATTTTTTATTTGCCAACCTGTTTTGGTGCTTATGTGTATGGTTCGTGTTTTCTCTTATTTTTTAACGGTAAACTAAATGTTTGTGCTTTTCTAATAACACTAGATCAGAACTTAAAAATATGTACGCAACTTTCAATCATCAGTGCATTCATATTGAAGATATGAACGATGGACTGTATTCCAAGGCTAAGAGTATTTTTTTTTTGCCACCAGTGTATTCGATCTTCAACTCGCACGCTCTATTTGTAATTGCTATCCTATATGAATTTTTCACTACACAAGCAAAGAAGAGGCGAATAAAAGCAGCAAATATACTCGTACTGAGCTTTGTATTCATTCCCTGCAAATCTTGCCAATTTACATAACACTGCTAACAACATTTTTATATCGCATTCCTTTACTAATGCCTTTTAACAAAAAAAAAACCAAGCATTCCAAAGCTACATATGTATGTATATTATGTCAACAAGGTTGCGAGTACTTACTACGAAATTGATAGATTATCATTAATCCAAATTGACTTAAGAAATTATATTGAAATTATATTTGCTATTTCAATTGTTGGAAAGTTTTGCTAACGAGACTGTTAAGTAATTTTACAAAATATAAAACCGAAAGAAAATTTTGTACATACATACATACATATGTGACAGCGGAACTTTTGAAGCGACGCGAGCGTTCAAAAATCCACATGTGTCCGCATTCGCAGAGGTAAAAAAAATCTGCATCCGGATTTTGCGATAATGTACTAGCTGGTACGAAAAAACTGTCGTTAGTTTTATTCTTAAAAATTTCAATGCTTTGAAGTAGCCTGCAACACTGAAATGATAAATTCTACGCTTAAAATATCACGAAATATGTACATATGTATGTCTTGCACGAAATGCGAATTACAATATCTTTTTAAGAAAATTTCCAAAATTTTCCAGTTTTAACAAATTTTTCGGCCGATTTTAGCGATGTACAAAATGAACCGGATAAAATGAGCGAACAGCTCAAAGCCGATTCTAGCATATTTTCCATCGCAAAAAACCTCAATTTTTCTCTAAAAGAAGTGTTAAATTAGCGACGAGGAAAAGTTGATGCTAAAAAGATCAGACAACAAATAAGAGGTAATATTTATGATATTTGTTGGAACGATTTTCGTACGAAAATTGACACTGAAGATGGCACAACGCCGAAACCGGTTTCTCTCCAAACCAAACTTGACAAGGGATGACGAAAAATCGTTCCAACAAATATCAACAATTCACCCTGTCGGACAAGAAAAGGAAGAAAACAATATAGGTAATATTTATATTATTTTTTGTTTAAATTGTTTGATTTTGTAGAAAAATTTGTAATTTATAGAACAGAATGGAAAACTACAAAAGTAAGAGGGTGATAAAAGACCAATGCTTTAAAAAACTTTAAAATTTTTGACAATCTACAACTTGATTTAATTTGCAGCATAAAGGGTCGGATTTCAATAAAAACAAGTATGCATGTTTCTTTTAGAAGTCGAAAAAGTTCAGTTCACCGATCCTCTGAAATAAAAAAAGCGTTCCTGGATCCCTGCAACAATTTTCATTTGCTTCGCAAAACGGTTTTTAATAGCAAATATCTTTGCAACGCACTCATCTTAATAAAATTTATTTTCACAAAACTCGAATATAATAAATGTACCAAGATTAAAATATCGCTTCGTTTTTTAAGGGGTAATGTATTTCAAATAAGTTCGATGAAAAACCCACCGGTAAACAACTGGTGGTCCAAATTTAACATTTTCCATTGAGACCCGAAAAGCGATGAATGTAAGTACAAATTGGCTACCCTAAAAAAACTATAGGAGTAAAACATTTTACTAATTTCGGAGTTGCCATAATACTGAGCTCGGCCCAATTCTGAGCTATGCATAAAGTGTGTAACGGTGAGGTTCTGGGCATTTTGTATCCAATTATAATCACACCCCAATTTTCAAGCTCTGAAAAAGTGAAAAAATGCGGCTTTTTATGCATTAAAAAATGGAATACATTTTTGCAATGTAGGCAATATATTTTCACACAAACAAATTTAAAAAAAACGCATTTTTTGTTTACATATTTCCTAAACAACTTATCATAGTATTGCCCAGAAAGATGGTTTCTATATTTTTAGATAATTCCTAGCCCTTTTAGAGAAAAGCTCTCTCAAGAAACAGCTGGCTCAACAATGTATATAAATATATGTACATATAGTACGAAATTTGAAAATTATTGTTTTAAATAGGACTCCGAAACCGCTCCGAAACCCGATTTGGTTGGCTTCAGTGGTTCAAGCCATTTAGAACCTTCGCTTTGGTTCTATACAGTTCAATTATCAAATGTGTGAAGTTTTGTGTAAACCCAAGTCAATATCTATAAAAATTATATTTCATATGCGGAAAAATAATTTCCTCTGATTACCTCTTAATACAAGTATAAATTTATTTATTGAAACTGATAATTTATCCATTCAAACAAGACCCTTAACCTCCTTAAACAATTAATAAAAATAAGTTACATGTCCGACTACCAAAAAGTTCAAAGAAGGAGAGAAGATAAGTTTGATTGAAATATATTCGAAACAACTTATAAACCTTGTTGACAAAACTAGATGCATACATATACAGTGGCCCACAAAAGTATTTTGCATATGTAGAAAAGAAACCACATTTTTACGTCGTGCGCCGTATGTTTCGGGTCGTTGTCATGCTGAAGCAAAAACCCGTTGCTTGGCAAACCCATTTTTTCTGCACTGGTATGTAAAATGTAAAAATATACATATTTGTCCATTATGCTGTATATAAAAACAATATTTTTAACTTCCTGAGCAGACATGCGCCCCCACGCCATCACTGAACCTCCGCCGTTTTTCAAGGTTGCTTTAAGATTTTTTATAAATATGCAGCTTTTCATTTGATTTCCGCCAAACCATACGACGGCCATCAGATCCAAAAATTTTGTATTTTCTCTCGTCGCTAAATATTACAGTTTACCATAACTCGAAACTTTTACTTTTGTAGGCGATTATTACTCCAAAGCACTCTGCGAACCTTCTCATCAGAAAATTGGGTGTGTAGAGCTGCTTTAAGCTTGTCGTTACGATTTGGCGGCAATAAATGCGGATTTTCGGGATTTGATTTGGGTATTTTGCGATCCTCTCTAATCGTTAGCATCTTTGGTCGACCACAATGGGTTCAATTTTTTATAGTGCCGCGCAGCTTACACCGTTTTATTGCATTTTCTATCGTTTAAAGCCATCGGCTAAACATATCACAAATGTATTTTGTAGATTTTCTTTCATTATAATAAACGAAATGATTCAAATTATGACAATTTCAATAAATTACGCACCAGTACCATTTTTTTTTTATTGGAATCAGACACGAAACAACGCGAGCATAAAACAGCACTCAGACAACATGCCGTCCATTGTACTGCTTTCATGTTCCTTTTAATCTGTTTTAAATCAGATTTTGGAGTGTCAAAGAGCTGAGGTGTTCGTCTCTCAACACGTTGCGACCAAATGCCTCATACCTAGTTCTTGCAAAGGCGGGACAGAAGCACAGAAGTGTTCCGCCGTCTCTTCCTCTTCAAAACAGGATGGGCATATGGAGTTGTCATGTACACCTATCGTTGTCAGGTGTCTATGCCACGTGAAGTGACCGGTCAACTGGAAGACCGAGGCATATTCCCCAAGAGAAAGCTTATCCTCATTATCGTCTATAAAAACTTCAGATCCTGACCCAGAGTCAGTTTTGGAGCCATCAGTAAAGATTCGACAACGTGTAAGACCAGGCTCAGTGTTGGCATTGTACCAGCATTCAGCCTCAGGAAACTCTCCCCACTCCGTTTTATACCAACATTCGTTTATTTTAAGTCTGCAGGCGGCCTTTAAGGCCTCCCCAAGTATGAATATACAAAGTGACGGCAAGTGCAGCAATGCGTCAAGAGCCGCGCCAGGTGTTGTAGAGAATGCCCCTGTACAGCACACGGCGATTGTTCTCTGAAATTTAGCAAGCATGTCTCCCACACTATTAACTGAGAGTCTGCTCCACCATACCACTAAAGCATAGCTGATTATGGGTCTGATCAGAGAGGTATATATCCAGAAGATACCCTTTGGTGATAGACCCCACGTTTTGCCAAAGACCCGTTTACACTGCCAGAAGGCTGCCAATGCTTTAGAGGTCTTGTGCTCAACGTGAGATTTCCATGACAGTTTTGCATCAAGAATTACTCCTAGATACTTCACTTCTGGAGAAGTCTGAATTGTGATTCCCTTAAGTGTGAGGGGAATGAGGCCATCCAACCTTCTCCGCCTAGTGAAGAACACAAAACTAGTTTTGGTTGGGTTTGGGGATAGTCCATTATCGTCACACCAAGTGTCAATCTCATTCAGTATTGTCTGCGCTTTCCTGCAAACAGCCGACAGAGATGGGCTCGTGACTGACAGGCCAACCTTTGGTATAAAGGCGACATTTACCAGCCTCCAAGATTGTGGTATATAAGCAAGTGCGAGAGACGCTGTGAAAATATTTGTGAAGGTCGCCAACGCGAGCTCGACACCTTCTTTTAGTACAATAGGTGAGATGCCATCCGGACCGGGCGATTTGAAACTGTCAAAAGACTCAATAGCATACCTCGCCACAGTTCTGGCAACAAACCAGTTATACCCTGTCGCGGTGGTCCTGGCCATAAATTCAACTGAAAATTGTAACAAGTAAAGAAAGCTACACCAAATGTGAAAATTATAAGATTTGTTGAGCTCTAGTCAAAAAAAAAGTTTTGGGACGAATGGCTGCTCTAATTTAGAAAGTTTAATATAATCAATGATACGCCTTTGATTGCAAAGTGGGCTTCAGGGAACCACCAAAGGGTTTTTCTATAAGGTAATGTAATAAACATACTCATCTATTCATATGGATACAATATTCTTGAATCGAAGATTTATTCAAATTTAATTCAACACCACTGACTACCCTCAAACCCCTCAAAATCCAAGACCGCGGACTTGTTCACCGAACTTACCAACGACTACTCCTATTGCTTGGAGTGAAGAATGCGCCTCACCTGTGCCGTGCCATATTTCATGTTCAACGGTTACCACAAATTCGGTGAGCAATTACATACATATATCCAAATATAACTTCAACAACAACAAGTACAGTGGCCTCTCTTACCACCGCAAGTGCGTCTACAACAACAACAACCGCACTGGTACCTTCCGTCTGCACATCGCTGTCAACGGCTTTGCCTGTTACTGCCGATCAAGCACAAATTAGCTTGAGAGTCAACAAATGCGAAAGAACTGTTGGAAAACAAAGCAGCTAAAAAGGTGTCGATACAGACTGGAATGGATTGCTATATTACAGTTAAACGAAAACTCAGTCCGCAAAAATCAACGGGTACTAAGCCAAAAATAACCCACGTAAGCTCAAATCAGCAAGTCAGTACGAATAGATTTGCAGTGCTAAGTGAAAATACAGACGATGTGAGTAACCAACATCCTGAAAGTGCTACAAAAGTCACTAATGCCAAACCTCCGCCAATATACATAAGATAAGTGAATTCAAGCGCTCTTGTTAAAAAAACACTCAGCTAATCGGTAATAACAACTTTCATATTATCCCACTCTCTAAGGGAAACATTCGTGAAATTAAAGTGCAAATATACTCAGAATTTTCGCACAGTGTCCAAACACTTGAATGATACACACACAAAGTTCTATAAATACCAGCTTAAAAGTGCAAAAGGCTTACAAATTGTAATTAAAGGTATCGAGCCAAGTGTTGAAGCTGTGGAAGCTTTACAAGCGCTTAAAGAACAGGGTTTTAACCTAAAAGTTGTAGTAAATATTTTTAATAGAAACAAAATTCCGCAGCCCATGTTTAAAGTTGAGCTTGAGCCTGAAAACAAACCATTGGGGAAAAACGCTGTGCATCCAATTTATAAACTTCAATACCTGTTGCATCGTAAGATAACTGTGGAAGAACCACACAAGAGAAATGGCCGTGTACAATGCACTAACTGCCAGGAGTATGGTCACACCAGATCTTACTGCACTCTTCGCTCAGTGTGCGTAGCTTGTGGAGAGCTACACGACTCTGCCACCTGCACGTCAAACAAAGAAGACCCAAATGCAAGAAAGTGTGGTAACTGCGTTGGAAACCACACAGAAAACTATAGGGGTTGTGCAGTCTATAAGAAGTTGAAAAACCGGATCAACCAACGTGTGGCTTCTGAACGTACTGATAACGTATTGAATGCCTTTGTACCCTCCCAGACAGATCCTAGCGTTTTCTTTGCCAAAAGAACCACTCCGCCAATGGCTTTATCAAACACCGTCAATTGTGTCTCATTTGCAAGTGCCGCAAAGTCAGGCCTAGTAAATCCTGCACATACAATAACTGCACCTCAAGTTGCGCCACAAGAACAGGAGCCCCACGCCCAATACGGTTGTCAATCCAATATCGAAGCCATGATAGCTTCGATGCAACAAAGCATGATGAATTTCGTAACTTTCATGCAAAACACAATGCAAGATCTCATGCGAAATCAAAATACCCTGCTCAAACTGCTTAATACTCAACAAAACAAAATAATGACCTCAATTAAAATAGCCCTCTGGAATGCAAACGGCATTCCCCGCCACAAACCAGAGCTTTCAAAATTCCTTAACGACAAGGAAATTGACGTTATGCTCCTTGTTGAAACATACCTAACTAATAAATATAATTTCAATATTTCGGGATATACTTTTTACTGCACGAGTTATCCAGATGGAAAGGCGCATGGGGGAACTGGTATTTTAGTCCGAAATCGCATTAAAAAGCATCCCTCGATTGGAATTGCCAATAATTATCTGCAAGCAACATTAATATGCCTAAAAACAAAGCAAGGAGATATTGCACTATCCGCGGTTTATTGCCCCCCACGTTTCACGATAACAGAAAAACAATTTATGGATTTCTTCAGTTTGCTGGGAGAGCGCTTCATTACTGCAGGCGATTATAATGCGAAGCACCCTCACTGCGGCTTACGCCTGTCCAACCCTAAAGGCAAGCAATTATATAACGCGCTTATATGTAAAAGAAACAAACTTGATTACGCTTCTCCTGGAAAGCCCACATATTGGCCTTCAGATCCGCAAAAGCTGCCAGATTTGATTGACTTCGCGGTGACAAGGAAAATTCCTCGTAGTCTTATTAGTACAGAATCAAGTGCAGACCTCTCTTCAGACCACTCGCCTGTACTCTTCACTTTGTGGCATCGGCCGCACGAAAAAGAGTCACTCTACATGCGACAAAGGCTACAAACTGGTGAAGTATAAAAAATCTATCAGTGCGCATATAGAACTCCACCCAAATTTAGATACACCTGACGACATTGAAAACTCCGTAGCAACTTTTGAATCTACAATAAGAGCTGCCGCTAGCATTTCCACACCAAAGCAAGGTTATATGGGAAACAAATAACAATATCCGACCAATAGAAAAATTGAAATGCTGCTATTAAAAAAGCGACGCCTACGACGGATATGGCAGACTCATAGGTCACCTGCTTCTAAACAACTGCTGAAGGCGGCTAACGAGAGCCCTCAAGAGCGAGGAACAGCACGCACAGTACCGGTGCAGTCAAAAGCTTTCTCCGACTAGCACAAAGTACCCGCTGTGGAAAGCACATAAAAACTTAAGTGGCCCAATGGAGACTGAAATGCCAGTACGGGACAACAATGGTAATTGGGCTCGGAGTGACGCGGAAAAAGCAAATACGTTTGCTGCTCATCTACAAAATGTTTTCAGACCAAACTCAGTAGCCAATGGGTTTACACTACCACCCGTACCCAAAGTGTCGGAAACTGAGCCACTGAAATTTGGACCTGAAGAAATTTCAATAGTAATTAAGGTACAATTGAAACAAATAAGGACCCTGGGCACGACTTGATTACTCCAAAAATGATTATTGAGCTACCAAATTGTGCTGTACTTTGCATCTGTATGTTATTTAATGCAATTACTAAACATTGTTATTTCCCTCAACAATGGAAAAAGTCAACTATTGTAATGATACCAAAGCCCGGAGAAAGACAAAACACAACCATCCTCCTATAGACCTATCAGCCTGCTACCGTGCATATCGAAATTATTCTAAAGACTTCTTATGTTGCGCATTTACCCACATCTTCAAGCCCACAGCATAATACCATCCCACCAATTTGGCTTCAGGGAGAAACATGATACGATCGAACAAGTAAATCGCATTACAACTGAAATCCGAACTTTGTTTGAAAAGAGGGAATATTGTGCTGCAATATTTCTTGACGTATATGACATGGTATATCCGAAACGAGAATATCCACCACGACTTGAGAATCCCGGAAGTACGAACTGAAATAGAGCAGCGGAAGGCGAAATATGCATCGAAGCTTTTAGCGCACCCTAATCAATTAGCAAGAAATCTATTGCATGTAAACAGGAACTCAAGATTACGTAGGAATGACTTTCCAGCCCAGTCGTTATATTTCTTAGGGGGAGTTAATAAAAATACTCATCCATAATATGGGATGTAAATTATGTGATTAGAATAAGATTGTTGTTAGGCTCCTTATTTGATCAGATTCAATAAATAAAAGTAACAGTAACAAAAAAAAAAAAAAACACTATCGACTATATACTGACGTGCACCGAGAAAAATGTTGCATGTAAAATTATTATTTTGCAATGTTATTTGTAATGTAAACGAAAAATTTTTAATTTAATATTTAAAATTGCAAAATTAACGTTATTTTTGTCATTTTTATAAGAAAATTTAATGTTCTACATTAAATTGTAGATATAATATGATATGTTGTTGCACTAACAATAAAAATGTATGTTAGTACTACAACGCGCAATGTACTTTCTTCGTTGTTTGCCACGACGCAATAATACGAACGTATGATCGCGTTTTTTCGTGTCGGCATGCGTTTGTTCTAGGCACGCGTTTTGATACATTTTTAAAGAATTTAATGTTAAAAATAGCTAAAAAAAAAAATGGAAGGAAATTGTATTCCCATTTAATTCAATTCAGAAGACGTCGATATTTTCGCCCGGGTAGAAGATATCAAGCATCCAATTGATGCCGCGCAAAATTTTGAGGCAATTGGATATAACGACGATAGTGATCAAAAAGAAGATTTCAGTCTCTGAGTTCGGATTTCGTTGAAGGTATGTTTATTTTAGCAAAATTAAATTTATTTTATATTACTAATTTAAGTTTCTTAAGATTCCAGATACTGCATTGTGATGATGCTGTTAAACGCTGTAACAAAACAAACTTCTCATCATAACATAAACGTCGATGAAAAGAGGTTTATATAAAAAACTACAATAAACAGCAGTATTGTACACATAAGTACACATAAGCTGTATAAATAATATGAAGATTATTCGAGAACAAAATATATGTACGAACATCTTTGGAAAGAAAAGTTACAATTCAGCCATATATAATAGTCATAGGCTCATTTTTTTATCACTAAACGAACTTTATATACGCGCAGACGAAACATTGTATAAATTTAAATCATTCGTGTCAGCACTAGATAATTGTTTCAAGATTTTTCATGTATAAAAAGTTTCACTGGTTCACCTATACATTTATATTGTATTCCTGAAATACAATATTTTGAATTGAATTATTTTAATAAAAAGCATTTGTATACATAAAAATATTTAGAAAAATATTTTCAGTGTTTTATTTAACTTTATAAAATATTAAAATTATATTAAAATCGTTCAAATATAAATTTTTATCATATCAAATGTACATATTTTAAATGTTAATTTAATATTTAAAATGTATACACTACTTTATATAATAGGGATTGTTTTACATTTTTAATGCCAGTTTTGCATTAGAATACAATCAATTCTTCTTTCTGCATAAGAGTACAATCAATTCAAATTTCGTTCTTAATATAATATTTATAATATTAAAATGATAATGATGTAATGTCTACTTTAAAATTTTTTAATGTTGGATGACTTTTGTAACCAAAAAATTTTATTTTTACGGCTGTTTATGGTACATTTTTGGTTCAGTGTACGTTTATACAGATGTAGTTGAGTATGAATATGTGCATATGTATGTATGTACATACTTATATAACACATGGACAGGTATATTGGGGCACAAAATAAATGTATTGCTTAAACATAAATACGAGTTATTATGTAATATAGTATTGAATATAATTTACATAAGTATGCAAGCGTTGTAACTTGTTTCACAATAACTATTATATATTGGCCTGACTTCGAACAACTGCTAATATATGTAAATAAATAACAACACTGCTACTAAAATTAACAGTCATCATCTAAAATTATAATTAAGTAAATATATCATACATACATATGTATATGCACATATGGATCTGTTAGTATGCTAAATGTATGTTAGCACCTGTGTATGTACCTCTTTCAGAGAAAAGCTGTCGCAAGTATGCATGTACATATGTACGCATGCACATTTGTATGTAAATAACAAAAGATGATACAAAAAATGATACAGAGTATTTGTTATTTATAACTTAATTAGCTTAGCGAGTACCTGTTTTATTTGTACTTTAATTAGCACTGACTGACTTTAATTAATAATTTTGTTAGCTTTCTGATAAAAATGTTTCGGAGATAGGCATGAATTATGGCATCTTTCTAAAGTATCACTTCATTGGTGCGTTGTTCGAGGAAGCAATAAAAGAACAAAAACAAGTATGCTATACTTACTTAATATTTAATGCCTGTGAGATTTTTTTAACAACCCCATATCATTTATGATGTACATCTCTCTGTTTTAACACAAGCGAAAGGACATCTACATAGTTTTATTTTGGAAACGAATTTTCATGGAAAACTGATTTCATGCCAGCCCAGGGCCGACCGCTATTAAAAAAAAACCACTTACCCTGTGTGTGCTTTTGAAGCATACACCCAGCGGATTTTCGAGTTAAAACACGTGTAGCTAAATCTTTGGCGGCTTAATTCCCCAGAAAGTAATATTTATGCATTCAACACTCAAGGTAAATTGTCAATCATATAAGCAGAAGCTGTATTAATTAAATTTATTTAAGGGCGTATTATGGTGTAGAGGTATGAATTTCAGGTAATTTTTGAAGTGTTGTAAACAAAGGCAGTCATTATTTTTACTATAAATTTCTGTATTAGTTATTTAATAATATTACAAGAATACAGAAAAATATCAAAAACTAAAAAAGTTGAAAATTCCAATGAATTAGCAGTTGATGAAGTGGGGGGTCTTAAACATTTTGGCACGTGACCATACCCACGATTTTAACACACCTAGCAATCCGAAAAAAATAAAGATAATTAATCTAGAATAATGTCGCAATGTCTGGAACTACGAAAAAGTTGGAAAACAAATTTTTCACGAAAGGGCGAATGCCTGAAAATCAATTTTTTTACCATTTTTTTACCTTTTCGAATTTTTTAAAAATAGTAAAAATGTAAATTTAGGGATGGGATAGTTCCAGACGAAAAAAAGTTTATAAAGAAGACTCTGTAAAAATGTCAGGTAAATCAGTCCAGTAGAACTTGAGAAATCGTGGGTATCGTTTTGAAAAAGACAGTTTCAAGAAAAACTCGTTTTAAGTTTGACGTAAAGTTTCTCACAGTCTAAGTAATGAAATTTACACTTAGCAAAACTCCGAAAATAATTTGAATTTTGAAAAATCCTTTTGTATACATATTCTTAAATAGTTAAACATTAAAAATATAAAAAAAATCGATTTTTTTATTTCTCGACCAGAATATCCCCTTAAGAGTACGTAAAGACAAATAATACATCCTTATCAAGGAAAGCTGTAAGGAAATGTTCAATTTCCATCCAAATTATACTTCTATCTCAAGCTCCTCCTTTGGTGATTTTTGCACTGGCGTTATCAGTTCCCAATGGTGGGTACTTGCAAATTCTTCAAATGAAATAGCCTACTAATAGGTCTATTCTAGCAAGGTAATATCTGGGGTATTAAAATTAACCATTCAGTAAATTTTGTAACCATTTCGTATTCTACGTTCATTGTAACCAGGTAAATTTTGTAACCTGTGAAAGAGGAGGTAATAAAAAACAGCTGTTTAGTTTTGTTTTGATAATTTAATAGAAAAACCGTAAGCGAAGATGTTCCTTAAATTTTAACTTATAGAAATTTTTTAAGATAACGAAAATTCAGGAAGACACGTGTAAAATAGTTGCGAGAAACTAATTATTTAAATAGGAAGACAAAATGTTTATTCACATTTATACATTATCTGAAAAAAAAAAAATGTTTGCTTTCATTGATTTATGCATGTTTATTTACGTTTTTTATGTAAAATTTGATACCTCTTTTTGCCGAAATATTAGATGTTGCCATTGTTTCTAAAAACTTTGTATTCATTGCTCTAGAATACCAAATTCAATTTCGGGTGTTATAAATACGTAACAAAATTTACTTTACCAGTAACAATGAGAATAGGCCTATTAATGAGTACAAAAAAGAACTTTTCTCGAATACATACATATGTACGCATGTGATAACGAAATACATATGCGATGCTAATGCAAGGCATACGTTGTGGGGCAGCTCCGAAACTAACGACAGAGGTGAGGTAAGTTTAGAATTTGCAATAGAGGTAGTACCCGCACATTCATCTTTCCTAGTACTGATTTTATAGGCTGGGAAGAGGTTTTAGATTTAACTTTGCTAACCGAGGGTATCCTAAAGGTCACAAAGTGTAAAGTATGCGACGATGAAACCCTCTCGGACAACCGTCGTATACTTTTTGAGTTAAACATTGAGGCGGAAACGCCTACTCCCTTTAGGAACCCTCGGAAGACAAACTGGGGCCTTTTCCAAAAAATCATCACCAAAGAGGTGAACAAAATAGAAGTTGAAAATGTTTCCACAAGGGTTGAGCTAAACGCTACAGCGGACAGCTTAGAAAAAGCCTTTGGAAAAGCCTTTTCGAAAGCCTGTCCGCTAAGATATGGTAAGAAGGCTCGTGCACCTTGGTGGAATAAGGAACTCACAGAGCTCCGTAAGCAAGTAAGAAAAGCCTTCAATGATGGCTACAAAACTAAAGTCTGGGACCGTTACAAACTTATTTTAAAAAAGTATAAGAAAGCTATCCGAGATGCCCAGGAGGCATCCTGGAGAGAATTCTGGAATCCATTGAAGGTAACAAGGCATCTGCCAGACTGAGTAGAATTCTTGCTAAGGGACACTCCCAGCCAACATATGTAAAAAGACCGGATGGGTATTGGACAGAAACGGCTGGAGAGTCGTAGGACATTCTGCTTAGTATTCACTTTCCAGGGTGCAGGGCAAGCGAATTAGAATCGGTCTTGGACCCGAACCCTTCGCGAACTCCCCCCAGCGAGCTTTTGGCTGAGCTACTGGACAAGGAGAAACTAAAATTTGCTATCTTTATCTTTTCACTTTTTAAATACCCGAGAATGGACGGAATACTCCCAATTATGCTTCGGAAAGCCTCAGAGTGTCGCTGCTAAAGAGCAGAGCAATTTTTGCAAATCTAGGTTCCAAAGATAGAACCGTATATGCGGTGAAGGGCACCGCCCAGGGAGGAGTTCTCTCGCCGCTACTGTGGCTCATGATTTTAAACCAAGTACTGACAAAGTTAGATCAAAGTAGTAGCTTATGCAGATGATGTTGCAATACTGGTATCGTGAAAATTTCTTCCGGTCATCAGCGGAATTGTGCAGAGGGCTTTACAGGCGGTTGACTCATGGGCCATAAACTGTTCGCTTAGGGTGAACCCTGAGAAAACGGGACCTGATGCTCTTCACAAAAAAAAAAACTACCTTACTTCACTACACCTAAGCTCCGAGGGACGGAACTTGATCTGTCAAACAGGGTGAAATACCTTGGAGTCATTCTGGACCCAAAGCTTAATTGGAGGCTCAACATCGAGGAGCGTGTATAAAAGGCCTCGGTGGCTCTCTACGCCACAAAAAGAACGTTAGGCAATAAATGGGGACTAAAAAGAAAGATTGTGCACTGGTTGTACACAGCTATAGTCCGACCCATACTCTCATATGGGGAGCTGGTACGGTGGCCAGCTCTCACCAAAGCTTATGTCGTCAAGAAACTGGGAAGAATTCAAACGTCAGCAGCTACTGGTGTAACGGGTGCAATGAGCTCTTGCCCAACGGATGAACGTACTATTCGACTTATCACCAATAGATCTTTTTATCGAAAACTCAGCTGCTAACAGTGCCAATAGGCTACATGCATTGGGGTTCGGGAAAGAAAGGCCGACGGGGCATAGCACCATTATTGGTAGAATCCAAGCTAAGATTAAGGCGCTGCCCACTGATTACATCCTGCCGAAATCTTACGTTAACCGCACAATTCAGACTAGATTCCCTAGCCGTAGAGACTGGACTCGCGGAAGAGTCAGATTACAGGATGGTCTGGCAGTCTAAACGGACGGATCAAAGATGGAGTGCGGGGCAGGTGCGGGGTTTTCATTGAGCAGCATAACCTGAAGTTATCATACCATATACCAGACTATGCAAGCGTATTCCAGGCTGAAACGTTTGCAATAAAGAAGGCGATTAGGTATGTTGAGAGGAATGCAACAGCAGGTACGCGAGTAAACATTTTCACAGACAGTCAAGCTGCCATTTAAGCACTCTCAACTCGTAGATGAATGTAGGAGAGAGATGGCTTTAATCTCCAGCGAATACGAAATTACCCTGATATGGGTCCCGGGGCATAGAGACATTTATATAAACGAAACTGCGGATGAACTAGCGAGGTGTGGTTCTGCACTGGATAGGTCCAACGCGGTGAATATGGGCGTCTCGCTTAAAGAAATAAAGGGCAGAATCGCCGATATCTACCACTGAAAAGCCAAGCACAGGTGGAGTAATACAGGATCGTACAGGATTACCCGGCAGGTTTGGTTGTCCTATGATCCGCTTAAAACAAAGGCTCTTTTAGAAATGAACAAAGAAAACATATACAAACTTACAGCTGTTTGCAAGGGCACTGGCCTGTAGTAGTAGATGCTTAAAGGATAGGCATACCCTTCAACCGGTTTTGCCGCAGCTGTGAAGACCCAGGCTCAAAGGAGACAGTTGAGCATTTTATGTGCGAATGCCCGACCCTTGCTAGAATAAGGTTAAAGACCCTTGGCAAACCATTCCTGCAGAGTTTTTTAGAGTGCATCCGCCTCTCTGTATGATATACTGCGATTCATAAAAACCGCCAAATAGCTGTAGGTTGCACGAGATGTGGAATCAAAATGGCATACTTGCTAATTGCTTCCCACCTGGGTGGCAATCCACTTTAACCAACCAACCAAGACAAAATAGAACCAAATAAAAGCGTTGCTAACTTTTTTAAACAATGATACATTTCATACATGTTTTTAATTATAATATAATATAATTTTGGGACGTACACTATATTGCTCAGTGTTTGGCCGAGCTTCTCCTACCATTTGTAGTGTGCGACTTTATATTATTCCACAAATGCAGGCACAGTTTTGTGCCGACTCCGAACGGCAGATGTATTTAATGAGAAGCTTTTTCATGGCAGAAATACCCTCGGAGGTTTGCCATTGCCTGCCGAGGGGTGACCGCTATTAGAAAAAACTTTTTCTATTATTAAGATTTTGCTTGCCCTGACTGATATTCGAACCTCAAACTCACCGGCATATCAAGTTATAGCACGCACCGCAACCAACTCGACCACAGCGGCCACAAAATGTTTTTAATTACGACGTCAATAAACGTCTTGAAGGAATTTGATGCCTTGGATGAATATAATTACTAAATGATGGAAAACCAAGTCCTCCACAACACCAAAAGGCTGCACCATTGACGCCAATGCAGCAACAATTTTTGCATTGTGTTCTGATGTGTTTTCGTAAAAATTTTTATTGGTTCCAGTGTAAGCGGCAGATGAGCACGTTTTATATGTTCTAATAAGTTCACAGTATTGTCGCTTGGTTTGTACTTCTTGCTACAAGTCCGGCAATTTACAAGCTTTTTGTCCGCTGACCTGTCAAAGTTATTCCACACTTTTAACGATCCTTTCTTTCGTTAAGCTTCAGTGTTGCTTGTGGAATCAGTTTCGGTAATAGAAACAAATTCTAAACAAATACACATTAATAGGGTTCCCAAAATTCAGTACATATATTGGCTGCTTTGCTGTCACACAGAATTTGAGTTTTAATTTTATAAATCGTATAGATTAAAAAAAATCTAATATTTTATAAAAAAAAATATAACATATGTTACTAATCAGGTTCATAGAGAATCGAAATTGGTTCTTATTCTTATAAGATTATTTTCAAAGCAAATATGTTATAAACTTTTGGGAGAATGTTTATGTTTTAGCTGCTAAAAGTTTGTCCAAAATGTGATACAAATTTTAAGTTCGTAACTAAAACGGTTGTGGCAATTCGAACCTTTTAATTTTTCTTCTTGCGAATATCGACAAAGTGTTATAGTTGCAATAAATATGTTAAAAGAAAACAAAAATTATATGCCATCTGACTCATAAATACCGTGGCGTCGGGTGATGGACACAGCAGGGGCATCTGAAGGCGCTGCATCGCGTTACTTCTTATGTGAGCGGAATGTTTTTTTAGCTCCAATTGGGCTGAGTAAATTTTACCTCACATCATATTTAACAGTCTTGGATCATTTGTAATTTTAAATCGACAAAATCGAAGCTTTAGAATCGATTTTTCTCTTATGATTGGAGTCGTAAATAATAAATGAAATAAGCAAAAATTCATTAATTAAAAAAGATTATGGTAATTGTGTAAAACAGCGGAAAAGTACCAAATTTCTTGAAAATTAGTATCTAACGACGCATTTCAATCCTTAAATTAAACATTCGTGTTTATAGATCTTTTTACCGTTCAAAAGTACATTTATATGTACATTTGTATTTACTTATGGATGTATGTATGTTAAACTTGACAAGAAAAGAAATGAGTTTTATTAACATATATATGTATGTATGTCTCCACGAGGAAACGTATGATAACGGATTGAGACTGATGGACTTCGCCGGGGCCCGACACATGGTAGTCTGTAGTACCAGGTTCCAGCATAGGAGTATACATCAGGCAACTTGACTGTCTCCAGATGGTAAGACACGAAACCAAATCGACTATGTTGTGATAGACGGAAGGCACGCTTCCAGTGTCCTAGATGTGCGCACGATCCGAGGAGCCAACATCGACTCGGACCACTACCTTGTCGCAGCCAAGATACGCACGCGCCTCTGTGCGTCAAAAAGCGTGCGGAAATGGACACAAGGAAAGCTCGACGTCGGAAAGCTGCAATCACAACAGACAGCCACGTACTTCGCTACTCGACTCGCACTCCTGCTCTCTAGGAACACTTATCAACACATCGATATTTCAGAGCAATGGAACCACATCTCTTGTTCTTTACCTATCGCCGCTGAACAATCTATTGGTTTTCAGCTAGCCCGACTGATACGATGAGGAATGTCGCGTTGCCACGGAACGGAAAGATGCTGCCTACAGGGCCACGTTGCGATCGGGCGCAACGCGAGCCTTGCGGGAGAGATATTGTGAGTTGAAGAAGAAGGAAGCATTTCTCGAGAGCAGAAGAGAAAGGCCAAAATGAGTGAGTGCGAAGAGCTTGAAATGCTGGCCGACAGGAAAAGCGCCAGAAAATTCTTTCAGAGAGTACGACGGCTAACAGGTTTTAAGACCGGGGCAAATTCCTGTAAGAACGACAACGATGACCTGGTAACTGACGTTCAGAATATACTTAGTTTATGGAGGGAGCATTTCTCCACACTACTTAGTGATAGTGGCAGAGACCACCTTGGAGAAGATGATGATCTCGAATCATCAATCAATGATTGGCTGCCAGCTGAGTTATTCAAATACGGTGGAGAAAAGTTGGTAAAACGCATGCACCCGCTTATCTGCAGAGTATGCTCGGACGAATTCATGCCTACTGATTGGATTCTAAGTGTACTTTGCCCAATCCACAAGAATGGTGACACTGCAATTCGGGCCAACTATCGTGGTATCAGCTAAAGCCCACCGTCAATGAACTGATTGAACCTTACCAGTGTGGCTTTAGACCTGGCAAATCTACTATCGACCAAATATTCACAATGCGACAGGTCTTGGAAAATACCCAAGAAAGAAGAATCGACACGCACCATCTTTTTGTCAACTTCAAAGCCGCTTTCGACAGCACAAAAAGAAGTTGCCTTTATGTCGCAAAACTTATACAGCTATGTAAAATGACGTTGAGAACCACAACCAGCTACGTCAGGATAGGAAAGGTTTCAGACAAGGTGACTCTTTGTCGTGTAACTTTTTTAACCTTATGCTGGAGAAGATAATTCGAGCCGCAAAACTAAATCGGTCAGGCACCATATTTTATAAGAGTGTGCAGCTGCTGGCGTAAGTCGATGACATTGACAACCGCGCAGTTAATTCTGCCTTCTCTAAACTGGATAGAGAAGCAAAGCGAAAAATCACGCTCTAAAACTCTCATCATGCCCGTCCTAATATATGGCGCAGAAACATGGGCGATGAAGATATCTGATGGGAAGGCTCTAGGAGTGTTCGAGAGAAATATTCTCCGAAAGATGTATGGGCCTTTACGTCTTTGCGATGGCGAATACCGTAGAAGATGGAACGATGAGCTGTACGAGCTTTATAACGACATAGATATAGTGCAGCGAATTAAGATCCAGCGGCTTCGCTGGCTTGGTCATGTCGTTCGAATAGATAAAAGCGCTCCAGCTCTGAAAGTATTCGACTCGGTACCCGCCGGTGGTAACAGGGGAAAAGGGAGGCCTCCTCTGCGTTGGAAAGACCAGGCGGTAAGGCACTGGCGCCAGTTAGCGAAAGAGAGAAATAACTGGCGTGCTTTGCTAAGCTCGGCCACATCGCATAGGTGCTTATCGAGCCAATGAAAGAAAAGATATATGTATGTGCATATGTATGAATTTGCGAAGATCACAAACAAATTCGATTTGATGAAGTGCCAAAATACTTTAGGATTTGATTTTATGTTCGATTCTACCCTTAAGGTATAATTTCTATAAAGAAATTTGTTCAAACAACAGAATTTCTTCGAGAGTCGTTGATACTTGTCAAAAAATATGTTGCTGTTAGTTTTACAAAATTTTTTATATAACTTATTTCGTTGGTTCTTAATTTTCTTTAGTTCGTGAGTGTACCACGGGAGTTTGTAGGGCTTCTTTTTAAATATTGGAACATTCGCAGAAATAATTTCAAGCAAGCGAGACTTAAAGACAGAGTAGCAATGATTGACATCTGGATTAGAAAGCAAGTGGGTCCAGCTAGTTTTGCCTAAGCAAACATTTAGGTTTGAGTAGTTACAAGACCCATATTTAAAGGAGATTTTATCTTCTGATCTACCGATGGCAAATTCGTAAAATTCAACTGATAGACATAATGCAACATGATGTTTATCCGCTGGTGAAATCGGGGAGAAACATTGATTGATATTCGTAATTATATTAGTACTTACGAAAACAAGATCGAGAATTCTATTGAGCTGGTTCATATAACTATTACATTGGACTAAATCTAGACTTAAAATGTGATCAATACAATAAGATTCTTTCAAAGTACTTATATTATTTGGCAGTAGCCCAGATTTAGAGAAACGTTTTGACCACGTGATGTTAGGGAGATTGAAATCGCCGAGTATGCACAGATGATTATTATTAGCCAAGCTATTGTGAACCAAGTGCATAATGTTGTCCGTGTGTGATTTATAAATCTCGAAAGAACTGCCCGGTGGAATATAGGATGCCATCAGATACAGGGATCCAAACGCTGAGGCGCCTTTAATGCAGATACATAGTTGATCCAGTATAGAGTCAGGATCATGAAGAGCTATTTGAAGAGATCGGAGCTTGCGCTGAACAGCTATTAATACCCCTCCACCAAGCGCACAGCCTGCCATGTAGTGCCATTGACTAAGCCTCGAACTCCCAACTCACTGGCATAGCGAGGCACTCAACCACAGCGGCCGCGATGAACGATGTCATGGAAATCGTGCCGCCAAGAATGGTGCACCAGGATTTAGTAGTGGACGACTATAAGTACTTCTACTGCTCGCGAGAATCCATCGCTATGTTAAGCTGCCAAGCCGAATTTATCAAGGTGTTGCTGAGCGTATAAGTTATCGTAAATAAGTTCTCACGATAACATTTTCGTCAACAACAACATCTTGTTGACGCAACCCCACTCAGGGTGGTTGCACCTAACGATTCCACACGCGCAACCATGTCAGCAGAATTGCGCTCACACGGTTTGGCTGCACCGAATATTCTACACGCGCGGCCATGTCAGCAGAATTGCGTTCGCACGGACTGGCTGCACCGAATACTCTACACGCACAGCCATGTCAGCAGAATTACGTCCGCACGGTAGAACGCTAGCAGAACAGCAGCAGCGCAGCGCGAAGCCGAGGGCTAGGTGTAAGCTAGGGCACGATTGTAAGTTCAGTTTGAAAAACTCATTAAAGACAACAGCTAGTGCGCTGTAGAAAACAATCGAATAAAATTAAATCGTTTTATTGGCGCCCAACGTGGGGCTCGCGAATATAAAACCGAAAATTAATTAACACCACTACTGGATAAGGAAGAAAGGCGATTAACGGGACCAATCCTGGAACGCGAATATAAAACCGAAAATTAATTAACACCACTACTGGATAAGGAAGAAAGGCGATTAACGGGACCAATCCTGGAACGCGAATATAAAACCGAAAATTAATTAACACCACTACTGGATAAGGAAGAAAGGCGATTAACGGGACCAATCCTGGAATATTATAAGAATATGTTAAGGATGAAAGGGTGAGTGAAGTGCTTGTCTCGTTTAAAAATTACTTGTAGTAATAGTGAAATATAATAAAGTAAAAATACAATTTTTGCGAATAGTTGATGAGTGAATTACTTGAAATAAAATAAAGTTAAAATAGAACAAGAATTTTTTGGGGAAGTAGATGAGTGAAGTGTTAGAGGACTTGTTTAAAAATCTTAAATTAGAAAACACAGAGGAACATATCATGAACGCTGACCAAATAGGCGAGTTGATTAGAGCAGAGGTGAGCAAGGCATTAGCGGCTCAAAAATTAGAATTCGACAGAAAGATAATTGCAATTCAGAATCAGGTCGCTTTGACGAAGCCAAAAATAGAAAAGTTTACAAGGGTTGCTATCATTCCTACAGTAAGTTGCGAGATTACGCTTGACGCTATTAAATCTCTCCCGGAATTCTTTGGCCACCCAGGTACGTATGTGTCCTGGCGTGAGGCTGCACATAATACATACGAATTATTTAAAAGATACGATGGCAGCGAACGCCACTATCAAGCAGTTACTATTTTGAGAAATAAGGTACGAGGGGCGGCCGATGCAGTACTTTCGTCCTTTAACACGGTGCTGAATTTTAGCGCAATAATTTCTCGCCTCGACTTTACCTACGCGGACAAGCGACCAATATACCTCATTGAACAGGAACTATCTACACTGAGACAAGGTTCAATGTCATGTCTAGAATTTTACGATGAAGTAGAGAAGAAACTAACTCTGTTAGCAAACAAAACTATTATGTCCTACGAAAGTGGAGTAGCAGACACCATAAATGAAAAGTACAGGGCCGATGCACTCAGAGTGTTCATATCAGGTTTAAGGAAGCCACTATGTGACATCCTGTTCGCGTCTAGGCCTTCGGACCTTCCATCGGCCCTGGCCTTGGCACAGGAGGTGGACGCTAATAACGAGTGTTACGCATTTGCAACAAATTTTGCAAACAGATCTCATGAAACTTCTTACAACAAGAAAGCCAACGCTATCCAGATCCTCAGAAATCAAAAGAGCTTTAATTCTGACCACAGTGGGGGTCACAAGAATCCACATTATTCAGTTAGTAAACAAAATAGGCAGGCCGGTCATGCACAAAGTTCCACTAATAACTTGAAGCCATATACTAGTAGTAACTATTCAGGTCAAAGGCGTGTCGAGCCTATGGAAGTAGATCCTTCCACATCCCACTTTAAACACCTTCCCAATAGTCCTGGCCAAGATCATAACGGCAGGCAGCAGGGGAACCTGCAGAAGCGCACAGCGAATTCGGGACGCTACACCGGCCCTAAGATACAGCGCGTAAATCATCTGAATGACGAGCCTGATTCATCTAACGAACCAACGTATGACAAAGAAGCGGAAGAAGCAGCAGATAACATTGAAAATGATGAGCTCAATTTTTTAGAGCAAAATCCCTCCTTCCCTGGATTTCGAGGTCAATAGGAGGGAAAGAAGTCAAACTCCTTGTCGATACTGGAGCGTCAAGGAGTTATATCAAACAATTGCCAGACTTAAAGGGAATACAGTCGGTTAGAAATCCATTTTCAGTTAAATCAATTCATGGGGTTACCCCCATTAAGCACAAATGCAAAGTTAAAATTTTTGGAGTAGTGGCAGACTTTTTCATACTACCGAATTTGACATCATTCGATGGTGTAATTGGCCTCGACTTATTGAACAAGGTACACGCGACTATTGATCTAAAGACAAATACAATTAGGCATGACTTTGGCAAGGAGGTTATTTTATTGATCACCAGCCAGGATGTAAGTCATCTGCAACTGCAGTTTAAGTCAATTCCCAATCATTTAGAGGAAGCCGTCGTCAAAATAATTAGTAGTGTAAATGGGGTATTTGCAGATCCCAATCAGGCGCTTCCATATAATACCAATGTCGTGGCAACGATTCGCACAGAGAACGAGGAACCAGTGTACTCAAGGTTATACCCGTACCCACTGGGCGTTTCGGATTTCGTAAATAAGGAAATCCAGGACCTTTTGGCGAATGGCATCATTCGGACCTCTAGGTCCCCATACAACAACCCTATATGGGTAGTTAAGAAGAAAGGTCTTGATGAAGACGGCAGAGAAAAAAAACGATTAGTTATAGATTTTCGGAAACTGAATGAGAAAACAATCAGTGATAAGTACCCGATCCCCGATATTACAGGGATCTTGTCCAATCTGGGCGGGAGCAAATTCTTTACTACTCTAGATTTGAAGTCTGGTTTTCACCAGATAAAACTATTAGAGCGCGATAGAGAAAAGACTGCCTTCTCCGTGAAGAACGGAAAGTATGAATTCTGTCGGCTACCCTTCGGCCTGAAGAACGCTCCCAGTATCTTCCAGAGGACAATAGACGATGTGTTGAGAGAACACATAGGAAAAAACTGTTTCGTCTACGTAGACGATGTCATTATATTCTCAAAGGATGAGCAACAACACTTAAAGGATGTTGAAGCAATTCTTAGAAGTTTATTCGAAGCCAATATGAGGGTTTCGGCAGAAAAGTCAAAATTTTTTAAAAGCGAAGTTGAATACTTGGGATTTTTGGTCTCGCAAGGGGGAATTAAAACATGTCCAGACAAAGTTGACACAATTCGGAATTTCCCCGAGCCCACCACTTTGAGGGGGCTTAGATCATTCTTGGGCCTGGCGGGGTATTACCGCTGTTTTATAACAGATTTCGCTAAGATAGCAAAGCCCCTGTCAAATATTATGAGGGGAGAATACGGTCGAGTTACTGCATCACAGTCGAAAAAAATCAAAATTGATTTGACTGACGA
Source organism: Philophylla caesio (assembly GCA_963971545.1). Classification (NCBI taxonomy): domain Eukaryota; kingdom Metazoa; phylum Arthropoda; class Insecta; order Diptera; family Tephritidae; genus Philophylla; species Philophylla caesio. The sequence continues at coordinate 159,682,285 of OZ020604.1, read as the reverse complement.
ACAGAAAAAGACCTTCCATACATTAAAGGAAATTCTAGCATCCGAGGACGTAACACTAACATATCCGGATTTCAGCAAACCGTTCGATTTGACTACTGATGCGTCCTCACACGCTATCGGTGGCGTCCTTTCACAGGAGGGCAAACCTATTACCATGATCTCTCGCACCTTGTCCGGTAGCGAGGAGCATTACGCCACAAACGAAAGAGAATTACTAGCCATCGTTTGGGCATTAAAATCGCTCAGAAATTACCTTTACGGTGTACCCAAGCTTAATGTGTTTACGGACCACCAGCCACTAACCTTTGCGGTTTCCGACAGAAATCCAAACTCAAAAATTAAGAGATGGAAAGCTTTCATAGATGAATGCAATGCAAAGCTCATCTACAAACCGGGTAAGGAAAACGTGGTTGCGGATGCATTGTCTAGGCAGCATATAAACGCTTTAGACAATATGAGTATTGAGACAATACACAGCGAGGTATCGTCTACTAATACTATTGAAAGAACCGATAAGCCGGTTAACTGTTTCCGAAACCAAATACTTTTAGAAGAAGGCGTAGAACCTCAAAGAAGAACTTATATTATTTTTGAAAAAAAAACAAGGCATTTAATTTTATTCAAAACCAAGGATGATTTAATGAAACTCCTGCAAGAGGCAGTGAAAGTGGATGTAGTGAACGCAATACATTGTGACCTACACACCCTAGCACAATTTCAACATGAATTGACTGAACTCTTTCCAACAGTAAAACTCAGACATACAGAGAAATTTGTTAATGACATATTTGACCCAAACGAACAACAAGAAATAATTGCGGCTGAGCATAATCGAGCTCATCGCGCAGCTCAAGAAAATACAAAACAGATATTAGATGACTACTTTTTCCCAAAATTGGAAAAGAAGGCTAAGCAGTTCGTGGCCAACTGCCGCGTATGTTCTCAGGCGAAATACGACCGCCACCCAAAAAAGCAACTTATTGCTCGGACACCCATACCGACATATTGCGGAGAAATCCTTCACATCGACATATTTTCTACTGGATCGAAGTATTTTTTGACTTGCATCGACAAATTTTCGAAGTTTGCAATAGTACAGTCGCTTAGGTCTAGGACGATAGTAGACGTAAAACCCCAGCTTCTGCAGCTACTTAATATGTTTTCCGGAACCAAAACCATATATTGCGACAACGAAAAGTCCCTAAATTCATTTAGCGTCAAGGCGACACTAAATAACCATTTTAGTATAGAAATCGCGAACGCCCCACCACTTCATAGTACATCAAATGGACAGGTAGAGCGATTCCATAGCACACTGACGGAAATATCGCGATGCCTCAAAATCGATAAAAATCTTGAAGATATCGAGGAAATAATCCTTTTGTCCACAATTGAATATAATAACTCAATTCATACGGTAACAGGAATGAAGCCCATTACAGTCTTTCGTCCAAAAAAGGACGATGCGCAGATAGCGTCTGGCTTAAAGGATGCGCAAGAAAAGGAATTAGTAGCGCACAATAAGAATAGAATAGATAGGGAATTCTCAGAGGGCGACAAAGTCCTGGTCAAAAACAATAGGAGACTAGGCAATAAGCTGACACCCCTTTATACTGAGGAAAATATTGAAAAGGATTTGGGCACAACGGTGCTCATAAGAGGGAGGAGGGTCCATAAGGACAACCTTCGCTAAATTAAAATTAAAAATTATCTAATTACTTTTACGTTCATGTACTTCTAGGGTTATCTTAAATCTGATCATGGCTATACTAGTGTCGGGAACGAAGGGACGAATAATAAACTACTCCCACGCAAAGTACATTCCGATAGTTGATGGGGACCTCATAATTTGGGAGAACTTTGGACATATCAAACACGTTACGAATTTGACTCTTTATGAAATCCTAAGGGATGAGACAATTAACGCCACAGACCTCTTCCCGCTAACACATATGAGGAAGTTGTTGGACGCGGACGTAAAACAGATAAATAGACTTATTCAGACGGTAAATACTCACCACAGGCAGACGAGAAGTTTGGACGCACTGGGGACAGTACTGAAATATATTGCTGGGACTCCCGATCACGATGACTTTGAAAGACTGACAAACGCAGCGGAACGGCTGATTGACTCGCAGGACAGACAATTCATCATTAACACAGAAGTTCAAAAGGAAATCAATAGCCTTACCGTCACAGTAAACAAAATTTTGGAAGCAGCAAAACAAAAAGAATTAGATACGGGTCACCTCTACGATATTCTCATGGCCAGAAACAGAGCAATAATAACAGAATTAGATAGCATTATTACCTCCATTACTTTCGCAAAAATTGGAACACTCAACCCTATACTCCTGGACAGTAATGAAATAAATTCCGTTATAGCAAACGAGCACTTCACAAACCTTACAGTAACCGACATTATGTCTTTAGCTAAGATTAAGATTCTACAATATAACAATGTCATTTATTTTTTAATAAAATATCCTATTCCTAAGTTTAGATGTAAGAAACTTAATATTTTGCCAGTAGCCCACGGCCACGAAATCCTGCACCTACAGGAGTCCATCTTAGCTACGTGCCACAACCGCACACTCGCGGTAAAGAACTGCAGCGACACCGTACCAACGTTTTGTTTAGCATCTTCACTCATGTCATGCGCTCTACAACTAGTGACACGCAATACCGCCAACTGCGGCACAACATTTAACAACCTCCCACCTATTGCGCAGGTCAGCGACGGTTTGGTTGTCATCAACGACCAACTGGCGGACATAGAAGAAAATTATGAAGCTCCTATCACAGTCAACGGTACCTACCTAGTTGTCTTCAAAGATCGTGTGAGAATTAGTGGTACGACATTTTACAATGAAAACGCAACGACGCCTTTGAAACCGGAAATACCATGGGCCGCCACAATCAACCTTACGGAGCACACAGAGATACTTACCGCACCTTACCTTCACCATGTAAACCAAAACAATCTGCAGCACATCAAACATCTGCATAAACGTGTAGAGAAAGTTCATGTCGCAAGTCTAACGACCATCGGGGTAATATTCATTGTGGGTCTGGTCGCCTATGCAGTCCGACGCATGATCGCTTACAGGAGGAAGCTTTACATAACCAAATCGGTCGAAGTAGCAATCAAAAACGCCGCTACGAGGCCCGTGGACGTCCCTGTCTTAGAAGGGGAGGAGTTATCGTAAATAAGTTCTCACGATAACATTTTCGTCAACAACAACATCTTGTTGACGCAACCCCACTCAGTGTGGTTGCACCTAACGATTCCACACGCGCAACCATGTCAGCAGAATTGCGCTCACACGGTTTGGCTGCACCGAATATTCTACACGCGCGGCCATGTCAGCAGAATTGCGTTCGCACGGACTGGCTGCACCGAATACTCTACACGCACAGCCATGTCAGCAGAATTGCGTCCGCACGGTAGAACGCTAGCAGAACAGCAGCAGCGCAGCGCGAAGCCGTGGGCTAGGTGTAAGCTAGGGCACGATTGTAAGTTCAGTTTGAAAAACTCATTAAAGACAACAGCTAGTGCGCTGTAGAAAACAATCGAATAAAATTAAATCGTTTTATTTATATAAGTAAAAGGCGTCCATGTATTTTGTTTTTGCTTTGCTGGACTGATTGTCAAATTTTTGTAGGTGATTTACATCGCCATCCAATATGAACGAAGCCCTTTGACATTCAGTCCAGCAAAGCGAAAAAGCGAAAAAACCAGCTGGCTCCTCAACACCACCTTGTTAAATTCGCCTTGTAAGCTGCCTTGCGTTACATTAAATTAGTTGTGATAATATCTTACATTACTTTATGTTATGTTTTTTAGCGTAAGGCAGAAAACTGTAAAAAAAAAACATTCACCACATCTTAACTTAGCAAACCGAGTCTTACCACTTCTAAACTCAGAACACTTACGCTATTCACACAGGAACTCCTTACCTCACTTAACCTGAACCAAAGAACGTACATAAAAAAATTTGTTCATGGAGTTTCGTTCGCTGTGGCAAGTTAAATCGGCTAATTTTACCTCACTGAATTCCAATGGGATCGAATTCGATTCTTATACAAATCAACGGAAGTCGAAACGGAACGGGATTTGCGTCTTTCTTGTAATATATGTACGATATTTACCTCAACTAACTTAACCTTGCCTTATCTTAGCTTAGGGCAGCGATTTAAGACGATTGCTGAAAAAGGCTGCTTAGAGTTTGATGTTAAAAAGGTTTCGAAATGGAACCGATCAAAGAACGGACTTTGAACACCCGAATTGATATATTGTAAGTGCAATTGGTCAAAGGCTTTCTTTAACCTCACATCCTTAGTTTGAACCTAGTTTTGTGTGATGTATAACATTTTAATGCAAGCCAAAATACATTAACAACTTTAATGTTCTTTTGTTTAAAGTACAAACATATATGTATATGTTACTTATTTATGCAAATACCTAGCGGCGAGCGCTGCCTACCACATTACATCCCTTTACTGATGTATACCACACTTTGTGTGCTTGCTTTAAAAGTTGGCAAAGTAGATGCCTTCTACCTTCTCCCAAAGTAAGCGCTATTAGCGGCCTGCTTTGAACTTACGCTTCAGAATCTGCATACATGTAGAAGGCATTCACTCTACTAATGCAACCACGCATTCGAAAATGTGTACTAGGTTTTTATATGAGATGGCGTGCATTACCCCCTTGTGCATCGGATATTCGCTTCTGTAATCAACATTTTCGCCACTGGGTAGATAAAGAGATGTACATAGGTTCATAAGCACATACATATGTCATATGTAGGCATGTACATAAATACAAACATATGTAAGCACCGTTAATGAAAAACATTACCTTTTAAAGTTAAATGTAAATGAGCGTATATAAAATATGTACTTACGTATGTATGTATGTACACACTAGGGATGTCAATTTTGGGTATTTTATTGATCCCGGGATTTTTCAGATTTGAAAACGAATTTCGCGAAGTTTTGATTCGTAATTTTCAAAATGCCAAAAAATGTAACACGTCTGTAATCGTTGTATTATAGAAGTATACAAAATAACATTAATATAACAAAGAAAAACGATTTTTTTTAAACCATGTATGTATTTATTGGTATTTTTAAGAAAAAAAATGAAATAAACGTAAAATTTGAAGCCTTTATCGCCTCATTACAAAAACTATCAATTTCTTTTACCAATCCTTCTGATAAATGATATGCCTTTCGATTATAATAATTATTGGACAATTGCGAGTTTCTCGTTAAAACTTGATGCAATTTATCTTTGAGACTTTCTGCCTTATCCACTTTAGGCACCTCGTTGTGCAAAACAAAGCCTTAAGGGAGTTAACAAGATATGTTATTTGTCGATTGTGAACTCTCTAAAGGCTTTGTTTTTTTTAAGAATGATACAAAATTTCAAAAATAAAATTCCTTGTTTTCTATAATTCCGGGAAGTGAATAGACTTGTCCCGGGATATTCAGATGCTAAAAAAGGCCGACATTCCTAGTGCACACATATATATATATATATGTATATACATATAGGGGAACCCAATACTAAGTTAACTCGGAACTTCAATGGCTCAACCCCTGGAATTGTTAAATAGCGAGAAAAAAGTACCAAAATTTGCCAAGTAATTAAATGATGATCAAACAAATTTTCTATATGTGGCCGCTGTGGTCGAGTAAGTAACGGAGCGTGCTATAACTCGATATGCCGGTGAGTTCGAGGTTCGAATCTCAGTCACGGCAAGCAAAATCTTAATAATAGAAAAAGTTTTTTCTAATAGCGGTCCCCTCGGTAGGCAATGGCAAACCTCCGAGGGTATTTCTGCCATGAAAAAGCTTCTCATAAAATACATCTGCCGTTCGGAGTCGGCACGAAATTGTAGGTCCCTCCATTTATGGTATAATATAAAGACGCACACCACAAATGGTAGGAGAAGCTCGGCCAAACACTGAGTGTAATAAATAGTGTAAGTGCCAAATTATTATTATTATTAAACAAATTTTCTTAGAAATGGTATAGAATCCTTGAAAATCAATATTTTGCAATCGGCAAACTTCAGGAAACATCAAACAGCAAAAATTTTCTAATATTAATTATTAGTTATGGGTCCCTTAAAATCTCAAACTAATAATTGTGAATATTGAATATGATTCAATAGTTAATATTCAGGGAACAGTTATATAAAAGATTTTTCTTGAATTTGAAGTATCATAACAAGAAAATGACTTTTCCTCTTGAAAAATATTGATTTTAATTTCTACATTTTCCATTGCTATAAAAAAAGTAAAAGTGTCAAAATTATTATTTTGTTTACATTTTAAATTTCTATTTGCGTTCGTGATAGATAATTCCATGTGCAAGATTAGCAACACATAAAATTATAAAGAAATTAAATTGTTTATTTCTACTATATATCCTTAGTACGTTTCCTTTTTGTATCTGCCCATTCGTTTATTTTTGTTTTCTAACATTCTCTGACATTTTCACTGCAACATACACAATTTTTTTACTTAAACGAATATGTGGAGTATTCCACCTTCAATGAATTCGCCTTGTCAACTACCTTGAATTGTACTGAAAGCACTCTCATCACAACGAAATTCAAAATTTGACAATTCAAATTAAAATAAAATATGAAAAAAATTTAAAAAAAAAAAGTTTGCTGCGGCTACATATTTGATGTGCCTTGCATGGGATATTATTTTTCATACTTAAATAAAAATAAATTTGGGTATAAATACATTAAAATTCTGACTTTCCCCCATAAATGGACAACCCTCATTGCCATACATACATACATATGTATGTTATATGTACTCATACTACATATATGCATAAATATACACGAGTTTTGGTTTCCAGTTTTGTTGTTCTTTCTGCTTTCGAATTCTTGAACAATTAGGCACTTCTTTCCGTATTTCTTTTATCTTATTTCGGGAAGGCATAAGTAAAATTGAAAATCCATAGATTCCAAAAAAGGTTTATGAAAATAATTGGAAATTTTATTGAGCTCGAGGTCTGCTAATTGAAGATTTTTATTTGAAGAAAAACCACAACAGTGGTAGAAGTTATAGCAACTATTTCTGAGATCACCATATCTCCTCATCAAATTTATTTTTTAAATTAAATTAATTTTTATTAATTCTTCATCACCGCTCCCCGGCTTTGAACCGAGGACCTCCGGGTTGCAGAGCCAACACGCTCATGCTGTGCTACGTTTGCTGAGTGGACTGTTGTGTTTATTCCATCTCCCTTTTGAAAATATCAAAAAACCAGTTGCTTTTTTTATCGTCCACGGGATAACGGTTACATATGTAGATATCTACATATGTATGTACATTATGGGTGTCCCAACAAAAATATACTAAATCATATACATATCTACTGATCAAGATATCTGAGGATATTCGAGTAATGTTCCCTTGGATAAATTAATATACGAAAAAGATCTGCTTTAAATTACAATAACTCGACACATTGAAGCAACTTAAGTTGTCTGGGTACATACATACATAGTAAGTATAAAAATATGTTTTTAAAAACATATGTATGTACATATGTATGAATATTCGTTTTTATTGGCATAAAATTTAATGTGTTTCGGAGCATTGCGTTTCTTTTCACTGACATGTCCTGATCGTTCGATTTCCCATAACAATCTCAATACGATAGAAAATAATTTCGAATTCGCCCTCTCCCACTAGTTTGAAACCTAGTTCCTAGCCTACAAGTGATCGTTCTTGGCAAGCCCTAATAACAACCAAAATCAAAATTTCCTCATAACTCTTTTATTTATTACTCGGTTCGAAGGCACATCAAATATGTAGCCGCAGCAAACTTTTTTTTTTGAATTCTTTTCATATTTTATTTTAATTTGAATTGTCAAATTTTGAATTTCGTTGTGATAAGAATGCTTTCAGTACAATTCAAGGTAGTTGATAAAATATTTTTGAAATTTTACAGAGCTCAATTTTTTTTTTTTTTCAATGTTTCTACTACCGCTACTTATTGAATGTGCCTTGCTCGGTTCCAAAGATGGTATCGTTGAAAATCTATTTTATACAGTATATAGCTTTCTAAACAAAAAAAGCTGTATATTCTGGGTTTATAATTGAGAGTTTCGAGCTTAGTACGTTAAGCAGGTTAAAAGGATCTGAGCAAGTCATACAGTAAATGAGCTTTTCAACGATAAGTCAGCCCTTGGCAACGAGTGATGGTTGGTGGTTTTTAAGACTTGTCGAAGACAAAAATTACGCTTTCGTACTAGAAGGGTAATTGCAAACGTATTTCCATGACCCAGTCTAATGTATATATGTACATACCTATGCATGCAAATGTATATATGTACTAGTATGTTATATGTACAAATGTATGTAAGTAGGCTAAAAGAAAATAACCGAAATATTTTAGTTCATAGCGGCAGTTGAATTTACGCTGAAGCAGTGAAATGATCTGATATTTTATTTATAAAGACCTGTTTTTGATTATTAAAAGCCAAAAATGCAATTTTTGAAAGTTTTCAATATTACTTTTTGTGTATTTTTTATAATTTGTTTTATGCAATGCGGAATTAGTGGATTTTCGGTAGGGAAAATAAAAAGAGAAACCTTCACAAAGCCCAATGAAGAATTTACGACTACAGCCAATCCTGCTGGGACATCTGGCTTAACCACGGTTATACCAGAAGGAGAAAACGATGATGAAACTAGCACAGCCTGGGAGACATTTGTTAATGGAACCGAAGGTATGAAGTCGGTTGTTAAACAACATTTTATTAACAACCCAGCTGATATATCTACCTGCGAATATATGTAGATTGAAAATGTAAAATGTGTGTATTAAAATATGCGTATTGCATTTTTCTAGGATACACAAGCAAACCTACCTCCAGTCTGCTTATTGAATGTGAGGCCTGTCCGGATAATGTTCTTTGTGTGCCGCAAATTCAATGCCCCGCACATGTTCGGATGATGGAGCACGAGAAACCGCAGATTTGTGATCTACCAGGCGGCAGCTATGGCTATTGTTGTGTCACTGGGCAGAATCATACAGGCAAGTTTTAGCGTTCGAATTGAAATCAAATACTTAATACTCTACCACTCTTAGTATTTTCATAACTTTTATAACGGAGCGAATTTTTGCACTGGATAATATAAATTTGATTGATTAACGGTTGTTTGTAACAACCTAAGGATATTAATATAATTATATGTGCATATGTACATACATACATATATATATAACTTATATATAAAGTGAAAGATCTCCTCTCGCACATTTACCTTAGCTATTGTATGTATCTACATACATACATTCGCCGGAAAAATGTCTGATTTTTCAGTGTAAGTTTAAGTATGTTTGACATTAAAACTAGATGTGTTGTTTTTCTGTCACTTTTAAGCTTATTAAGTTATTCAGCTGTCTTGTTGCAATTGTTTGAGTGAAAGGTTAATCAACTACATAAACACTAAATTTTATTTGCAAATTATTATAAAAAATTAGTTAATATATTTAGTGAAAATTAACAACCTAATTGCATGCAAATTTACTTTTCATTAATTGAGTCACATTTCAAGTGGCCTTAAACTCTATTTGACAAACAGTCACGCAATTTAAACAGAGTTTAAAATTAAACTGATATCAAGGAAACTTCGTACAAAATGGGTTTAAATAAGCGCTGAAAAAATTGTCCTCAGTACGTTTTTCGGCAAAGAAACTACTTTAATTCCCACGCCTTAATATGTATGGTATACTCGTATGTAGTATGTTATACCACCAATTAAAATAAAAATTCATTCATTTTACGAATACGAGTGTATAGAAGGTTTCTGTATGTATGTGTGTACGTTCATAGTTACATATGTACACATGTACATGTATTTACATACATACATATCTATGACGCAAGCACTTATCTTGAGATATAGTTCTTTTTTGCTATTTGAACCAGGAAACGCAGATTTCAGAAACCGCTAACAACAAAACAAATTCGACAAAAAATTATAATTATTAATATTATTACAAATTTTATATGGTGGGATATGTAATTAATATACTTTTTACCTGATATATTATCTGTACTTATATTATACATATATATATATTTCGAGGAAAACAAAAAAATATTTAAATAATGATACTTTTTTTAATAAAAACTATATTTTTCTTAAAAAAAATACGTAATACGTACACATGCAAAATTATATCTATTAAAAGGAATATAAAAAGGTCTCTGGATAGGTAATTACCAACCATACCAGTATTTAGAAAATCGTTTAAATATTTTTGAAATATAAGCTCTGAAAAATATTGATAATTCCCTCTTTACCCCTCCCTAATACTCAAACAAACAAAAATTCGTAATAATCCTTACGCAACATTAAAGTTGTATTAAAGGTTAAAAACATGCCTAAAGAACCAATACGAGTATCAAAGCGCAAAATTAATAAGTCAATTTTTTAATTGCGCTATTTCTTCCAAAATTTCTTGTGGAGTTATTTTCATATCTTTATGGATGGAAAGCGAAGCAATGACCATTAAGTCGTCCTTCACTCATTGCAGTCGTAGGTATTTCTAAAATAAGTATTTATAAATCGCAAAGAGGAAAATGACAACTCATTTGCACTGGTAGTAACCTAGGGAGTGCACATTAGAACACAAGGAGATCGCGTTACTGAAAATGTAGTAATATCAAGGCAAAAAAGAGCTATCAACTAAAATTGAGAAAATAATGAAACCTTTTCAAAATTCCGCATTACATAATTTTTCCTACAGTGTATGTATGAAGGTGTATCCCAAAACCATTTAATCGATCTGCACATTGGCATTCTCAAACAATATCTTGGAAGTAGCAACAAGTAGGAAAAGTTAATTCGGGCAAACTGATTTTTTTATACCCTCGCGATCTATTCTTTGTATGAACTTGTTGTATTCTCTTAAGTGGGATGTAAGAGAGATGGGCGTGAATATAGTATGATTTCAGTCACTTCTAAGATATTTTGTAAATGTCTTTAAAACAATACGTGCACAAAATTCGGTGCACATTGATGAAAAAGTTCAAAGTCTATATAAAAATTTGTTGAATTCTTTTTTACTTTTCTACAAAACTTAAAACTTGGATTTTTAGTTTATGTTAGAGAGTGAACTATATTTTAATTAAAAGTTTTTAAAAATAAATAAATGAATGTTACTCACAAACTGTGTATGTAACTTTCAATTTGGTGGTGGTTGGCGTGGATTATTACCGCTTTGTTCGCACTGTTTGGTAAAAATAGGTGATGCAAGTCCTGAGACACAGTATTTTGCTACTTTTAGTGCAATCAATAGCACTATATCTTTCCGGGAAGGCTTCACATGATCCACCCATGCGTGTTGTTTGCCGTTTATGCCGTAAAAAGCTCAAAATTTTAAGTTGATAGTTAAGCCTCCAGATTTAAACATATTAAAATGCATTAAGTTCGAAAAATATGGTGGCGATTATTGTGTCTTCACATTTCCCTTGCTGAACCATCTAGAGTTATTGAGGTCCCCAAATAGAGTTGCCCCTAGAAAACGTAGCCTGCTTCTCGCTAGCGCTGGACAAATGCATAAGAGGTGTAGAACCGTTTCCTCCTCTTCGTGATCTTTGCAGCTTCTACAGCATCTGTGGAAAGGTACTCCGAGACGCGCCGCATGGTTAACTATTGGCCAGTGCCCTGTACGGGCGCTAATTACATGGGATATATCATCCCGTTTTAAGGAATACAAACTACGCGACCGTTTCCGATCCCATCTGGGCCAAGTCTGCCTAGAAATTATACAGGTCGTAATTTTTGCCCAGCTGTCATTTGCACGAGAATATATAAATTCTTTTAAAAGCAGCTTGCAAGTACCAAAGGGCGTACCTATGCGTTCTTTACCGAGAAGAATATGCTTGGTTGGTCCCTCCCTCGCATGTTCATCCTCTATACAGTTACTCTCGATCTCCCTGTGGCCCGGAACCCAAATGAGGTTTGGCCGGTTCTGCTTAGCCATCTCCTGCAGAGATCGGGTGCAATCCAGTAAAATCTTTAATTTTATCGTAGACGAGCTCACAGTTTTAATTGCTGCTTGGCTATCACTAAAGATAAAAATATCTTTGTTTTTTACAGCGGTTTGTGAAATATAACAAAAAATGCTTTTTTTCAACTTTTTTCGTATAAACAAATTTTTTATTTTTAAAAAATGTGTTGTATATTCTCTGAAGTAAAAATAGAAAAATATTTAAAAATCTTTGTATTTGTAAACGATATATGTTATTTCCAATACTGAATTAAGCCTCTGCTACTTGCTCTTCTTTCTATGAATGTATGTATGTACTTAGCAATTCGTCATGGAGTTGAACGCACACCATTCGCTGCTTTTCTGACACTATCCGTGGTAGAGGAAACGCGTGCACAATTTGAACAGTTAATGCACAATGTGCAAATGACGCCAGTACGACGCGGTCAACCTGAGTTTTTGCATGGAATAGCCTTTCACTCCAGTGCCCGTGATGAAAAGCGAAATTTTCACTTGTCCAATTCCGCAATGCAACAAATAATTGCTGGCCAGTTATTCTCAAAAAAGTGGGTAGCGTCTCTATTATTTGCTTAAGAGTAATTAAAATCTCTGTATATGTTTAATTAGGGAAGATATTCCTGTAGATGATCTCATCACAAACAATGTCCAGGTTGATTTTGAGAAAACTCCATTAGCGCATCACTGTTCAGAACAACACAAGTGTGCCGATCCGAATGCACGCTATCGTTCCTTTGATGGCACTTGTAATAATTACCTACCGTTTCGTTCTCGTTGGGGTTCTGCTGGTCAGCCCATGGAACGCTTACTACCACCCGCATATGAGGATGGCATCTGGACACCACGAATACATTCAGTGGATGGTTCCGCACTTATAGGTGCTCGGGAGGCGTCACGTCGTCTCATGACGGATGTGGATAGACCGCATCCTAAGTACAACCTGCTCTTAATGCAATTTGGCCAGCTTCTGGCACACGATATCACACAATCCGCTTCCGTGCGCTTGGGTAAGTATAATGCTCTGAGCACAAGCTTAGTTTGTTATTTGCTTTGTCAACATAGAGAATGGTGAGATGGTGGAATGTTGTACACCGAGTGGCGGTCATACTTTACCTACACAAAAGCGCCACTTTGCGTGCATGCCAATTACGGTGGCCTACGATGATGAATTCTTTAGTACTTTCAACGTACGTTGCTTGAATTTCGTGCGACTTTCGCTCGCTCCCAATCCCGAATGCAAAGTAGGATACGGCAAGCAGCTCAGTAAGGTAACTCACTTCATTGACGCGTCTGTGATATACGGTTCGAATGAAGAAACGGCGCGCGAACTGCGTGAGTTTTATGGTGGACGACTTAGTATGTCCAAAGATTTCGGTCGAGAACTACTACCCATGGCAAATGACAAAAAGACCTGTGAAAGTGAGGATCCTACTAAGAATTGTTACAAATCAGGTGAGTATGGAGGAGTTGCCTTATTATTTTTCATACAAACATTTACATTATGTAATGTTTTGTAGGTGATGTTCGCACAAACCAAATCATCTCCCTCATCACCTTGCAAACATTATTTGCTCGTGAGCACAATCGCATTGCAGGTATTTTAGGACGTCTGAATCCTCACTTTGGCGACGAAACTATATTTCAAGAGGCGCGACGCATAGTCATCGCCGAGCTTCAGCACATAACTTATAATGAGTATCTTCCAGCTGTAATTGGAGCATTACAAATGAAGAAATTTCGTTTGCAACCGCAGGAACGCGGCTACAGTAATGGCTACAACCTCGATGTGAACCCCGCTATTACAAACGAGTTTTCGGGCGCAGCCTTCCGTATGGGACATTCTACCGTCGACGGAAAGTTTCATATACACCAGGATGGTAATCAGGTGGGAGAAATCATCAACATTCCCGATGTGATGTTTAATCCTTCACGTATGAGAATACGCTCCTTTTATGATGATATGCTGCGCACCATGTTTACACAGCCAATGCAAAGCGTTGACAGGTTTATAACATACGGCGTAAGTTCAGCTACTTGTGTCATTCGAATAATTATAATTAAGCAGTAGATATGGTATTTTATTGAAATGATGCTGTTTATTTTAAAGCTAAGCCGATTTCTGTTTCGAGGTCACAATCCCTTTGGCTTGGACTTGGCAGCGTTCAATATTCAACGTGGCAGAGATCAAGGACTCCGTAGCTACAATGATTATTTAGATGTTATGGGGCACAGGAAGCTGAGTAGCTTTCATGATTTACCTGAACAGGTACATATGTATTATTCAACTTTCTTAGCTTATATTGCTTTTAACATATTTCGAATACGTTTTCGATTACATCATTATTGATTCTTTTAAATAAAATATACTGTCTTTAAGTACTTTAAAAATATTAAAATAATATGCTAATAACACTTTTATATATTGACTGGATTGTTCGATATCTTGTCAATACTTTTTAATACTGAATATATGTTAATGTATTCAGTATGTTTAGTATCAGGTACCAACACCGAGAAAAATATTGCCATTTAAAATTAACATTTTCCAATGTTATTTGTAATGTGAACGAAAAAGTTAACACTATTGCTAAATTAACGTTGTTTTTGTAATTTTTATAACGCAATAATACGAACGTGTGATCGCGTATTTTCGTGTCGGCATGCGTTTGTTGAAGAATGATAGATAAGTAGATTGCGCCTTCGGGGATACCGTTACTTAAAATTTTTGTGATTTGACAGTTGAGTGACGTCGTGTGATGTGAGTGACAGCGTTGCCACAAATATTTCAATTTAACTCCAGAACTCTCAAAAAAAATTACCAGACCCCGAAAAATATTACCAAAAGTCGTATAACTCGTCAAAACCTTAAAATTTTATTTCTTTTAATATACATACATACATATATCTTCATTAAGGTACAACCACATATGTATGCACATGTCGCTCATTTACTAAGGGACAGTTTTATCAGTGCAAGTTTACCTCTGTTTGTCGTTTAAGCTGAGTGTATGTTCAGTATGCAGTTTTTAGGTCAACTTTAAACGGCCGATATTGAAGGGTTAAACTTAGTCTAACCTACCAGCTGTTTGTTAACTACTTTGTTTTGGTTGCAACATTTTAATTGAGCGCAAGAAAACTAAGTTTAAATATAAACTAATTATAACGAAACTTAGTTTAAGCTGAATTTAAATCAACACAGAAAACCTGGCCCTAAAAGGCTGCCATAACTCATAAAATACAATAATCGATTTGAGTAGGAAGAAATGTCCGTTACCTCTTCTTTTATGCTACATATGTACATATGTAAAAGTTTCAACATAGTATGTATAGTCAGTAGCTCACAACACCAAAAAAATGTTCATTTTACTAAGGGAGTATATTCAATTCAAAACATTCTAGCAATTTTTCTCGGTTGTAGGTTTTTTGAGTTATGACAGTCTTTTAGTTAATAAGCCATATGTTAATAAGGAAATTTCTTGTGCAATTGAAAGAAGTTTTAAAGTTTTAAATTTTTTTAGTATCTAGTAACTTACTATTAAAAACTTAAAAGAAAATATTTTGAACAAAATTTCCAAATAGATAAAAATGTACCAAATCCATTTTAATATAAAAAAAATTAGTTTTGCTAAAAAATTACCACAGTGGCAAGCTGTTCTGCGGTCTCTATTCCACTTTTGTCACGCATTTTGGGAAGGCGCAATCTTCTTCTCTATCATTCTTGGCGTTTGTTGTACGCAAGCGTTTTGGTGATACATTTGTAAAGTTTTATTAAATAGCAAAAAAAAAATTCGATTTTCGCTCGGGTATAAAATATCGAGCATCAAATTGATGCCGCGCAAACTTTGGAGACAATTGAATCTGACGACGATAGCGAGAAAAAAGAAGATATCTGTCGCTGAGTTCAGATGTCGTTGAAAGTATGTTTATTTTAGCAAAATTAAATTTATTTTACATAACTAATGTAAATATTCCAGATACTGCATTGTAATGATGCTGTTAAACGCTGTATTTAGGGGCTATACCAGTGTAACCCATAAAAAATTAGGCGATTTTCGGGAATTTATTTAAAAGAAAGTACGCGATAAAAATTTTTAAGGTTTCTTGGACATAATAAGGTATATTATCAGCTATATTTTAAGATTTTTTGTTTCCAAAAATATTGAAAAATAACGGAGTTATGTGCTGTCTTCGGAGGTGCCAATAAAAAAGTTCCCCATGACATGATTCCGGCCGAATGAGTAGCTGAAACAAACAAATTCAAAAATGTTATTAAAGTTGAAGGGATTTACTATACAATGACCTAAGATTATTTAAAAATATCAAAAATTAGCAAAATGGCGTAGTTCTGTAAAAATTTTCCCCTTTTTGGGATAAAAAATTTATTGTTTTTTTAATGCCAAATTGACAATTTTCAACCAATCAAAAAGATCGTTGTATAGTAAATATATTTAAGAATACTCAGTTTCGATTTGAAGTCGATCGGTCAATTTCTCGTTGAGTTATGATACCAACAATTTTGAAAAATATCGTTTCTAGAGAAACGAGTTTAAAGTTTTCTATTCGCTCTTTAGAACGCTGCCATTCAAAAATTATTCAAGATATGTACGACCTTGCCGCTTTTACAGGATGTTTTTGAAAGTATATATGTAAGTCATAACATAAACGTCGATGGAAAGAGGTTTATGTAAAAACGACAGATGATTCGAGAAGAAAAGTTATAATTCAGCCATATAAACGAACTTTATATAAGCGCTGACGATCCATTGTATAAGTTTAATTCATTCGTGTCAGGACAAGATACTTGTTTCAAGATTTTTTATGTCTTTAACTTTATCCAACTGAGTCGATATTAATGAGGTCACTTTCAGTCCTAGGGCCAAAATATAATTTTCTTGAAATTATTAATATAAAAAGTTTCACTGGTGCACCTATACATTTATAATGTATTCCTAATGGAACTACTAAGAAATAATATTTTGAGTTAAATTTTTTTTATAAAAAGCATCAGTGTTTTATTTAAGATTTATAAAATATCAAAATGGCATTAAAATCGTTCATATATACATACATATTTATCATATCAAATATTTATTATTTTAAATGTTAAATTATTTTTCTAAACATTTTTATGTCCACACTACTTTGTATAATGTTGGTTGTTTTACATTTTTAATGTACGTTTTGCATCAAATACCATCCATTTTACATTTCCTAATATAATATTTATAATGTTAAAATGATAATGGTGTAATGTCAACTTTAACATTTTTTAATGTTTGATGACTTTTGTAACCAAAAAATCGTTTTTTTTAGGTGACCGCTATTAGTAAAAATTGTTTTCTATGATTTAGATTTTGCATGCCCTGTCTGAGATTTGAACCTCGACTCAGCGGCATATTGAGTTGTAGCACACAAGTCTGACCATTCGACCACAGCGGTTTAACGAAGCCTTTAGATACTATGCTTTACGTTATGAAAAACGTCAAAAAACTTTGTGTCGAAATTAACGTTAAACAACTTGTTGTTTCTCATAATTATATCCAGCGGCACATTGCAAAAGCAAAACTCTTAATATTCAACAATATAGTGAAGAAATTATTATTTTGGTCACAGATGTATTTTAGAATTCGCCAAATCAACTTTCGACTGTACCAAAACACTAAAAATTTATAAAGTTATTTATTTACATAAAAAACAATCCCATATTTTTAATTTAACCACACCGTAGGATAGAACCCAGGAATCCGTGCACCATGCAAGGGTTTTACAAGATTTGGGGAATGGCCCTATTATGTTTATTTAATGAAAATCAGTACTTCGTCAAAACTTGCAATTTTAAAACAATACTATTTGCAAAATTTAAAGTTACTACAAAACTGTGAGAATAGGCAATTATACAAAATTAATTCAAATATATACTTGTATTTATGAATGCTGTTAATTTTTTACTTTTACTGTTGATCGTTTTGGGAAAACCTCTTCCAATTATCTCATATTGGCGTAAAAATCGAAAAATCATACAAGACGTTGGTTGTGAAATTAACGATATCGATACATACATAACTATGCCCACCAGCCGTTATATCAAAATTTTAAAACTGGATAACGTCGAAAGTAATAACTCAATTTCAGCGTGATTCAGAAGAGACGGTTAGAAAATAAAGTTTAAAATAATTTTACTTATTTAAACCATTGTGAAGTACATTTTGCTTTCGTTGGAATCCATCCTCACGTTCAATTTTTATTAATTTTTATTAAAAAAAAGTAGCAAGTTGGAACAGACTATTGATACACCACATTAAAGTAGTTTTTCAGATATACGAGCATGTGTTATATCGGATGAATACGGACAGAAAGATTAGTACATTCAGTACAATATATAATATTTTCCATTGATAAATATATACTATTATTTTTTTTATAAATTCCTACACATGCATGTAAAACACCTACGTGACACAACGCGACAATATTTAGGCTGAAAGCCTTGCTGCTAAGTTAGATTACAATTAGTAATCAAAGGTACTGATGCATTTCATCTCGATTCCTTTTTCGAGAAATCAAATTTC
This sequence comes from Philophylla caesio, assembly GCA_963971545.1. Classification (NCBI taxonomy): domain Eukaryota; kingdom Metazoa; phylum Arthropoda; class Insecta; order Diptera; family Tephritidae; genus Philophylla; species Philophylla caesio. Next base: position 159,663,655 of record OZ020604.1, on the reverse strand, counting down.
AAAAAAAATTTTCATTTTTTTATTGCTAAAAAAAACTATTAACGATGACAATTAAATTGTTCATAACAGTAATAAATAGTGCAAAAAAATACAATCATTTAAGCATAAAAATTATTTAAATCGGTCAAGATTTGAAAAAGTTATGGAGAATTGAAAAAAAGGTTCGCGCGAATAACTCAAAAAATCGATTTTTACCTGAAAAACAAAATTGGTCAAAGAGGCCAGACAATTTTTTTTTGGGGCAAACAAAAATGCACGTGTCTCATCATTTTGACCAAGGAGCAACATATGTATGTATGTATGTACATAAGTAAACCGAAAATTAAGTTTTATGAATTATTGAGTGATTTATTTAGAAGTACTTTTTCTGAAGTTATTTTATGAAGTATTTAAATTTTGTATTACCCGACATTTCATCATGGAGAGAAAAATACTGAACAGTATGACAGACGCACATGAGATCTGTCATAAAATACTATTGAAAAAGCGCCTCGAAATGAATTACAAGTATCAGCAGATTTTACTAAGAGACCATGGGTCTTAAATGTTCTTGAATTTGAAGCTATTTCTTTTATAGCATATACACATATGTCTGTACGGTGCTGTTCGATTCATAAGCAACCAAATTGAAAACGACATAGTTTACCACTTATATTCATTTATTTGTTTTTAGGAATTTTAAAACGTTGTAGAAAACTAAAAAAAAATCAACAAATAGATTTAAAACTTGTTTTGTGTCGCATTTGCTTCCATATAACGAATAAGCATAATTTATTTTTATTTGGAAGAAAGTCGCAAAACCCTTGACAAACAAATTCTAAACAAATAAGAAAAGCTAAATTCGGGCGAAACCAATTTTTATATACCCTCGCGATGTATTTTTGTATGGGCGGTGCCCATAACTTCATAAAAACCCCGTTTATTTTTTCATATCGCTGCTAGTATTAAACTTTACTTAATTTGTTTCAATAAGTACTGAAAAACTAAGTTTTTTGCCTTTTTTAAAATTTCCGTTATATGGGAGGTGGGCGAGGTTATGGTCCTATTTCAAAAAATTTTAACGATGATAAAAGCGATATTGACGAAAAATTGTTCACAGAAATTGTTTCCTAAGTGGGCGTGGCAACGACTATTTTTTAAAATTTCAAAAATACCTAATTTCTTAGTTCAAAATCGCTCCAAATTTCACTCAATTTCCTGTAATAGATACCGAAAAAACGGAGTTTTTGAATTTTTAAAAACTTCCTTTATATGGGAGGAGGGACCGATCTTGACCATTTTTAATACCAACCTACCCTGTCCAAAGAGCAATCTATGTACCAAATTTTATTGAGATATCTCAATAATTTTTTATAGTTTCAAAAAGTTTTAAAATTGGATTTATACCGTGGATGTTAGACAATGAACTTAAATTTAAATTGAACATTCTTAAAAATAAAAAAATGTATATAAGTAGAAAACTATGTCAAATTATACTTGTTTGCTAACGATACGAACCTTTATTGAAATCATTTTTCTTCCCTCATAAAACTTAGTTTGGAGTTTGAAAATTGTTTCGTAATTATTTATTTTAATGCAAGCAAGTACTTTCCAGATATGAATTATGGGAGCTTCTACCGATCAAGTCCAAAAGCAATACAATGATATTTTTGCACAAAGCAACGTTGGTTTTGAAAAAACTGTTTTACATTCTTACATACTTATGTTCATATTTATAATATTATGGAGTAAAAAAATCATATCAATTGATATTGACTGAAAACTAAATTTGAAGTTATATTTTCTTATGCCAAACATACAATAAGGTAGTTAATTTTTATATATTCTGAAAAGATTGGGGTAGCACTTGACTGTTTTTTTACTCAACTTTAAATTTTTACTTATTAGGGCGCCTTTCACAGTGTAGTGCTAACTCTCATTCGACAATTGACTGCACAGTTAAACCAACAGTGTCAAAATCATCTGCATACGCCAGAGGCATTGTGTTTTCTCTTTACTTATATGGTGTTAATGCGATTCAGATTTGCAACTCGTATTACACTTTCAAGAATTAGATTGAAGAATTTGTACTAAAGTCACCTTGTCTAAAACCATGCTTCTCGATCACTGTTTTTCAAGTTGGACGCGCCAAAAAGTCGTACTTACCACAGCACTTATTTTAAGCATGTCATATAACCAATTTTTTTCTATCGATATCTTGTAATGCTATATTTGTAAAGTAATCGTTTGTCTATTTCATCACTGAAACTCGAGGAGTAAGCAAAGTTTTCAAATATTTCGCAAGTTACACAGTTCCATATATCTTTCGAATTTTTATGGCAATAGTATTTTGTCTATCGCCAACCAAGTAACTGGAGAGAGAATTTGAAGCATGGGAAAACGTTTTCAAAACATACGTGAGCAAAATTGGACTTTAGTATTCTTAATCACTCATTCGATAGGCCAACGTGACTCACAGAGATTATTACTTATTATCAAAGATGAAAGAAGAACCTTGTAGGAAGAGCGCAGTTCGCATGTTCACAAATCGAGACAAAGATCTAAAAGAAGTGGGAGATTGAATATACTTATAGTATTGAGAAATAAAAATTAATTGTAATTTTTAATTCGATTTCATTCCGCAAACCTTAAAATTATCGTATATGCAAAGCGAATTTGAAATAAAATGTTCTTTTGGATCGGCTTTATACATTTTTTGTCAAAACGCAGGCATTTACTGTGGATGTTTAAGTGCGATACATGCTTAGTAATTAATTAAATGCATATCGTCGGCGCCGAGATGAAAGTTGCTTACTCTACTTCACAGTTAAAATAACTTAAAACACTGATACTCACGGAAATAGGAATAGGTCAATATGTAAAGTTAATAAAGGCGACATTAAAATTCAGAAGATATACTTACATATATTACGTATTTATTACTCTAACGATGTTTTTTCTGCTGTAAAATTTTACCAAAAGTTGTAAGCAGCCTTTACCATGTAATAATGTAATCAGAATGCATATTAAATTTCATTATCAGTCAACATAAATGTAAATTTTCTGCATTTTTCCAATCTGCGATAAGTACACTATGCAACAAAGAAAAACATTTTTTTTCACTGGGTTCACAGTATGTAATTATAATTCGCCACCTTAAAACTATTTGAAATAATGAAATAAAATTGTACTATCATGTTAAGTTTAGTAGTGAATCGCATTTATTGATTTTAATTAAAATTATATGAAGCGATGACATAAATTGTTATTCTACATTAAAAAAACTTTTTTTTTAACAATTGGCTTTCTGCAAGCATGGCTGGCTGCCATCTACCCTGATCACGCTTCTCGTACTCTGCAATTTCTTGATGAAATCTTTCACAGTGTTCACCACTTACTGAACCCATGATTTGATATATGCATGTGACCTAATGCTGACATTAATCCATCGGTATTATTGCAGAATACTAACCCATCTTCTTTTGAATAAAAGGTAGCTAAGGTAATGTGACGTTCTCTAAAAGCTGTAGATTCCATTGTTTTAATCTAGAGCCTAATATTTCAGATTTTTGTTTGGTCAAATCTAAATCTCTAACAAGGTCATTAAGTTTTGTTTGACTAATCAAATGTGGTTCTTTATTTGTTTCATCTAAAAATACCTCTTCGCTAATAGAAGGGCCTGCTTCATCTTCTTCTTCAACAGGACTCGATAAACTTGACGAAATACAAAATCTTTCTGGTACTGCAATGTCTGGAGAATGTGGTAGCGGCATTGACACTGATGACACAGCAGCATACTTTACCGAGTGTTTTGATTTTTTTGAAAAACCTTTCACAGTAACAGTCGTCTACGTGATTTTTGGGTTCACGCCACTGCATTGGTACACCAAAAGGAATCTGTTTAATATTATCCTTGTATCAACCTGTAAAATATTTATAACATTTTAAACAAGACACATTCGGCACCCATGGTTTGTCTTGATGTCTAATGGCAATTTTAAAATAAGTTTCATAACGCTTTTAAAACCAAAACGAAATTGACTTTTTTTAATTGTTAGGAGTAAATTGACCACAAACGTAACAAAATAAGCTAGGAGAATTAACACAAACACGCGGCCCTTTGTAGATTTATGAATAATCTAAATATTTTGATGACTTTTGTACACACCAATGATATAATTTTATAGCTACCCTCAACTTAGTGTTACGAAAAGTAAATAAAGTAAGATTACCGTTATTTATATTTTGGGACGTGATATCTAAATATGAATTTGATTTCTGTTGTTTACTAAGTATACCTAATACGAATCACCACTCGGGATATCGGTGATTTTTTTGGTGTTGCAAAGTGTTATGTTCCCATTTTAAAATAAAACTTATGCGGCCAATAAAACTTATTTAATTTAAAGATCGGTAGGAAGCTTGCGGAAATTTACCATCATCCCGATGACATTGACCTTTGGCTAGGTGGATTGCTCGAACACTCAGTCAAGGATGGCATTGTTGGTAGTACATTTGCCGAAATAATCGCTGACCAATTTTCGCGCTTCAAACATGGCGATAGGTACTTCTATGAGTACAGCAAAGATGTGAATCCGGGTGCGTTCACAATTGACCAACTTCACGAGATACGCAAGGCAACCATGGCTAGGCTGATATGCGATAACGCTGATCATTTGACGTTAACAAAAGTGCCACTAGCAGCCTTTGTACGCGCTGATTTCCCACAGTAAGTATACTAATCGGAATCGTACATGTATGCCTTCTGTTTGTATACTCATGTTTGTGTTTTGAACAGCAATGAGCCGGTGCGTTGTGACAGCACTCAAATACCGGTCGTCGACCTAGCAGCTTGGCGTGTGAAATTTAAGTGAAATATAAAATCATAAAAAAGTAGATAAATGTTTGTATATATTACAACAAAAACTAAATTATTAAACAATTAATTTTCCTGTTTTAATTATGTGTTGAATACAAGTATCTGTACAATTTAGGGTGTTTTGAATTACAATTGTCAACTTGGTTTAAAAAACTGGCACGAAATCCTTACATAAAAAGCTCTATAGCTTAACGTTTATGGTGAAAAACTTTATTGATCAAAGCAAAATAATTTGTTTAGGTGCAACTGTCATTTGTTTGATTTTTTTTCATTTTTGTGCTATATCTCTGCAATTCCTTTTCGCAAAATTTTAAATATCAATATTAAATTACCTTTTCCCAAACAGTTGGGTTTGATACTAAAAAAGATAAAATTTGTATGTTTATTTATCAAAGCTTTAGTAATATTTTCTTACTTTTTATGATTCATAAATGATACATAGATGATAATTACACTGGTGACAATGTTTAACAGATGCACTCCTTTAAAAAACTAGAATATGCAAGGTATCTTTATATACCCTCGCAATATATTTTTGTATGGGCGGTGCCAAGGTCATTTTTCAAAATTTCATAAAAACCCAGTTTCTTTGTTTCAAATCGTAGGAAATATAAAATTTTACCCAATTTGTTCCAATAGATACTGAAAAAACGAAGGTCTTAGCATTTTTCAAAACTTCCGTCGGGCGGGCGTGGTTATGTTTCCCTTTCAAAATTTTGTTTACGATAATACTTCCATTATATGTTAGGTGGGCATGGCTATGATCCGATTTCAAAAATTTTTTAAGATACTACTATTGTTATCAAGGACAATGGAGCATAATCATAATCAAGTAAAAGCCGACTCTAAATAAGTAAGAGTGCCCTTTATCTTAATCATAGTTGATATAGTATAGACTTTTTCACTTTAAGTCGGCTCTAAAGTTAGAGCATCGAAAAGCTGTTACCAACACCGGCTGTTCGAGCGGGGAGGAGTTAGGGGCCGGGAATTCCTCTTGAATTCCACGGCAACTGGGATCGAGGAGATAGGAAGCCGATCTTCTGAAGATTTGAGATCCTTAAATCAATAAGCTGAATGCCGTATTGCACTCGCACGTAAAACACACAAGTTATATTAAATTTATAATGCAAAAGGAGGGCTTGTCAATGACAAGCAATTTATTTTATAAGATAAAATCACTGCTGGAAAAAAGTGGGGTTTAATATGTCTCTTCACAAAGTGAAAGAGTGCAGGAGTTTCGCAGAAGGCGAAACCCATCAAACGGGACGGGTAACAGGACTCGAGAAAAGGGAGAGAAAGTAACGAGTCCCTGTTCCCGTACTATCACAGCGACATCTGCAAGTGGAATTATAGTAATTCACAATGGCAGATCCACTTGTGAATGCTGATGTAAACAGCTGGCGTAAACATGCCACCCGCCTTGCAGTATCGCTGCAATAAGTTACTACAAAAATTTGTTTTGATTATATACATAAATAATGTTTGCTATTTCATTGAATAACCTATATAACAATTCATTTAAAAATTCAAAAATCTATTCTAATAGATGGTGCCGCCAGATATCATCCACCCGAATATCGTGTTCTGCGCGGCTGGTCGGGTGGGAGTCGCTGCCATCAGTCCTGGACGCAGGATCATCGCGTAGACTTCAGCTCCCAGGATCAGCGATACCGCGCTCGAGCGGTGGAAATTCGGGTCCGCCAGCCGGAAATTGTCAAATTCGCTGACTACGCGTGCGTCGAGTGTGCGCTGGGGGGTAATGCGGGACAGATGGGTCTCCACATTCGCGGTCACCTGGAGCCGCTCGTTCCACCCTTTTAGCGTGAACTGGCATGAATTCTCACGACCGTGCACCAGCTGCTGCGAAATCGATGACCGCGGCTGCCCTGGGTCTACGATCGCTCTCTCCAATTGCGGTGAGGACAGATAGCCCTGAAGCGGTACGGGCTGTGCCCGTAATACGCTCTCGGGCGTCTCTCACACCACGGCGCGTTCGGATCTGTTGCGGTTTCTGTTGCGACTTCCTGGGTGGTGCGTGCGGTGCCTGGCGCTTCGCGGCAACGGGAGGGGGCAACTGGACTGCCGACCGCATAACCGACAGTCGAGGTCTGGCTACTGGTGGCACGTTGGATGCTGGTGATGCCGCTTTTTCCTCCATCTCATCATCTTCGGCGTCGATCTCCAACACCTCTTCGTCGCTCGACTCGCTCAGAGGTTGAGCGTTATACGCACTGTAGCGTCGTCGACGGAGCTCTTCGGGCTCAAGAGCAGGCAGAGTCCTGTCTTCCTTCCGTCTTGCCTTCTCGTGGAGGTGAAGGAGACTGTGGTGCCTCTCGCTGCATTGGTCGCAGTTTCGGGGCGACGGACACATTTTTTCCATATGGTGCGGCGACAAGCAATTGGCGCAGTGCCGATGGACGAGGACAGCACGCAGTCTCTCGACTGGCCATCCTACGCATCACCCGGCAGTAAAACAACGGGTGGTTCTTTGCGTATACGAGGCATTTCCTCAGGCCAGATTTGCTAGTGGTCTCCATTTTCAAAATTTAGGTACTTTTGGTCTGGAAAGAGAATTAGAGTTAGAAATTTTGTTTACAATCGTGGTAAAAGAACCAATTTCACAACTGGCCGAGTTATGTTTCCCCGCGCCGTTCGTAGTTCTACGACACGGACGCGGCTATCGGGACCTGAAAAAACTCTAACTACTCTGCCAAGTCGCCATTTATTTGGAGGCAGATTGTCCTCTTTAATAACCACCAGGTCATCTGTCTCGATGTTACGTTGGGGGAGCCTCCATTTTGTTCGTTTCTGCAACTCCTTCAGGTACTCCGCCTTCCACCTTTGGCAGAACGTCTGCTGGATAGCTTTAATCTTTTGCCATCGATTGACGATGGACATCGGATTCTCCGTGACTTCGGGCTCAGGAATCGCGAGTATCGGGATTCCAATTAGGAAATGTCCTGGTGTTAGGGGTTCCATTGCCTCAGAGTTCTCAGAGATGGGGCTGATTGGTCGAGAATTCAAACACGACTCGATCCTTGCCAACAGTGTGGAAAGCTCCTCTATGGTGAAACGCATTGAATGAGCGACTTTCCTGAAATGTATCTTGAAGCTTTTTACACCTGCTTCCCAGAGCCCTCCCATATGAGGTGCTCCTGGAGGTATAAAGTGCCACAAGATACCTTGATGAGCGTATGTCTGCGTTGTCCGACTGGCCACCGTAGAGACGAACGCCTTGAAATCCTGCCTCAGTGCTTTGTTCGCCCCTACAAAATTGGTGCCGTTGTCCGAGTATACATTTAGAGGGCAACCGCGTCGGGATACGAATCGCGAAAAGGCTGCTAGGAACGTCGGGGTTGACAAATCGCTGGTTGCCTCCAAATGTATTGCCTTAGTCGCGAAACAGACAAATACATATCCTTTGGTGATACGGCATGCTCGGCCCGTAAAACTCCTTATTTCGAAAGGGCCCGTGAAGTCGATTCCAGTGTTCGTGAAGGGCCTGGACACTTCTGTTCGTTCCACTGGCAAGGCTGCCATTAACTGCTCCCGCGCTTTCTTCCTGTAAATAATACATACTTTGCAATTATGTACAGTATTTTTGATTAAACTTTTCATACGTACGATCCAGTATTCAGACCGCAAAATTCTCAACATTAGCTGATTTTCACCGTTCAGGGAAATCAGATGTGAGAATGTTACGAGCGGTCTTGAAAACTGGCAATCGTAAGGAAGAATTATAGGGTACCGTTCGTTATATGGTAAACTCGATAACGCGAGTCGCCCCCCCCCCCCCCTCCACTCTCATAACTCCGTTTCTGTCGAGAAACGGATTAAGAGTGGCTATTGGACTTTTCGCATTAAGGGGCGCGGAAGCGCCGCCAGCCCTGTACTCCTCTGGATAGTGTCGCCTCTGTGCTACAAGAATAAGGCGACGCTTTACCTCCTTGATTTCCTCGGATGTTATTTCGTCTCTCTGGTCGCTTATGATCAACTTATGGACCGTAGCTCGCTGGTCGGTGGAATGTGGACTTAACGTCAATCCCGCCAAGACCGAAGCAGTGCTCTTTACAAGGAAATACAAAATTCCCGTTTTCAAACTACCATCCGTAAACGGAGTGGTTCTCAATCTCTCAACCGAGGTCAAATATCTCGGAATTGTACTAGATAAAAAACTCGACTGGAGGCGGAATATTGAAGACCGCTCCAAGAAAGCTTTTGTTGCTCTATACGCCTGTAAGACGGCCGTGGGGAAGAAGTGGGGTATAAAGCCACACATTATACACTGGATGTACACAGCTGTGATAAGACCCATTCTCTTCTACGGGATCGTCGTATGGTGGCCGGCATTGAGCAGGACTCGTACCAGAGCCAAGCTGGAACGGGTCCAGAGGGCTGCCGCAATGCTCACCACGGGAGCACTGCCCTCTACACCCACCAAATCTCTGGAAATAATGTTGAATCTCCCACCGGTGGATCTCTACTCTTTAGAACATGGCGCTATCTTGACTATGACACACATAAAGATAGAGTCGGCTATAAATAGTACTGTTATTGAGATACGGTAATTTTTTTTATAAGTGAGCGTGGCAACGGCTATTTTTCAAAATTTCGTAAATATTTAGTTTCTTTAAGGGTTGGGCATAGTGCACTGAAAAATACGCGTTCCACTACCACAATATCTTCAGTGATAGTTAAAAACTGAATTTAACTATCACTGAAGATTTAGTGAAAAAAAAATTAAGTATCACTAAACTTTAGTGATAGTGAAATAAAAAATGCATTATCACTAGGTATTTAGTAATAATTAAAGTTTTTTAATAACCCAGCACTTTTTCTCGAGGAGAAGGAGTAAGACTCTGTTCAATCATATGAATGAGGGAATTTATTCAAAATAAGCCATGTTTTTGAGTAGATACTCGTATATTAACAATTTCAGCAAAGGAAAATGGTTTATCCACTTCAAAAAATTATCAAAAATCAACGCTCTATCGTTTTTGCGTGAAATGTGCTTTTTATTATACTCGAATTTATTCGGCTATAAAACTGCTTACCCAAATATTTTTTGAACGCTCTTACTACTCATAACATCTTTAAAACTTGAACGAAAATTTGGTAAATAGTCATAAGTTTTGTATAATGTTTAAAACTTTAATATATATGCAATGTTTTAAATATTAACTTTATTTTTATAAAAACCCATTGAAAAAAATTTGTCATGGAAAACAAATTGCTAAGATCTTAAAAAAAAACATTCAATCGTATATAGAAAATACGGGTAAAAAATGCAAATACTAATTTCACTACCACTAAACTTTTAGTGATAGTGTTTTTGTTTTTCACTATCACTAAATGTTTAGTGATTATGGTTTTTGCTTTAAACTACCACTAAACAGACAATGGTAGTGCAATTTAGTGGTAATGCAAAAATGCCCAACCCCGGTTTCTTTGTCTAAAATCGCTCCAAATATCAAATATCACTCAATTTACTTTAATAGATACCGAAAAAACAAAGTTTTTGCATTTTTCAAATTTCCGTTGTATGGGAGGTGGGCGTGGTTATTGACAGATCTCCACCATTTTTAATACAAACCTACCCTTGCCAAAGAGCAATATATGTTTCATTAAGAAATCTCTATTTTGACTCAAGTTATCGTGACCACGGACAGACGGATAGACGGTCGGACGGACGGACATACAGTCAGCGTTAAATCGATTCCTCTTCTCATTCTGAACATTTTAGTACATATATGTTGTAAGGTGGTTCTTGGGGGTTCTTGGTGCCAACCTATGCAACTCTGCGATGGTGTTTTAATGACCGACTGGCAACCCTAAGAACAACGAATGACGGCTCTGCCATTTTGATCGAGTACCGACATAGAAAAGACGCTAGCCATCGAGCGAGCAAATTAAATCTAAAAATATATCGTTAATCCTATTGCTTTTAACTCAGGTGTGGGCAAAAAACACCACTCCGTCGCTAAAGCTAACCACTAATCACAACATTGGTTGATGCAGGCGTAAGTTTTCCAAAGTCTGCCAACCTTACGCAATTAAAGCGCCTCTACGCTGAAATCCTGAACGCTGCTGGTGAGGAGGGAAGCCCCTCAATTCTCGATGACGTCGCCAATTGGTTGGTGTCTGAAGGTTCAATTAGAGGTACCATACCATAACGCCATAACCATAATCGTAGTCATAACCATAACCATATTTAAGCAATCGATTAGTGGTGCCATAACCATAAACAGCTGATATTTGCAATAAACTGAAAGTAAATAAAAATTTAGTAAAGTATGTAAAACGCGGACGAAAAATATAAATTAAAACTCATCAAAACAAAATAAACTGCACACGAAGAACAAAAATATCACAATAAACAAGGCGAATCAGCGATCATTTGTTTATGGTTACGGCAAAAACCAAAATTCAATTGACCGCTATGGTTATGGTTATGGTTATGGCGTTATGGTATGGCACCGCTAATCGATTACAGTGTAACCCATAAGGTTGGTTGGATCAGCTGTTTTCTATGGTTATGGTTATGGCACCTCTAATTGAACCTTGAGACCAAGGATTTTGCAAACTTTGAATCCAGCGATCCGGCACCCAGAACCACGGACGATTAACATACCGCTTACCATGCCAATGAGCCGGTCGCAAACTCTAATAAGCAGGCCAGCGTTAACAAAACTACCACTGCCGCTACCATCACCGCGGTCGCCAATACTCCCGCTACCATCAATACCGACGCCGCCACCACCACTTAGGCTGCCACCGCCGATGAGTTTGACTCCAGTGCTGCCGCCAAGAGCATTAATAATAATATTATGGATAATGTAGTCCCAGCCGCCAACGAGCTAGCGGACACTCAAACCTACTTTCAACGACAGATGGAAGCCCTCCAACAAAAGAAACAATTATTAGAACTGAAACGCCAAATCCAGGCGTTGGAAGATGGGCTTGCCCTCAGCCCGCAGAGGGAATACGTCCGGAAAGTGGAATTCAGCGAAATCGAACACGCTCTTTCGCGGTTTAGCGGGGAGAACCGGGCTCAAACGATTGCTGGCTTTCTGGCAGATTTTGAAGAGATAATGCGAACAATCGATGCGGACGACCGCTTTAAGCTCCTGAGCCTCCGTCGCTCACTTGAAGGCACAGCTAAGCTATTCTTGTCCACCACCTCGGCGTTGAGCTACAGCGCGCTAAAGGAGGCCCTGACTGAGGAATTCACTACCTCCATCATCAGACATGATGTGTACCGTATGTTGGATGAAAAACGGTGGGACAGAAGGCGGGAGACCCTGCATTTCTACATTCTCTCAATGCAATCTCTGGCGAAGCGAGACAACGTTGAACCAACGCTCATCTAATAATGGGAGGTCGTACAGTATCCGAGCTCAAAAGCTTGGTGAGACAAGTATCTCACGCGGAATTCTACTAGGCGCGTTAGTACGGTGGTTGCAACGAAGCAGAACGCCGCAACGAAGACGAGAGAGGAGTGAAGGGCCTGCCACTGTGTTTCAACTGCTCGCAACGGGGCCACATGACAGCAGGCTGCCCGTATCCTTTGCTCTCCAACGGATCATGCTTCCGTTGCTGGAAGATAAAGCATGACTATCGCTCTTGTAACAACCCGAAAAAGGTTCTGAAGCCGCTGAATTCCGTGAATGCCGTGAATGCCGCAAATGCCGTATACTGTGATGATGTATTGGGACTGGACAATTTAGATTTCTTACCCGGTAGGAAGTGCAGTGTTTAACGATCTTGTTTCTCTTATCGACACCGGCAGTCCTATTAGTTTCGTGCGAAAGTCCTGTATCCCCAAATGCCATTATAAGATTAGCGCGCCGGACCGCAATAACGTCGGGATTTGAGGGCGGAAAATAAACATTGTGGGTGTAATCGATGACACCATTAAATTTAAGAATAAATTAAATGAAATTAAACTACATATCCTTCAGGATAACGAAATGTATACCCAACTAATTCTAGGCCGGGACTTTCTGAAAATGTATAAAATATGTTTAACAAAATTGAAAATCAAATATTCAATAAACGAATTAAAATCAGTTTCTGAGAATACGAAACTTTGCACTTCCCTGCCGGTTGAATTAGTACATGTGATCGATGGGTTCGGTCTTTCGAGAGACGTTGGGTCGCTTACAACTGCAAGTAGGCGAGTTCGTTGGAGAAACCTTAATGGTAATACAAGCAAATAAGAATGCCGTGATAATGATATTGACGCGGCTACCGGTCATTCATTGTGATTGGTTTTTTCTGAAGCTCGAGATACCTCACCCAAAGACATTTGTGCTAAACAAGAGGACGTAGATATTGAGTATACAGTAGGGTCAACTTGCCACGATGATCACTCATTAGGGTTAGGCCATCGTGAAGTTCCGGATATTTTTAATATAGATCCTTGTGCCGAAGACGACGACGTAGATGTTGATTGCTTATTAGGGACGACTTTCCGCGATGAGCTGAGAACGATAATCTTAGAATCAAACATAAACTCGGAGGTAAATACAGAGCCATACGAATACAAGATGAAAATCCACTTAACTTTGGACGCACCCTTTCACTGTTCGCCTCGGCGGCTGTCGTTCGCAGAACGTGATGCTGTACAAGAGATTTTAAAAGACCTAGAAGCTCGGGATACTGTACGTCCAAGTAACTCGACGTACGCTTCCGCCATAATCTTGGTAAAAAAGAGAAACGGACAGAGGCGCCTCTGTGTCGATTACCGTGGTCTAAATAAAATTACCATTCGCGACAATTACCCTCTTCCGTTATCTAATAGAAGACTGCAAAGTGTACATAGAAGGCAAAAGAGTATTTTCCGTTTTAGACTTAAAAAATGGGTTCCACCAGGTCGAAATTTCGCCAGAATCAGTCAAATACACATCGTTTGTTATTCCAGTGGGCAATATGAGTTCCTTAAAATGACGTTCGGGCTAAAAAATGCCCCTGCCGTATTCCAGCGGTTCATAAACAATATTTTCAATGATCTCATAGAGACCATAAAAATTATAATATAAATGGACGACATAATAATAGCGACCACCAATTTTGAGGATCAAAAACTTCTTTTGCGAGAAGTATTCGATAGAGTAAAAAAAGGGGCTTGACGCTAAACCTATCCAAGTGCAAGTTCGGCTACAGCCAAATCGAATATTTAGGGTATTCTGTGTCGGGCAACGGGATTACATTGAGTGAATCACATATTAAGGACATCAAAAAGTACCCAATTCCGAAGAATCAAAAGGAGCTGCATTCTTGCCTCGGGCTATTCTCCCATTTTAGACGCTTTGTACCTTCATTTTCTAAGATTGTGCGACTCCTGCTGAACCTGCTGAAAAGGGATACCGCCTTCATATTCGACGAGGAGAGTTTAGAGTCATTTAAAACGTTAAAGACAGAGCTGTCAAAGGCTCCAGTGTTAGCAATCTACAACCCACAAAGAGAGACCGAACTGCATTGTGACGCAAGCGCAGCGGGGTTTGGAGCTGTTCTTTTGCAACGACAGGACGATAAAAAAATTCATGCGATAGCCTTCTTTTCAAAAGCCACATCGACTGCCGAAACTAAATATCACAGCTTCGAGTTAGAAACTCTAGCAATAATATACGCCTTGCGACGCTTCCGGTCTTACTTGGAAGGAATTCCCTTCCTGATTGTAACAGAGTGCAACTCTCTTGCTCTAACGCTTGAAAAGAAACAAATCAACGCCAGGATAGCTAGGTGGGCCTTGGAGTTAGAAAATTATAATTATAAGGTTGTCCACCGACGAGGAACGGCTATGAAACATGTAGATGCCCTAAGTCGCTGTATTATGATGGTAGGCGTAGACCCAGCGGATGTAGAGTTTTAAGTACAAGTACCTCAAGAGCGAGATAAGAATATAAAGGAAATTCGTGAGAAGCTTCGTTAGGAAAAGTTAAGGGTTTCGATTTGCAAGACGGACTCGTTTATAGGTTAAAGGAAGACGGAAGTAGGCTACTTTACATTCCATGTGAGATGGAAGATAACATCATTAGACTGGCCCATTTTTTAACGATGATAAAAGCGATATTGACGAAAAATTGTTCACAGAAATTGTTTCCTAAGTGGGCGTGGCAACGACTATTTTTAAAAATTTCAAAAATACCTAATTTCTTAGTTCAAAATCGCTCCAAATTTCACTCAATTTCCTGTAATAGATACCGAAAAAACGGAGTTTTTGAATTTTTAAAAACTTCCTTTATATGGGAGGTGGGACCGATCTTGACCATTTTTAATACCAACCTACCCTGTCCAAAGAGCAATCTATGTACCAAATTTTATTGAGATATCTCAATAATTTTTTATAGTTTCAAAAAGTTTTAAAATTGGATTTATACCGTGGATGTTAGACAATGAACTTAAATTTAAATTGAACATTCTTAAAAATAAAAAAATGTATATAAGTAGAAAACTATGTCAAATTATACTTGTTTGCTAATGATACGAACCTTTATTGAAATCATTTTTCTTCCCTCATAAAACTTAGTTTTGAGTTTGAAAATTGTTTCGTAATTATTTATTTTAATGCAAGCAAGTACTTTCCAGATATGAATTATGGGAGCTTCTACCGATCAAGTCCAAAAGCAATACAATGCTATTTTGCACAAAGCAACGTTGGTTTTGAAAAAACTGTTTTACATTCTTACATACTTATGTTCATATTTATAATATTATGGAGTAAAAAAATCATATCAATTGATATTGACTGAAAACTAAATTTGAAGTTATATTTTCTTATGCCAAACATACAATAAGGTAGTTAATTTTTATATATTCTGAAAAGATTGGGGTAGCACTTGACTGTTTTTTTACTCAACTTTAAATTTTTACTTATTAGGGCGCCTTTCACAGTGTAGTGCTAACTCTCATTCGACAATTGACTGCACAGTTAAACCAACAGTGTCAAAATCATCTGCATACGCCAGAGGCATTGTGTTTTCTCTTTACTTATATGGTGTTAATGCGATTCAGATTTGCAACTCGTATTACACTTTCAAGAATTAGATTGAAGAATTTGTACTAAAGTCACCTTGTCTAAAACCATGCTTCTCGATCACTGTTTTTCAAGTTGGACGCGCCAAAAAGTCGTACTTACCACAGCACTTATTTTAAGCATGTCATATAACCAATTTTTTTCTATCGATATCTTGTAATGCTATATTTGTAAAGTAATCGTTTGTCTATTTCATCACTGAAACTCGAGGAGTAAGCAAAGTTTTCAAATATTTCGCAAGTTACACAGTTCCATATATCTTTCGAATTTTTATGGCAATAGTATTTTGTCTATCGCCAACCAAGTAACTGGAGAGAGAATTTGAAGCATGGGAAAACGTTTTCAAAACATACGTGAGCAAAATTGGACTTTAGTATTCTTAATCACTCATTCGATAGGCCAACGTGACTCACAGAGATTATTACTTATTATCAAAGATGAAAGAAGAACCTTGTAGGAAGAGCGCAGTTCGCATGTTCACAAATCGAGACAAAGATCTAAAAGAAGTGGGAGATTGAATATACTTATAGTATTGAGAAATAAAAATTAATTGTAATTTTTAATTCGATTTCATTCCGCAAACCTTAAAATTATCGTATATGCAAAGCGAATTTGAAATAAAATGTTCTTTTGGATCGGCTTTATACATTTTTTGTCAAAACGCAGGCATTTACTGTGGATGTTTAAGTGCGATACATGCTTAGTAATTAATTAAATGCATATCGTCGGCGCCGAGATGAAAGTTGCTTACTCTACTTCACAGTTAAAATAACTTAAAACACTGATACTCACGGAAATAGGAATAGGTCAATATGTAAAGTTAATAAAGGCGACATTAAAATTCAGAAGATATACTTACATATATTACGTATTTATTACTCTAACGATGTTTTTTCTGCTGTAAAATTTTACCAAAAGTTGTAAGCAGCCTTTACCATGTAATAATGTAATCAGAATGCATATTAAATTTCATTATCAGTCAACATAAATGTAAATTTTCTGCATTTTTCCAATCTGCGATAAGTACACTATGCAACAAAGAAAAACATTTTTTTTCACTGGGTTCACAGTATGTAATTATAATTCGCCACCTTAAAACTATTTGAAATAATGAAATAAAATTGTACTATCATGTTAAGTTTAGTAGTGAATCGCATTTATTGATTTTAATTAAAATTATATGAAGCGATGACATAAATTGTTATTCTACATTAAAAAAACTTTTTTTTTAACAATTGGCTTTCTGCAAGCATGTCTGGCTGCCATCTACCCTGATCACGCTTCTCGTACTCTGCAATTTCTTGATGAAATCTTTCACAGTGTTCACCACTTACTGAACCCATGATTTGATATATGCATGTGACCTAATGCTGACATTAATCCATCGGTATTATTGCAGAATACTAACCCATCTTCTTTTGAATAAAAGGTAGCTAAGGTAATGTGACGTTCTCTAAAAGCTGTAGATTCCATTGTTTTAATCTAGAGCCTAATATTTCAGATTTTTGTTTGGTCAAATCTAAATCTCTAACAAGGTCATTAAGTTTTGTTTGACTAATCAAATGTGGTTCTTTATTTGTTTCATCTAAAAATACCTCTTCGCTAATAGAAGGGCCTGCTTCATCTTCTTCTTCAACAGGACTCGATAAACTTGACGAAATACAAAATCTTTCTGGTACTGCAATGTCTGGAGAATGTGGTAGCGGCATTGACACTGATGACACAGCAGCATACTTTACCGAGTGTTTTGATTTTTTTGAAAAACCTTTCACAGTAACAGTCGTCTACGTGATTTTTGGGTTCACGCCACTGCATTGGTACACCAAAAGGAATCTGTTTAATATTATCCTTGTATCAACCTGTAAAATATTTATAACATTTTAAACAAGACACATTCGGCACCCATGGTTTGTCTTGATGTCTAATGGCAATTTTAAAATAAGTTTCATAACGCTTTTAAAACCAAAACGAAATTGACTTTTTTTAATTGTTAGGAGTAAATTGACCACAAACGTAACAAAATAAGCTAGGAGAATTAACACAAACACGCGGCCCTTTGTAGATTTATGAATAATCTAAATATTTTGATGACTTTTGTACACACCAATGATATAATTTTATAGCTACCCTCAACTTAGTGTTACGAAAAGTAAATAAAGTAAGATTACCGTTATTTATATTTTGGGACGTGATATCTAAATATGAATTTGATTTCTGTTGTTTACTAAGTATACCTAATACGAATCACCACTCGGGATATCGGTGATTTTTTGTGTGTTGCAAAGTGTTATGTTCCCATTTTAAAATAAAACTTATGCGGCCAATAAAACTTATTTAACTTAAAGATCGGTAGGAAGCTTGCGGAAATTTACCATCATCCCGATGACATTGACCTTTGGCTAGGTGGATTGCTCGAACACTCAGTCAAGGATGGCATTCTTGGTAGTACATTTGCCGAAATAATCGCTGACCAATTTTCGCGCTTCAAACATGGCGATAGGTACTTCTACAGTACAGCAAAGATGTGAATCCGGGTGCGTTCACAATTGACCAACTTCACGAGATACGCAAGGCAACCATGGCTATGCTGATATGCGATAACGCTGATCATTTGACGTTAACAAAAGTGCCACTAGCAGCCTTTGTACGCGCTGATTTCCCACAGTAAGTATACTAATCGGAATCGTACATGTATGCCTTCTGTTTGTGTACTCATGTTTGTGTTTTGAACAGCAATGAGCCGGTGCGTTGTGACAGCACTCAAATACCGGTCGTCGACCTAGCAGCTTGGCGTGTGAAATATAAGTGAAATATAAAATCATAAAAAAGTAGATAAATGTTTGTATATATATTACAACTAAAACTAAATTATTAAACAATTAATTTTCCTGTTTTAATTATGTGTTGAATACAAGTATCTGTACAATTTAGGGTGTTTTGAATTACAATTGTCAACTTGGTTTAAAAAACTGGCACGAAATCCTTACATAAAAAGCTCTATAGCTTAACGTTTATGGTGAAAAACTTTATTGATCAAAGCAAAATAATTTGTTTAGGTGCAACTGTCATTTGTTTGATTTTTTTTTCATTTTTGTGCTATATCTCTGCAATTCCTTTTCGCAAAATTTTAAATATCAATATTAAACTACCTTTTCCCAAACAGTTGGGTTTGATACTAAAAAAGATAAAATTTGTATGTTTATTTATCAAAGCTTTAGTAATATTTTCTTACTTTTTATGATTCATAAATGATACATAGATGATAATTACACTGGTGACAATGTTTAACAGATGCACTCCTTTAAAAAACTAGAATATGCAAGGTATCTTTATATACCCTCGCAATATATTTTTGTATGGGCGGTGCCAAGGTCATTTTTCAAAATTTCATAAAAACCCAGTTTCTTTGTTTCAAATCGGAAATAAAAATAAAATTTTACCCAATTTGTTCCAATAGATACTGAAAAAACGAAGGTCTTAGCATTTTTCAAAACTTCCGTGGGGCGGGCGTGGTTATGTTTCCCTTTCAAAATTTTGTTTACGATAATACTTCCATTATATGTTAGGTGGGCATGGCTATGGTCCGATTTCAAAAATTTTTCAAGATACTACTATTGTTATCAAGGACAATGGAGCATAATCATAATCAAGTAAAAGCCGACTCTAAATAAGTAAGAGTGCCCTTTATCTTAATCATAGTTGATATAGTATAGACTTTTTCACTTTAAGTCGGCTCTAAAGTTAGAGCATCGAAAAGCTGTTACCAACACCGGCTGTTCGAGCGGGGAGGAGTTAGGGGCCGGGAATTCCTCTTGAATTCCACGGCAACTGGGATCGAGGAGATAGGAAGCCGATCTTCTGAAGATTTGAGATCCTTAAATCAATAAGCTGAATGCCGTATTGCACTCGCACGTAAAACACACAAGTTATATTAAATTTATAATGCAAAAGGAGGGCTTGTCAATGACAAGCAATTTATTTTATAAGATAAAATCACTGCTGGAAAAAAGTGGGGTTTAATATGTCTCTTCACAAAGTGAAAGAGTGCAGGAGTTTCGCAGAAGGCGAAACCCATCAAACGGGACGGGTAACAGGACTCGAGAAAAGGGAGAGAAAGTAACGAGTCCCTGTTCCCGTACTATCACAGCGACATCTGCAAGTGGAATTATAGTAATTCACAATGGCAGATCCACTTGTGAATGCTGATGTAAACAGCTGGCGTAAACATGCCACCCGCCTTGCAGTATCGCTGCAATAAGTTACCACAAAAATTTGTTTTGATTATATACATAAATAATGTTTGCTATTTCATTGAATAACCTATATAACAATTCATTTAAAAATTCAAAAATCTATTCTAATAGATGGTGCCGCCAGATATCATCCACCCGAATATCGTGTTCTGCGCGGCTGGTCGGGTGGGAGTCGCTGCCATCAGTCCTGGACGCAGGATCATCGCGTAGACTTCAGCTCCCAGGATCAGCGATACCGCGCTCGAGCGGTGGAAATTCGGGTCCGCCAGCCGGAAATTGTCAAATTCGCTGACTACGCGTGCGTCGAGTGTGCGCTGGGGGGTAATGCGGGACAGATGGGTCTCCACATTCGCGGTCACCTGGAGCCGCTCGTTCCACCCTTTTAGCGTGAACTGGCATGAATTCTCACGACCGTGCACCAGCTGCTGCGAAATCGATGACCGCGGCTGCCCTGGGTCTACGATCGCTCTCTCCAATTGCGGTGAGGACAGATAGCCCTGAAGCGGTACGGGCTGTGCCCGTAATACGCTCTCGGGCGTCTCTCACACCACGGCGCGTTCGGATCTGTTGCGGTTTCTGTTGCGACTTCCTGGGTGGTGCGTGCGGTGCCTGGCGCTTCGCGGCAACGGGAGGGGGCAACTGGACTGCCGACCGCATAACCGACAGTCGAGGTCTGGCTACTGGTGGCACGTTGGATGCTGGTGATGCCGCTTTTTCCTCCATCTCATCATCTTCGGCGTCGATCTCCAACACCTCTTCGTCGCTCGACTCGCTCAGAGGTTGAGCGTTATACGCACTGTAGCGTCGTCGACGGAGCTCTTCGGGCTCAAGAGCAGGCAGAGTCCTGTCTTCCTTCCGTCTTGCCTTCTCGTGGAGGTGAAGGAGACTGTGGTGCCTCTCGCTGCATTGGTCGCAGTTTCGCGGCGACGGACACATTTTTTCCATATGGTGCGGCGACAAGCAATTGGCGCAGTGCCGATGGACGAGGACAGCACGTAGTCTCTCGACTGGCCATCCTACGCATCACCCGGCAGTAAAACAACGGGTGGTTCTTTGCGTATACGGGGCATTTCCTCAGGCCAGATTTGCTAGTGGTCTCCATTTTCAAAATTTAGGTACTTTTGGTCTGGAAAGAGAATTAGAGTTAGAAATTTTGTTTACAATCGTGGTAAAAGAACCAATTTCACAACTGGCCGAGTTATGTTTCCCCGCGCCGTTCGTAGTTCTACGACACGGACGCGGCTATCGGGACCTGAAAAAACTCTAACTACTCTGCCAAGTCGCCATTTATTTGGAGGCAGATTGTCCTCTTTAATAACCACCAGGTCATCTGTCTCGATGTTACGTTGGGGGAGCCTCCATTTTGTTCGTTTCTGCAACTCCTTCAGGTACTCCGCCTTCCACCTTTGGCAGAACGTCTGCTGGATAGCTTTAATCTTTTGCCATCGATTGACGATGGACATCGGATTCTCCGTGACTTCGGGCTCAGGAATCGCGAGTATCGGGATTCCAATTAGGAAATGTCCTGGTGTTAGGGGTTCCATTGCCTCAGAGTTCTCAGAGATGGGGCTGATTGGTCGAGAATTCAAACACGACTCGATCCTTGCCAACAGTGTGGAAAGCTCCTCTATAGTGAAACGCATTGAATGAGCGACTTTCCTGAAATGTATCTTGAAGCTTTTTACACCTGCTTCCCAGAGCCCTCCCATATGAGGTGCTCCTGGAGGTATAAAGTGCCACAAGATACCTTGATGAGCGTATGTCTGTGTTGTCCGACTGGCCACCGTAGAGACGAACGCCTTGAAATCCTGCCTCAGTGCTTTGTTCGCCCCTACAAAATTGGTGCCGTTATCCGAGTATACATTTAGAGGGCAACCGCGTCGGGATACGAATCGCGAAAAGGCTGCTAGGAACGTCGGGGTTGACAAATCGCTGGTTGCCTCCAAATGTATTGCCTTAGTCGCGAAACAGACAAATACATATCCTTTGGTGATACGGCATGCTCGGCCCGTAAAACTCCTTATTTCGAAAGGGCCCGTGAAGTCGATTCCAGTGTTCGTGAAGGGCCTGGACACTTCTGTTCGTTCCACTGGCAAGGCTGCCATTAACTGCTCCCGCGCTTTCTTCCTGTAAATAATACATACTTTGCAATTATGTACAGTATTTTTGATTAAACTTTTCATACGTACGATCCAGTATTCAGACCGCAAAATTCTCAACATTAGCTGATTTTCACCGTTCAGGGAAATCAGATGTGAGAATGTTACGAGCAGTCTTGAAAACTGGCAATCGTAAGGAAGAATTATAGGGTACCGTTCGTTATATGGTAAACTCGATAACGCGAGTCGCCCCCCCCCCCCCCCCCCCCTCCACTCTCATAACTCCGTTTCTGTCGAGAAACGGATTAAGAGTGGCTATTGGACTTTTCGCATTAAGGGGCGCGGAAGCGCCGCCAGCCCTGTACTCCTCTGGATAGTGTCGCCTCTGTGCTACAAGAATAAGGCGACGCTTTACCTCCTTGATTTCCTCGGATGTTATTTCGTCTCTCTGGTCGCTTATGATCAACTTATGGACCGTAGCTCGCTGGTCGGTGGAATGTGGACTTAACGTCAATCCCGCCAAGACCGAAGCAGTGCTCTTTACAAGGAAATACAAAATTCCCGTTTTCAAACTACCATCCGTAAACGGAGTGGTTCTCAATATCTCAACCGAGGTCAAATATCTCGGAATTGTACTAGATAAAAAACTCGACTGGAGGCGGAATATTGAAGACCGCTCCAAGAAAGCTTTTGTTGCTCTATACGCCTGTAAGACGGCCGTGGGGAAGAAGTGGGGTATAAAGCCACACATTATACACTGGATGTACACAGCTGTGATAAGACCCATTCTCTTCTACGGGATCGTCGTATGGTGGCCGGCATTGAGCAGGACTCGTACCAGAGCCAAGCTGGAACGGGTCCAGAGGGCTGCCGCAATGCTCACCACGGGAGCACTCCCCTTTACACCCACCAAATCTCTGGAAATAATGTTGAATCTCCCACCGGTGGATCTCTACTCTTTAGAACATGGCGCTATCTTGACTATGACACACATAAAGATAGAGTCGGCTGTAAATAGTACTGTTATTGAGATACGGTAATTTTTTTTATAAGTGAGCGTGGCAACGGCTATTTTTCAAAATTTCGTAAATATTTAGTTTCTTTAAGGGTTGGGCATAGTGCACTGAAAAAAACGCGTTCCACTACCACAATATCTTCAGTGATAGTTAAAAACTGAATTTAACTATCACTGAAGATTTAGTGAAAAAAAAATTAACTATCACTAAACGTTTAGTGATAGTGAAATAAAAAATGCATTATCACTAGGTATTTAGTAATAATTAAAGTTTTTTAATAACCCAGCACTTTTTCTCGAGGAGAAGGAGTAAGACTCTGTTCAATCATATGAATGAGGGAATTTATTCAAAATAAGCCATGTTTTTGAGTAGATACTCGTATATTAACAATTTCAGCAAAGGAAAATGGTTTATCCACTTCAAAAAATTATCAAAAATCAACGCTCTATCGTTTTTGCGTGAAATGCGCTTTTTATTATACTCGAATTTATTCGGCTATAAAACTGCTTACCCAAATATTTTTTGAACGCTCTTACTACTCATAACATCTTTAAAACTTGAACGAAAATTTGGTAAATAGTCATAAGTTTTGTATAATGTTTAAAACTTTAATATATATGCAATGTTTTAAATATTAACTTTATTTTTATAAAAACCCATTGAAAAAAATTTGTCATGGAAAACAAATTGCTAAGATCTTAAAAAAAAACATTCAATCGTATATAGAAAATACGGGTAAAAAATGCAAATACTAATTTCACTACCACTAAACTTTTAGTGATAGTGTTTTTGTTTTTCACTATCACTAAATGTTTAGTGATTATGGTTTTTGCTTTAAACTACCACTAAACAGACAATGGTAGTGCAATTTAGTGGTAATGCAAAAATGCCCAACCCCGGTTTCTTTGTCTAAAATCGCTCCAAATATCAAATATCACTCAATTTACTTTAATAGATACCGAAAAAACAAAGTTTTTGCATTTTTCAAATTTCCGTTGTATGGGAGGTGGGCGTGGTTATTGACAGATCTCCACCATTTTTAATACAAACCTACCCTTGCCAAAGAGCAATATATGTTTCATTAAGAAATCTCTATTTTGACTCAAGTTATCGTGACCACGGACAGACGGATAGACGGTCGGACGGACGGACATACAGTCAGCGTTAAATCGATTCCTCTTCTCATTCTGAACATTTTAGTATATATATGTTGTAAGGTGGTTCTTGGTGGTTCTTGGTGGCAACCTATGCAACTCTGCGATGGTGTTTTAATGACCGACTGGCAACCCTAAGAACAACGAATGACGGCTCTGCCATTTTGATCGAGTACCGACATAGAAAAGACGCTAGCCATCGAGCGAGCAAATTAAATCTAAAAATATATCGTTAATCCTATTGCTTTTAACTCAGGTGTGGGCAAAAAACACCACTCCGTCGCTAAAGCTAACCACTAATCACAACATTGGTTGATGCAGGCGTAAGTTTTCCAAAGTCTGCCAACCTTACGCAATTAAAGCGCCTCTACGCTGAAATCCTGAACGCTGCTGGTGAGGAGGGAAGCCCCTCAATTCTCGATGACGTCGCCAATTGGGTGGTGTCTGAGACCAAGGATTTTGCAAACTTTGAATCCAGCGATCCGGCACCCAGAACCACCGACGACTAACATACCGCTTACCATGCCAATGAGCCGGTCGCAAACTCTAATAAGCAGGCCAGCGTTAACAAAACTACCACTGCCGCTACCACCGCCGTTGCCGCCAATACAGCCGCTACCATCACCGCGGTCGCCAATACTCCCGCTACCATCAATACCGACGCCGCCACCACCACTTAGGCTGCCACCGCCGATGAGTTTGACTCCAGTGCTGCCGCCATGAGCATTAATAATAATATTATGGATAATATAGTCCCAGCCGCCAACGAGCTAGCGGACACTCAAACCTACTTTCAACGACAGATGGAAGCCCTCCAACAAAAGAAACAATTATTAGAACTGAAACGCCAAATCCAGGCGTTGGAAGATGGGCTTGCCCTCAGCCCGCAGAGGGAATACGTCCGGAAAGTGGAATTCAGCGAAATCGAACACGCTCTTTCGCGGTTTAGCGGGGAGAACCGGGCTCAAACGATTGCTGGCTTTCTGGCAGATTTTGAAGAGATAATGCGAACAATCGATGCGGACGACCGCTTTAAGCTCCTGAGCCTCCGTCGCTCACTTGAAGGCACAGCTAAGCTATTCTTGTCCACCACCTCGGCGTTGAGCTACAGCGCGCTAAAGGAGGCCCTGACTGAGGAATTCACTACCTCCATCATCAGACATGATGTGTACCGTATGTTGGATGAAAAACGGTGGGACAGAAGGCGGGAGACCCTGCATTTCTACATTCTCTCAATGCAATCTCTGGCGAAGCGAGGCAACGTTGAACCAACGCTCATCTAATAATGGGAGGTCGTACAGTATCCGAGCTCAAAAGCTTGGTAAGACAAGTATCTCACGCGGAATTCTACTAGGCGCGTTAGTACGGTGGTTGCAACGAAGCAGAACGCCGCAACGAAGACGAGAGAGGAGTGAAGGGCCTGCCACTGTGTTTCAACTGCTCGCAACGGGGCCACATAACAGCAGGCTGCCCGTATCCTTTGCGCTCCAACGGATCATGCTTCCGTTGCTGGAAGATAAAGCATGACTATCGCTCTTGTAACAACCCGAAAAAGGTTCTGAAGCCGCTGAATTCCGTGAATGCCGTGAATGCCGCAAATGCCGTATACTGTGATGATGTATTGGGACTGGACAATTTAGATTTCTTACCCGGTAGGAAGTGCAGTGTTTAACGATCTTGTTTCTCTTATCGACACCGGCAGTCCTATTAGTTTCGTGCGAAAGTCCTGTATCCCCAAATGCCATTATAAGATTAGCGCGCCGGACCGCAATAACGTCGGGATTTGAGGGCGGAAAATAAACATTGTGGGTGTAATCGATGACACCATTAAATTTAAGAATAAATTAAATGAAATTAAACTACATATCCTTCAGGATAACGAAATGTATACCCAACTAATTCTAGGCCGGGACTTTCTGAAAATGTATAAAATATGTTTAACAAAATTGAAAATCAAATATTCAATAAACGAATTAAAATCAGTTTCTGAGAATACGAAACTTTGCACTTCCCTGCCGGTTGAATTAGTACATGTGATCGATGGGTTCGGTCTTTCGAGAGACGTTGGGTCGCTTACAACTGCAAGTAGGCGAGTTCGTTGGAGAAACCTTAATGGTAATACAAGCAAATAAGAATGCCGTGATAATGATATTGACGCGGCTACCGGTCATTCATTGTGATTGGTTTTTTCTGAAGCTCGAGATACCTCACCCAAAGACATTTGTGCTAAACAAGAGGACGTAGATATTGAGTATACAGTAGGGTCAACTTGCCACGATGATCACTCATTAGGGTTAGGCCATCGTGAAGTTCCGGATATTTTTAATATAGATCCTTGTGCCGAAGACGACGACGTAGATGTTGATTGCTTATTAGGGACGACTTTCCGCGATGAGCTGAGAACGATAATCTTAGAATCAAACATAAACTCGGAGGTAAATACAGAGCCATACGAATACAAGATGAAAATCCACTTAACTTTGGACGCACCCTTTCACTGTTCGCCTCGGCGGCTGTCGTTCGCAGAACGTGATGCTGTACAAGAGATTTTAAAAGACCTAGAAGCTCGGGATACTGTACGTCCAAGTAACTCGACGTACGCTTCCGCCATAATCTTGGTAAAAAAGAGAAACGGACAGAGGCGCCTCTGTGTCGATTACCGTGGTCTAAATAAAATTACCATTCGCGACAATTACCCTCTTCCGTTATCTAATAGAAGACTGCATAGAGTACATAGAAGGCAAAAGAGTATTTTCCGTTTTAGACTTAAAAAATGGGTTCCACCAGGTCGAAATTTCGCCAGAATCAGTCAAATACACATCGTTTGTTACTCCCAGTGGGCAATATGAGTTCCTTAAAATGACGTTCGGGCTAAAAAATGCCCTGCCGTATTCCAGCGGTTCATAAACAATATTTTCAATGATCTCATAGAGACCATAAAAATGTTATTTCGTCTCTCTGGTCGCTTATGATCAACTTATGGACCGTAGCTCGCTGGTCGGTGGAATGTGGACTTAACGTCAATCCCGCCAAGACCGAAGCAGTGCTCTTTACAAGGAAATACAAAATTCCCGTTTTCAAACTACCATCCGTAAACGGAGTGGTTCTCAATATCTCAACCGAGGTCAAATATCTCGGAATTGTACTAGATAAAAAACTCGACTGGTGGCGGAATATTGAAGACCGCTCCAAGAAAGCTTTTGTTGCTCTATACGCCTGTAAGACGGCCGTGGGGAAGAAGTGGGGTATAAAGCCACACATTATACACTGGATGTACACAGCTGTGATAAGACCCATTCTCTTCTACGGGATCGTCGTATGGTGGCCGGCATTGAGCAGGACTCGTACCAGAGCCAAGCTGGAACGGGTCCAGAGGGCTGCCGCAATGCTCACCACGGGAGCACTGCCCTCTACACCCACCAAATCTCTGGAAATAATGTTGAATCTCCCACCGGTGGATCTCTACTCTTTAGAACATGGCGCTATCTTGACTATGACACACATAAAGATAGAGTCGGCTGTAAATAGTACTGTTATTGAGATACGGTAATTTTTTTTATAAGTGAGCGTGGCAACGGCTATTTTTCAAAATTTCGTAAATATTTAGTTTCTTTAAGGGTTGGGCATAGTGCACTGAAAAAAACGCGTTCCACTACCACAATATCTTCAGTGATAGTTAAAAACTGAATTTAACTATCACTGAAGATTTAGTGAAAAAAAAATTAACTATCACTAAACGTTTAGTGATAGTGAAATAAAAAATGCATTATCACTAGGTATTTAGTAATAATTAAAGTTTTTTAATAACCCAGCACTTTTTCTCGAGGAGAAGGAGTAAGACTCTGTTCAATCATATGAATGAGGGAATTTATTCAAAATAAGCCATGTTTTTGAGTAGATACTCGTATATTAACAATTTCAGCAAAGGAAAATGGTTTATCCACTTCAAAAAATTATCAAAAATCAACGCTCTATCGTTTTTGCGTGAAATGTGCTTTTTATTATACTCGAATTTATTCGGCTATAAAACTGCTTACCCAAATATTTTTTGAACGCTCTTACTACTCATAACATCTTTAAAACTTGAACGAAAATTTGGTAAATAGTCATAAGTTTTGTATAATGTTTAAAACTTTAATATATATGCAATGTTTTAAATATTAACTTTATTTTTATAAAAACCCATTGAAAAAAATTTGTCATGGAAAACAAATTGCTAAGATCTTAAAAAAAAACATTCAATCGTATATAGAAAATACGGGTAAAAAATGCAAATACTAATTTCACTACCACTAAACTTTTAGTGATAGTGTTTTTGTTTTTCACTATCACTAAATGTTTAGTGATTATGGTTTTTGCTTTAAACTACCACTAAACAGACAATGGTAGTGCAATTTAGTGGTAATGCAAAAATGCCCAACCCCGGTTTCTTTGTCTAAAATCGCTCCAAATATCAAATATCACTCAATTTACTTTAATAGATACCGAAAAAACAAAGTTTTTGCATTTTTCAAATTTCCGTTGTATGGAAGGTGGGCGTGGTTATTGACAGATCTCCACCATTTTTAATACAAACCTACCCTTGCCAAAGAGCAATATATGTTTCATTAAGAAATCTCTATTTTGACTCAAGTTATCGTGACCACGGACAGACGGATAGACGGTCGGACGGACGGACATACAGTCAGCGTTAAATCGATTCCTCTTCTCATTCTGAACATTTTAGTATATATATGTTGTAAGGTGGTTCTTGGTGGTTCTTGGTGGCAACCTATGCAACTCTGCGATGGTGTTTTAATGACCGACTGGCAACCCTAAGAACAACGAATGACGGCTCTGCCATTTTGATCGAGTACCGACATAGAAAAGACGCTAGCCATCGAGCGAGCAAATTAAATCTAAAAATATATCGTTAATCCTATTGCTTTTAACTCAGGTGTGGGCAAAAAACACCACTCCGTCGCTAAAGCTAACCACTAATCACAACATTGGTTGATGCAGGCGTAAGTTTTCCAAAGTATGCCAACCTTACGCAATTAAAGCGCCTCTACGCTGAAATCCTGAACGCTGCTGGTGAGGAGGGAAGCCCCTCAATTCTCGATGACGTCGCCAATTGGGTGGTGTCTGAGACCAAGGATTTTGCAAACTTTGAATCCAGCGATCCGGCACCCAGAACCACCGACGACTAACATACCGCTTACCATGCCAATGAGCCGGTCGCAAACTCTAATAAGCAGGCCAGCGTTAACAAAACTACCACTGCCGCTACCACCGCCGTTGCCGCCAATACAGCCGCTACCATCACCGCGGTCGCCAATACTCCCGCTACCATCAATACCGACGCCGCCACCACCACTTAGGCTGCCACCGCCGATGAGTTTGACTCCAGTGCTGCCGCCATGAGCATTAATAATAATATTATGGATAATATAGTCCCAGCCGCCAACGAGCTAGCGGACACTCAAACCTACTTTCAACGACAGATGGAAGCCCTCCAACAAAAGAAACAATTATTAGAACTGAAACGCCAAATCCAGGCGTTGGAAGATGGGCTTGCCCTCAGCCCGCAGAGGGAATACGTCCGGAAAGTGGAATTCAGCGAAATCGAACACGCTCTTTCGCGGTTTAGCGGGGAGAACCGGGCTCAAACGATTGCTGGCTTTCTGGCAGATTTTGAAGAGATAATGCGAACAATCGATGCGGACGACCGCTTTAAGCTCCTGAGCCTCCGTCGCTCACTTGAAGGCACAGCTAAGCTATTCTTGTCCACCACCTCGGCGTTGAGCTACAGCGCGCTAAAGGAGGCCCTGACTGAGGAATTCACTACCTCCATCATCAGACATGATGTGTACCGTATGTTGGATGAAAAACGGTGGGACAGAAGGCGGGAGACCCTGCATTTCTACATTCTCTCAATGCAATCTCTGGCGAAGCGAGGCAACGTTGAACCAACGCTCATCTAATAATGGGAGGTCGTACAGTATCCGAGCTCAAAAGCTTGGTGAGACAAGTATCTCACGCGGAATTCTACTAGGCGCGTTAGTACGGTGGTTGCAACGAAGCAGAACGCCGCAACGAAGACGAGAGAGGAGTGAAGGGCCTGCCACTGTGTTTCAACTGCTCGCAACGGGGCCACATAACAGCAGGCTGCCCGTATCCTTTGCGCTCCAACGGATCATGCTTCCGTTGCTGGAAGATAAAGCATGACTATCGCTCTTGTAACAACCCGAAAAAGGTTCTGAAGCCGCTGAATTCCGTGAATGCCGTGAATGCCGCAAATGCCGTATACTGTGATGATGTATTGGGACTGGACAATTTAGATTTCTTACCCGGTAGGAAGTGCAGTGTTTAACGATCTTGTTTCTCTTATCGACACCGACAGTCCTATTAGTTTCGTGCGAAAGTCCTGTATCCCCAAATGCCATTATAAGATTAGCGCGCCGGACCGCAATAACGTCGGGATTTGAGGGCGGAAAATAAACATTGTGGGTGTAATCGATGACACCATTAAATTTAAGAATAAATTAAATGAAATTAAACTACATATCCTTCAGGATAACGAAATGTATACCCAACTAATTCTAGGCCGGGACTTTCTGAAAATGTATAAAATATGTTTAACAAAATTGAAAATCAAATATTCAATAAACGAATTAAAATCAGTTTCTGAGAATACGAAACTTTGCACTTCCCTGCCGGTTGAATTAGTACATGTGATCGATGGGTTCGGTCTTTCGAGAGACGTTGGGTCGCTTACAACTGCAAGTAGGCGAGTTCGTTGGAGAAACCTTAATGGTAATACAAGCAAATAAGAATGCCGTGATAATGATATTGACGCGGCTACCGGTCATTCATTGTGATTGGTTTTTTCTGAAGCTCGAGATACCTCACCCAAAGACATTTGTGCTAAACAAGAGGACGTAGATATTGAGTATACAGTAGGGTCAACTTGCCACGATGATCACTCATTAGGGTTAGGCCATCGTGAAGTTCCGGATATTTTTAATATAGATCCTTGTGCCGAAGACGACGACGTAGATGTTGATTGCTTATTAGGGACGACTTTCCGCGATGAGCTGAGAACGATAATCTTAGAATCAAACATAAACTCGGAGGTAAATACAGAGCCATACGAATACAAGATGAAAATCCACTTAACTTTGGACGCACCCTTTCACTGTTCGCCTCGGCGGCTGTCGTTCGCAGAACGTGATGCTGTACAAGAGATTTTAAAAGACCTAGAAGCTCGGGATACTGTACGTCCAAGTAACTCGACGTACGCTTCCGCCATAATCTTGGTAAAAAAGAGAAACGGACAGAGGCGCCTCTGTGTCGATTACCGTGGTCTAAATAAAATTACCATTCGCGACAATTACCCTCTTCCGTTATCTAATAGAAGACTGCATAGAGTACATAGAAGGCAAAAGAGTATTTTCCGTTTTAGACTTAAAAAATGGGTTCCACCAGGTCGAAATTTCGCCAGAATCAGTCAAATACACATCGTTTGTTACTCCCAGTGGGCAATATGAGTTCCTTAAAATGACGTTCGGGCTAAAAAATGCCCTGCCGTATTCCAGCGGTTCATAAACAATATTTTCAATGATCTCATAGAGACCATAAAAATTATAATATAAATGGACGACATAATAATAGCGACCACCAATTTTGAGGATCAAAAACTTCTTTTGCGAGAAGTATTCGATAGAGTAAAAAAAGGGGCTTGACGCTAAACCTATCCAAGTGCAAGTTCGGCTACAGCCAAATCGAATATTTAGGGTATTCTGTGTCGGGCAACGGGATTACATTGAGTGAATCACATATTAAGGACATCAAAAAGTACCCAATTCCGAAGAATCAAAAGGAGCTGCATTCTTGCCTCGGGCTATTCTCCCATTTTAGACGCTTTGTACCTTCATTTTCTAAGATTGTGCGACTCCTGCTGAACCTGCTGAAAAGGGATACCGCCTTCATATTTGACGAGGAGAGTTTAGAGTCATTTAAAACGTTAAAGACAGAGCTGTCAAAGGCTCCAGTGTTAGCAATCTACAACCCACAAAGAGAGACCGAACTGCATTGTGACGCAAGCGCAGCGGGGTTTGGAGCTGTTCTTTTGCAACGACAGGACGATAAAAAAATTCATGCGATAGCCTTCTTTTCAAAAGCCACATCGACTGCCGAAACTAAATATCACAGCTTCGAGTTAGAAACTCTAGCAATAATATACGCCTTGCGACGCTTCCGGTCTTACTTGGAAGGAATTCCCTTCCTGATTGTAACAGAGTGCAACTCTCTTGCTCTAACGCTTGAAAAGAAACAAATCAACGCCAGGATAGCTAGGTGGGCCTTGGAGTTAGAAAATTATAATTATAAGGTTGTCCACCGACGAGGAACGGCTATGAAACATGTAGATGCCCTAAGTCGCTGTATTATGATGGTAGGCGTAGACCCAGCGGATGTAGAGTTTTAAGTACAAGTACCTCAAGAGCGAGATAAGAATATAAAGGAAATTCGTGAGAAGCTTCGTTAGGAAAAGTTAAGGGTTTCGATTTGCAAGACGGACTCGTTTATAGGTTAAAGGAAGACGGAAGTAGGCTACTTTACATTCCATGTGAGATGGAAGATAACATCATTAGACTGGCCCACGAAAAGGTGGGGCACCAATCGGTTGACAAGACAATGGACAAAACTGCTCATCTTTATGGCATTCCTGGTTTACGCCCGAAAGTAAAACGTTTTGTCGAGGTCTGCCTAAAGTGCACTATATACGCCACACCGTTAACGTCGCGAGACAGGAACTTGTGCAACATACCAAAAAAACCGGTGCCATTTGACACCTTACACATTGACCTCTTCGGGCCTCTACCAGCTCTGAGGTACAAAAGGAAATACATTCTCGTAGTAGTTGACGCCTTCACCAAATTTGTAAAACTGTATCCAATGAATTCGACTAGTACTCGGGAAGTAATCAGCTCTTTAGAAAAGTAGTTCAGCTAATATAGCCGACCAAGGCGCATTATATCGGATCGGGGTACGTGCTTCACCTCTCTGGAATTCAGTGAATTTTTGCTTAAACGTAATATAGCTCACACAAAAGTAGCTGTAGCTTCCCCCCAGGCTAACGATCAGGTGGAGAGAGTTAACCGAGTGATAAAAAGCATGTTAGCGAAACTTACTGACCCCATAGACCATGCCGATTGGTCGAACCGACTCCTACTAGCAGAAAACGCCATCAATAACTCGAACCACGCGACAGCTAAGAACTCCCCGAGTATGCTTCTCTTCGGTGTTAAGAAACGGGGTGAATTGATTGACGAATTCTCAGAGTACTTTGACGGAAAACGGAAGACAGATGGAGGACGGGAATTAGTAAAAATCAGATCGGACGCAGCCAAGACTCTTCAGTGTGCACATGAATACAACTTAAACTATTTTCAAAAGCATAGTACAGGGGCTAAGAAATATGAGGTCGGTGAATTTGTCGTTATAAGGAATGTAGATACGATAGTCGAAACAAATGAAAAGTTCGTTCCAAAATACAAGGGTTCGTATGTCGTAATCTATGAATATTACATCTCATGATTCAATTATAAAGGTTTGCTCACTATTGACAGCAGCGTTTTGAAACTCCCAAGTTAAAGGTTGCATTTAAGTGGGATGGAGTAAGGGTAAAAATAAAATCCCTTTTATAAAATTGTTAGCAGGAAATAGAAGTGTCACTAGTACGAAACTTATGATGTTGACTGTACATTAAATTTATCGATTTTTTTTTTAATTATTGCCCTTTTTGTTTCTGATCGATTTGTTCAGATTTTTAACTAATTGAAACATTCTGAGCTGGCAGTTACGTTTTCTAAACAAGAAATCAGTTTTTCCAAGTACCAGTCACAGTTCCGAACAGTGGTACCGTTAAAAATTTTAAATAGTACTTCTAATCGCTTAATAGCATTTAAAAAATCGCTGCTTGGCTTTGTTAAGCCACCCTTGGAAACTTTATCCACCCCGCTCGATAGGAAATGTCATTTCAGCAAATGTTAATTTCTCAGATATGATTTCATCATCAGTAAGAAAGGGTTTTAAGCTCTCCACTGATCTGTCATTGAGACGAAGCCTTCATGTTGAGCATACAAAAAGTCCATTCTTGTTGTTCCGTGTGGTGGATAAAACGCCGATCGGACTGGTTGTATTTTAGGTGCTTTGTATTTATTTCATTTGTACGGATTTTAAATAAGCCGCACGGTGTGCGTTAATTATATCTTAAATTAGTAATGTTTTCACGTTATTTAATATATAAAATTGATTTAATTGAATGCATAATACATAGAAAATATATTTTGCTTGTCATTCTGTGGAACTGTGTACGCAGAAATTTAAGAGAATAGAAGAGTGCAATAGGTGCCGAAAAGGCATAAGAGGAGAGACTGGTGTTCGTTGTGAGGGTGTGTGCGGTAAAGTGTACCATAAGAGAGTGGCTTGTGCGTCAATAAATGACTACTGCATGCAAGGGTTAATAAGCTGCCCTTTTTTAAGATTTATGTGTAATGATTGCATTACATATATTTCTAATATAGATGATGTTCTCAGGCAGATAATATCAGAAACAAATAAAATTAATGAGAGAGCAAAAATGTGAGTGATCAGAAAAAAGAAATTAATGCAGCCCCAAATCATAATGAAAGAGAAATGAAGAGAATGATGGAAAAGATAAATAAAGTTAATACAGAGAAAGTAGAGTTATTGAAAAAAGTAGAAAACATATGCAACGAAAATAAAGAAAAACTAAATAAAGTCAATGAGTCGAATGAGACTTTCTCAAAGCAAAAAGATGAAATAATTAAAGAGCTAAAAAATTTAGATAATGTTAATGTTGGACCTTCTTACGCAAATGCATTAAAAGGCATTCCGCCTATTGTTATAAAACCTAATAATAAACAAACAATAAACAATACAAAAAAATACTTAAACAAAATAGATGCTTCTCAAATGAACTTTGGTAGGGTGGTAAATACAAATAATGGTACAATAAATATAAGTGCTAATACAGCCACTGATAAAGAGAAAATAAAAAATACGTTAACGGAAAAATTAGACCAAGATAAATATAATATTGCTGAGCCAAATGTTCATTTACCAAAAGTAATTGTTGCCAATATTAGTGATGAATATAACGAAGCGGATATTGTTAAGAAAATTGTTGCTCAAAACGAAATATTAAAAAATGCCAACGCTCAAAGAGAGAAAATAGAATGTCCTATGTTAATGCGACAATAGAAGTAGAGCATTCATATTTTAAGGACATTCTGAAATGTAATAAAATTAATATTGGTTGGGATCCAGTGTACGATGGCCAAACGGTAAGAGGTTATAAATGTTTAGGGTTTAACCATATTGCTAATAACTGTACCAAAAAACTGAGATGTAGTAAATGTATGGGGGAGCATAAATTTGAAGCCTTCAGCCAGAGTACGCCATTAAATGTTTGTGGAAATTGTGTACACGCTAATAACCAGTTAATCAGTTAACTTGATAGGCTTATAGAAGAAGTAAACCCGGACATAGTATTATGCTCAGAAGCATGCTTTACCTCAGATATTGGTGATGGTGAAGTAATAGTTGTACACAACTATTCGATGCGACTCCTATAGTAGACATACGGGAGGTGTTTTGTTATTATTGAAAGAAGGTATCGAGTACAAAGTAAGATACAATAGATCGATAGAGAAAAATGTCTGGTGTGCAATAATCCAATTAAAAAATTGTGATATTAAATGGCAAATAGGTGTATTGTACCATTTACCAAGTTCTAGTGATAGCGAATTTTTAAACCATTTAGAATCGATAGTAACAGAGGCATGTGAAACAGGTACAAACTCCTTTATTATTGGAGACTTCAATATAAACTCAAATGTTAATTCTTGTTTTAAGAAACTAAATGAAATATTTGCGAGAAATTCAATGAAACAAATGGTTAATTTCAATACTAGAATTTGAATGTGGATGATATGTCAAATTATATAAACGCCAGTTTAACTAGTTGCATGAGTTTACTAACATTTGAGGGAAGTAAAATTGTGAAATTGAGACATAAATGGTATAACCAAGAATTGACGGAACTCAATAAACTTAAGTACAATCTACAAAAGCTAGCGATCTTTGACTTTTGACTTTTCTGAATACAATAATATTGCAAAATATTACAAAAAGCGAATAAAATACAAAAAAATTAAACATATGGAACAAAATGTTGAGGTATAACCGAGGATAAACATAACATTTCATCAGTTAGTGTAAAAGGCGTGATATATGAAACTCCTCAAAGCATTGCTGAAGCTTTAAACCATTTCTTTATTGAGATAAATAAGGATATTGAAATTGTGGAGAGTGGTGGCGAGTCGGAATCTAGGGTAACAACCAGATTAAAATTTTAAGAAGTTAATACAAATGACATTGCCCACATTGTTAAACAGTTTAAATATAAAATAGGCGGAAAGAACATATTGTCAGAAGGAGTTATAAAAGACTCAGTAACATACATTGGCCTTTTTTATGCTGACATTATAAATAAAAGTATGAAAATTGGTGAAGTGCCTGATTCATGGAAAGTATCTACTATAATTCCCATAAAAAAAGTAAAAAGTCAATGAAAGCCGAAGATCTAAGACCAATTAACACATTGCCAAACATAGAGAAAATGTTAGAGATAGCGATAAAGAAGCAACTTATTTATTATCTGGAAAATAATAAAATAATAATGCAAGAACAATCAGGCTTTAGAGAAAAACACTCTTGTGAAACCGCTTTAAATTTGGTAATAGCTGGCTGGAAAGAAAATCTAAATTTGAAGAAAAGTACTGTTGGAGTTTTCATTGATCTTAAGAGAGCGTTTGAAACAATTGACAGAAATATAATGCTAGCCAAATTATATACTTAATATTGGTGTCAGGGATACGGAATTGCGGTGCTTTAAGGGTCTTGTCACAAACCGCAAACAAAAAACCGTAATAGAGGGGGCAGCCTCAGAGGAAGCTTTGTTGGAAATAGGATTACCACAAGGATCAGTTTTGGCTCCGATTTTATTTAACATATCCATTAATGATATATATTCAGCTATAGAGCACTGCAGTATAAGATTGTTTGCGGACGATGCATTACTGGAAGTAAGTGAAACGGATATAATGATAGCTAGGGACAAAATGCAACAGGATTTAAATTCACTTTACAGGTGGCTTTGTAAAAATAAATTTAAACTGAATGTTAGCAACACTAATTTTATGATCATATCAAGATCGCTAAATAATGAAAGACGCAAATTTAACCTGAGCACAATGGGTACAAACATCGAGGAATTAAATATACATAGTAATTAAATACCTACGTATTCAGATTGATAACAAATTGAAATTCAATGTGCACATCGACTATGTTGTTGGAAAAATTGCCAAGAAAATTGGATACATGAAAAGATCAAGCAAAAATATAAGTCGAAAACATAAAATTATGGTGTATAGATATATTATAGAGCCGCACTATATTGTCCAACGATATTTTTTGTTGCGAATGAAGCACAAGTAGATAAGCTACAGGTTATTCAAAATAAGACCATGAGATTTATTTTAAACATGCGGTATGACACCCCAGTAAAAAACATGATCGAAAAGTTGAAGTGGTTGAGCGTCAAACAGCTAATTTTTTATCATAGTATGAAATTTGTTTTTAATATTAAGATTGGTAACCTACCAGAGTATCTGAGTGAACAAATTAATTTTGTTATTGAAACTCACTCCCATGGAGTGAGGGAGAATAATAACTTCAGATTGACCGAAATAAAGGTTTAAAAAGTTACAATGAACTTCCTAATTATATAAAGAACAGTAACGGTTTCAATAATTTTAAAATGAGTATATTTGAATACTGCCGAACCCTTCCTCTTAGATATAATTTTTCCTTCTTATATATGGGAGAGGCAGGATTTGCTTTTATATAACATAAATACCAAGCGGGGCTGACCTCGCGCTGTCACCTATGTTGACCGAAAATATAAAATAAAATAATATAATATAATATGATCAAAGTGCTATTTAAGAATGACAACTTAAAACTGCAAGAAGACCTCGGCTGTCTCTGCAGATAGTTAAAACTCGGCATGCATAGCGCTTTGATAATAAAGTAATAGTGAAGTAAAACTAACACTGTCAACTGTAATAAACAAATGGAAGGGTAACGCGATACCTAAATGTATCAATTGTCTGATGGAATGACTTATATCAAATATTAAAATAATATTAAGGTGAGACTAGCACTGTCCATTGTAATGAGCGGAACCAAATAACGTGATGTTTGCTGATGGCCATTTTGTCTGTTTTGAGACCTCGTCAGTCTCAAAAGACCCTAACAGTAGCCGCTTAAAGAGCAGTAATCATATTTTAAAATTGTAATTACTTATAATAAATTTTAATTTTTAAACTGTAATTAAATATAATAGATCTTGTTTACAGTTTGTTGTTTTATGGTATACAAAGTCAAAAGAAATTATTTAAGTGATTCTATAGTTGTAAGTTTTAGGTTTAAAAGCCATAAAAATAAATTAATTAATTAATCAATTAATTCTTTCCAAAAATGGTAGTTGGAGTAGCAAGTCCATCCCGAAAGGGTTTTTTGTTGGCACGGATTGAAAGCTCGTAAATTTGCTATTACAAATGTCGGCTGTTTCAATCGCATTGTAAACATCTTGCCCAATTGCATAACACCTTTTAATTGCGCTCACTGTGCTGTTCGAAAATAATTGAGCAGCCAACTTCACCTTCTGCCGACCAGCATCGTACACAGTGAGATACTCTTCCGAAATCTTATAGATTGAACCATCTGAGGTCGACGTTAACGTGAGCAGCTGTGCAATCGTTTACGGCGTCAGCAACTTGTCATTATATATGTATCCTGTGTCAAGGAAGATGTGGCACGTCGGCAAACACAAAAATTTTGCCGTCCGTTGCTGGATTTTAAAACCACGTTTGCTCTAAATAACCGATACAACTATAGCGCACTAAAAAATGATGATCAACTTTGGGTTACCACATGTCACATTGAGCTCTTTCCACAACGACTGGTTACTTGCACCCATATCCGACACCATTCCTACGACCGTGAACCCAGACTCATGAATTTTGCTTATTAAATTATGCAAAATACACTTCCAAGACGACTTAAGTCCACGTGTAATCACAACTTGATGGGTGACGAATAGTATCGTTCACGGAATCATATTTATACATTGCTTTCACTTTCATTTCATCGAAGCAAATAATGCAAAGCCTATCCGCAAGAGTTATATCTTTCGTTCCCCATTATGTTTAAAGAGAAGTTTAAAACGCCTTCGTCGACATTTACTTTTAGCAACCATCTTCTAATTTTCGATTCGCCAGGTAATGGAACTCCATTATTACACAAATGCACGTACGCTCTTGATCCGGAAGCGTGCAGAGCAATAGCGGTATCGCTCCATGTCCAATGCACGTTTTTGTCGCCATCTCTTAATTTCCGGACCTGCCCTTCAGTAAAAATAGACTCCACATTAGTTTGGAGCTTCTGAAGTTCAGCGAGTTTGTTTTTAAGCATTTCAACTTCTGCTTGGAGAAGTGCCACTCGACAATCTTCATAGGATCTAGAGCACAAAGTTTATTTAACAAATGCTTTTTAATAACATTATCTTTAAAAGTATTTACTCTGTTTGGGTGGAAGAATCGACGAATTTGGAATGATTGTTATTTACTTCATTCCAATCGCAAATAACTTCAATGGCAACAGGCAATGCATTTTGCGATAATTTCATTTTCTTCATATCTGAACCAGATACAAAATCCGCTGGAGAGAAATGTAACGAGCAAATTTTGGATGGCGGGTACAATTCGACACCGCAGGATTCAGACCATTTTTTTCTTTTAACTTCGTCTTGCGGAACATGAAACATTTTAATATTTTCTTGGGACCATGTTTTATGGCACAATTTATAACTAAATTAGTAAAACATCTAAATTAGTTTTCCTACCAACCAGGTATATAAACATGTTTAAATATTGCACTCAAATCGCAAACCAACCGGAGCATTTTTTAGCATGTCAAACTAAACCTTAAAGAGTATCTGTTGTTGTTTTCTATTATTTTATGGTTTAACTAATAACTAAATGTATTAATAAATTTACAAAAACTAGTTTTATGAATACATAAAAGCACATACCGATGCGAATCTAAGCTGCAAACTACAGAACGGTTGCGGCTGCACTTGAAAAGGCGAAGTAAAAATCGTTGCAAAAACCTGCAAGCACAATTATTCACTTTTTAAATAGAAATATAATCAGAGAGGAGAGTTTAAAGGCAGTATGAGTTATTTAATCAGCTTTTCAAAATGAAAATATTAATTATGCAAGCTGTTCTTGTCCTAAAGATCATTACCCTATTCATATACAATTAAGATTCTTAGTTAAAGTCAAAAAGGTTGTAATATTAACCAAACTTTTTTCCAAATAGTTTTTAAAAATAAAATACTTTATATTTATATTGTTATTAATAAAATCGTTTAATATTATTTGGGATTTGTGAGTTTTAAATTGGGATAAAATGAGCCTTTTCCCGAGAAGAATGGGATTTATGAATTTTTGGAGTTGGCAACCTGTATTTAAGGCACAGAGTTAATTTTAATTTGAATCTGTGATTAAAAAATTTGTTTAATAATATTTTTCACAAAAATGTATGTTTGCTTTTTTGCTTTTATTCAGTTTGGACCGTAAGCACTTTATTTCCTACGCCCAAGGATTGTACTCGTTTGCTTGTTGAAGTTATATCGAGCCCTAACCGCGAACAATGTAAGCGACAAAGGATACATTTTACAGGTGAACGTTTTTTTTAGTTATTTTAGCATTCAAAGCAGATTTTAATCTTAAATTCGGTATGTCTTCTTTGTATTGCGCTAGATGATCAATGTAATAAGTTAAGTTTTTCTATCTGTGACATAGTACGACTCTTTGTCGCTTACATCTTTTTCGCTGTCACAGTATTAACTTCTCCACAAAAATATGGCGGTTATATCTAAATAATGACATTTGAAATACCATTGTTAGTATGCATTTATTGATTTTTTTCATTCTTTTTTTTTTCTTTTTTAAGGTACTTAATTCACTATTATGCAAGTTAACATACTCGCCAGCACCCAAAGTACGCTGTTCCCACGATCAGCCACTGCACGTGTCGCAACATCAGCAAAATTGCATTTCGCCATAGTGCCCAATCAGACATTGCACAGCACAACCTAACACCTATGGGAACGTCTGGAGGTGCTTACGCAAGAAAAGCATTTCACAACACAGTGAAATTTCTGTGGGAAACGAAGGCCACGGTCGATACCACCGGACGTGCTTACGCAAGGTATGCGTCGCGGCCAAATAACGAAAGTCTCCTGGTAGCAAGAATGACGAGTGACGGGCAGTTGCATTGGGGTGCTGCTAGCATTAAGACATATTTTAAGAACTGTGTTCGTAGTTAAGTATAGTGAAATAAACTTAGAATATTATAACGTTTAATCCTTGTGTTTAGTTTGGGCAAGTTGGCCCTTTATATTTTTTTGGTGTAGTGGATTAAGAGTTGATAACTGGCGCCCGAGCAGGGACCCAGTAGTGAAAAGTGTGGAAAGAAATATTTTGTTAAATATACTTGTAAGGGACCAATAAAAGGT
The DNA here is from genome assembly GCA_963971545.1 of Philophylla caesio. Taxonomy (NCBI): domain Eukaryota; kingdom Metazoa; phylum Arthropoda; class Insecta; order Diptera; family Tephritidae; genus Philophylla; species Philophylla caesio. The sequence goes on along the minus strand of OZ020604.1, from coordinate 159,621,518 downwards.
TCAGTGGAAAAAAGCCAAGCCAAGGCTAAATAAGGAAAAAATAAATTTAAACATAAGATACTTGTGAAGGACCCAATAAAAGGTTCAGTGGGAAAAAGCCAAGCCAAGGCTAAATAAAGAAAAAATAAATTTAAACATAAGATACTTGTGAAGGACCTAAAAAGAGGTTCAGTGGAAAAAAGCCTTAGCTCTGCGAAAGCATCAAAGTGCGCTTGTATCAGAGAATCACTTATGATAATCATCTTGCTGTTGTGAGTATTTTTTTGCTAAAATATTGATTTTTTCAGCCACCAACTTGACCGGCGCTATCAATGCGATTTTGGAAAAAATTAACTCGCTCGAAAGACGAGTCACCCATTTTGATTCCATAAGCGCCAGCGTAGCAGCAGCCTCTTGCCCTAGGTCAAGTGGTGTTGATAATGTCGAGGACATACCCCTTCAGGCTCCAGCAACGGAGTCTGATCTTAAGGAAATAAGTCGCCTTCCCGATTGTGTGAAGGAGCTTCGAGTTTTCGACGGCAACCCCGTTGAATATGTCTCTTGGATACACGCCGTAGAGGCCATCCTATCAGATTTCAAAGTGGTTAAAGGAAAGCCTCTTTTCAGAGCCATAATGCAGCACATCCGGCAAAAGGTACGCGGTACTGCTGATGCCGCATTAGTTTCGTACAACATATTTGATAATAGCTGGACGAAAATAAAAGAGTGCCTCTCATTACATTATGCCGATAAACGGGACATTAGAACACTAGAACACCAGTTGCATCAATTGCAACAAAGGGGTTCTAGGATTGATGAGTTCTACGCCGGTGTGAACCATCAATTTTCCTTGATCATTAACAAGATCAAGACAGAATCCTATACGGATGAAACTGTAAGAGTTCTTGTGGACACTTACCGGAATAGGGCACTGGACGTATTTATACGTGGTCTTAACGGGGATTTATCAAAAATGCTTTTGATACAACGTCCGAAAACGTTACCAGAAGCCTACTCTGCATGCCTAGAAATACAAAATGTGAACTACCGCAACTTTAGGATTCATAACTCGCAGACGAACAATCAGGTGGTAGTTCCCATTAACAACGTTCCGAGGCCGGATGTCACTTATAGTGGAAGACCAGCCCCAATCCCTCCAAAACCTACGTGGCGTCAACAAGATCGCCGTCCACCATTCGAGGGGCGAGATAGACCCTCTGGACGTGCTCAACCGTCTCCACAAGCGAAAAACCCTCCGGTAGAGAAAATGGACGTAGTCCAGTCTATCCAGAGTAGACGCGTAAACTACATGAATCGACCTAATCCGTTTAAACGTGGGGCAACATCCGAGAACCTCCCACGTAAACAACAGAGGTTGTATCATGTCACGACAGATGATCGTGAGGAAGAAGATGACTACTCCAATGCTGAGAAAGATGAGGATTTTCTATCCAACGGCCATCTAGCGTACCATACGTAGAGTATAAATTACCGGATGGCCGCACATTAGATTTCCTTATAGACACTGGCGCGAACAAAAATTTCATAAAGGCTGCTGTAGCGAAAGGGAGTTAACGGGTCAATAAGTCCTTTAGTGTACGATCAGCGGGTGGTTGTGTAGATATAAAGAAAAAGGTGGGCTTGCAATTCTTTAATGACGTCGGTATAACTTCCAATATAACATTTTTTGTCCTACCAGGACTAGAAACATTTGATGGAATTATTGGTGACGATACCTATCCTATCCCCGACATAAACGCAACCTTATGCAGCCTAGGCCAATCTAAATACTACACAACCATTGATCTGACATCCGGTTTCCATCAGATACCTATGAAAGAATCCGATATCACCAAGACGGCATTCTCTACCATGAACGGGAAATACGAATTCTTACGGCTTCCCTTTGGGTTAAAGAATGCTCCGGCAATCTTCCAGAGAATGATCGACGACGTACTTAAGCAATACATTGGTAAAATTTGCTACGTGTACATCGACGATATCATTGTATTCGGAAAAGATACAGATGATCATTTGCAAAACATAGATAAAGTATTCTCTAGATTGCTTGAGGCCAACCTAAAGGTTAACCTGGAGAAAACGTGTTTCCTTAAAACTGACGTCGAGTTCCTTGGTTATATCATCACACCAGATGGGGTGCGTCCTGACCCTAAGAAGGTCGAGGCGATGAAGCTAATTTTGCCTCCTGAGAATCTGAAGGACCTTAAAAGCTTCTTAGGTATGACATCCTACTACCGGAAATTCATCCGCGACTATGCAAAGGTAGCGAAGCCTTTGACAAATCTCACACGAGGAGAAAACGCTCAAGTAACGGCCAGGGTATCAAAAAAGGTAAAAATAAATATCGACAATGAGGCTATGCAGGCCTTTACCGATTTGAAACGATTGCTCATCTCCGCTGATGTCCTTTCCTTCCCTGACTTCGAGAAGCCATTTAATTTGACGACCGACGCTTCAAATTATGCAATCGGGGCGGTGTTGTCTCAGGGTGACATAGGTAAAGACAAACCTATCGCATTTATTTCTCGATCGCTTAACAAGACCGAAGAAACCTATGCTACAAATGAGAAAGAGATGCTTGCCATAGTATGGGCACTAGACAACTTGCGGTCCTATCTGTATGGGGCGAAAAAAATCAAAATTTATACTGATCATCAACCACTAACTTTCTCTTTAAGCTGCAGGAATTATAATGCGAAATTGAAGCGTTGGAAAGCGCGAATTGAAGAATATAACTGTGAGATCATCTACACACCAGGAAAAGCCAATGTGGTCGCCGACGCTCTCTCTCGCCTCAGAACTGAAGTGAACGCCCTGATTCTATAGTAGCTCAACCTGCTGGTAGCGACTTAGGAAATCGTAATGAGGAAACCCTCACCGAGGCCACGATGCACTCCGCTGAACAGGACAGTTCTGATCTTATACCCCATGTGGAAGTTCCTATAAATGTATTCCGCAACCATATTTAGGATAGGTCAAGAATCTCGATGCCATGAGCAACCGCATCATGGCTACCGCAGATATTACGTTTCGCTGCCCAGTTTGGACAACGTGAACCTCATTACCATACTCAAGGGTTGCCTAAATCCCAACGTAATTAATGGTATAAAAATTCCTGAGGAATTCCTCCATTTATTGCAGAGCGTTTACGTAGGTAACTTTCACAGGTATAAGATTCGAATTACGCAGCGAGTAGTGGAGGACGTGACAATAGTAGGCAGAGTTTTTGATATAATTGAACAAGAGCATCGCCGAGCACATAGGAATCCTAGGGAAAATAGGGAGCAAATCCTTGAAAAATATTATTTTCCAGGCATGGCCAAACAAATCAGGAACTATGTTGCTCAATGTGACGTTTGTAAATTGAATAAATATGACAGACACCCGGCAAAACCGCACCTTCAGCCAACACCAATTCCTAATTACCCTTCTGAGATCTTGCACATTGATCTCTTTGAAATAGAAAAACAGAAATTTTTGAGCTGTATAGACAAATTTTCAAAATTTGCAAAACTATTTCCCATTAAAAATAAATCGTCTATATACCTACGCAGGAAATTAACGGACGTCTTGCACTACTTTTCCGTACCGTTGAAACTGGTCATGGACAACGAGCGAGGATTCCTTACCCCGCTCGTACTTAATTACATCAGGTCTCTAGGTATAGAAATCTACCAAACACCCACTCAGCGAAGTGAGGCAAACGGCCAAGTAGAGCGACTTCATTCAACCTTAATCGAAATACATCGCTGTATCACAGGCGACTTAGCAAGACTATCCCCTAAGGAGCGTGTGTCTATAGCTGTAGATAAGTATAATAACACCATACATTCCGTTACAAAAAAGAAACCCGTAGACATATTCTTAAATAGGACAGCTAGGATCAACTACCAAAATTTGACAGAGTTCAGACATCAAACCCATGAAAATATAAAAGCCCTGCTATTGCATGAGCAAGAATCCCGAAATGCAAGAAGGAATGAGAAGCGATCGGCACCAAAAGAATTTAATAACGGCGAAACCTTGTTCATAGCTAACAAGCAAATCAAAGCCAAACAGAAACCTCTTTTTAAAAAGGAGACTGTCGCTGAAAATAGAAATGCGACTATAGTAACCGAGAGTGGTAAAAAATTCCACAAATCGGACGTGAAAAATGTGTAAAAGCACATGATAACATTGGTCAAAAGGTAGAAAGCGCTTAAACTCTTTAGACCCGGCGGTTCGGGATTCAAACGTATGTTTGTATTCGATGAAGTCAGAGTGGTTCAATTCCACACATCTCGGTGGTCCGAGATGGCTGATTCGAAGGGGTTCAACTCCTCTATTGCTTTATTGCGTGAAGCCACCCGTACCATGAGTAGGTCATTTGCAATTATAAACGCTTATGATTAAAAAGGATACCCGCGGGCCTTCCAGTGTCAATTATACCTATATTCCAATGCAATATCAAGAAATGTAAAATACTATGAAGTATGATTACAAATAATTTGCGTCAATTCGTGCAAAAAAAGCACACCAGAACGAAATCGCAAAAGCACAACAAAGACAATGAAATACTATAACAAATAAGTAAAACAAATTCAAAAATCAACATAAATTCGAGATAAGGGAATATTTTGTAGTTGACTTAAATTAAAACACAAAGCAGGTTTGGGTTTAATTTCAGATGCAGCTAAAAATTCTTTTTCTCTCACCTTAAATACAAAAAAAAAAAAAGAAAAAAGAGACACCTGATATTCAATTGAAATATGTATTTAAAAAATTAATAAATAATTATAAATTGAAGAAATCAGGAATAAATAAGATCCAGAAAGGGAAATAACTTAAATACTTGTATGAAAAATATAAACAGTTATTTTTAAAATATTTTTCACTTCGACACAATTTCAAATAGAATTTTTTAAATTTTGAATTTTTTCTTAAAAAGAAAAAATAATATTTTTCTTTTGAATAAAGATTGAATATTAAAAGATTTTACTAACGAAATAAAAACTCTTACTAACAAAAGCACCAAAAGCAAAACTAACCAATTTAAATTTACACCGTTTCGCTACTGGGTGCCCAAACCCAAATTCTAATAATCCTTACTAACTCTTTTCCTAACCCCATGCAACTCAAACTTAAGACTAAGAAGAAAATAATCGAAGAGTAATTTTGATAATAACTGTAAAACATATTAGGATAACTTAAGAAGTAATTAAAATGTCTTTCAAATTTAAGAATAATAATCTCATTTTAACTGTGCTTGTATTTTATTTAAACAAATGGAATTAAAAATGTAAAGTCTAGAATAAAACATTAATTAAGAATCCAATTTATAGTACCAACTCCTAAGTTTTTAAGTAAATGAAATTAAAATTTAAAAAGTTTAGAATAAAATATTAATTAAGAATCTAATTCATAGCATAAGCCTATGCGCAACTGCGCACTCCTACGATGTGTTTAAGATAGATTCACCACTGGTTACCATACGAGATGGGTATGGATGGATCATCGATGAGCATGCACTAGTCAACTTAAACGAAACAACAGCAGTCACTGAGGTACTCTTATTTCAGTTGGGCAGAATCCGCACTCACCTAAGTGAACTAAGAGGAAAAAAATCAGTTAGATCAAAGCGATCGATCAATTGGATAGGGTCAGCCTGGAAATGGATCGCTGGCTCTCCAGATGCCACTGATTGGGACGAAGTCCTGCGAAACGAAAATGCTCTAAACCAAAACAACGACCAACAGTACAAGGTAAATGACGCAATTTTTAAAAAAACTGATGCGTTATTGCAGAAGCTAAATGGCATTGTGGTCGCCACCAACGACATCCTAAACCGAGGAAACCTAGAAAGAGTCTCGCAGGAAACCCAACACAAAATAACTCTCCTGAGGGAAGATGTGAACGAGCTGATCCGTGCCTGTCAGATGGCTAAGGCTGGTGTCGTCAATACCAACCTCCTGAGCAAAGAAGAAGTTAACCAGCTTGTCAGTGAGATCGACGTTCTCCCATATAGCAACGCTATAGAAGCCATTGAGTATAGCAAGCCATCGATCTACACTAATGGCACGCTCCTTCTGTATGTGCTATCCCTGCCCAAAGTGACAGAAACTAGGTTTAATCACTTGGTTGCACGAGCAAACATCCAGGATGGTCATCGAGTGGAATTGGCATATGGAACAATTTTGACTAACAAACACGAGACGTACGGCATTAAGGAGCGTTGCTTGCAGCTCAGCTCTGCATTGGTCTGTGAGCGGAAATCCTTGGACCTACTGCGGGAAACCGACTGCATAGCCCGCCTACTCAAAGGAGGTCATGCAAGTTGCAGCTACTTGACCTACAATGAATCTAAAGTTGAAATCATCAAAGAGCACACCATTTTCCTCGACAACTTCAACGGCAACGTGGGGTCAGGTAAATCCTTTCATAATCTAAACGGTTCTTACATTCTTCAGATAGACAACGAAACAATAACAATCAACAACCAAAGCTACTCGAGTACTACCATATCTGGAGCACAAGTGCTCCCGCCTGTACTGGCCAGCATAACAAATCGAAGCGTGGCCCTTAACCTTAATCTTGTACACGAGATGACCACGGGCAACATCAAACTACTTGGCCACCTAAGGGACAAGGCCAATTGGTTCGCAGTTATGGAAACCCTTGGACTGGTTACACTTGTGCTGATGATTTGGGGTATCTGGCGGAAGATTACAGCAAAAATCAACATTCCCGAGCTGAGGATATCCGTTCCGGTTGGGAGAAATAACGTCCACCACACCGAGGACTCACCTTTGCCACGTGATCTGCGGGACGTAGATTTTTAAGAGGGGAGGAGTTAACATAGTCGCCAGCACCCAAAGTACGCTGTTCCCACGATCAGCCACTGCACGTGTCGCAACATCAACAAAATTGCATTTCGCCATAGTGCCCAATCAGACATTGCACAGCACAACCTAACACCTATGGGAACGTCTGGAGGTGCTTACGCAAGAAAAGCATTTCACAACACAGTGAAATTTCTGTGGGAAACGAAGGCCACGGTCGATACCACCGGACGTGCTTACGCAAGGTATGCGTCGCGGCCAAATAACGAAAGTCTCCTGGTAGCAAGAATGACGAGTGACGGGCAGTTGCATTGGGGTGCTGCTAGCATTAAGACATATTTTGAGAACTGTGTTCGTAGTTAAGTATGTATAGTGAAATAAACTTAGAATATTATAACGTTTAATCCTTGTGTTTAGTTTGGGCAAGTTTGCCCTTTATATTTTTTTGGTGTAGTGGATTAGGAGTTGATAACTTGAATATACTTGAAGAAAATCATTATATAATATATCGTACTCTTTGGTTTCAGAGTTTTCATAATATCCATATTTGAGTTTAATAACGTAGTTGTTTCTTTTAAATGCAAGAAAGTAATGTTTGAAATGTAATTATAATAGTAGTCGTTGCCACTTGCATACGTGAAGTTCGATAAACTATTCGTATTATCTTCAATATATTTAACTAAATCACCTAGAAATTTGATTATGTTTGATCCAGCTAAACATAGTATATGCTAATGTAAATATCATAATAGTTGAACGAGATCAAATGAATACGAGCCTTTATTATTGAAATAGTTTTATACAAGTAAAATCAATATTTTAACAATGAAAACATTTTGATTAATCTACCTATTTATATAAACACGGTTACATCTATCACTGAAACAAGAAATTAAAAAACAAATGAATTAGATATTAATTAGTGTTCCTTCAAATCTCCCTACTAACTCTTGATCTCTATCTAGTTATTGGGATTTAAGTACATACTGAAGATTTTGTTACGCGATATTTTCTTGTTTTACGTAGGTAATAATGTGTCAACCTTTAATTTTTCCTTAGCTGATTAAAAATTTCAAACGTTTACCTCTTTTACAGATGAGATAAGGTAACCACTAACTACTTGCGGGCCCCTGCCGAAACTAAATCCTAGCTACAGGCCTGATGTACGAGTATATAAAAAATTATTGAAATGTAAAAAGAGTTGACTATGCAATATATTCGTAATTTACTCTAAACATACATACATACTTACATTTAGAACAATGTCGTGCAAAGTATTTTTCACAGACACAAACACAAAAGTACGTATCAAGCAAAACGAATTTCTCACCGTACAAAATCTATCTGTAGGATCATTTTGTATTTTCTACTGTGAGTTATTTTCCAACTACTGAAATTTAATTAGAAAAAGACTTTGGCATAAACTTTTATTTTTAAGTGTCTTCATTTGCGGGTTTTTGAAAAACAGAAAAATATAAGTGGATATATGTACATATGTATGTAAGTGGAAAAATGAAACGTTAAGCATTTATTTTGACAACACTCATGCATTTTTAATGAATTGGTGCGAACATTTAGGCTATGCAGAAAATAACGTGTACATTTATGATATTATATACTAAAAATAAGTAATTTTTTCCTTTATTTGGCATTTTTATATATAAATTAGTATAAGAAATTTGTATAAGGGTGTTCTTATGATTTAGTACATTTTCAACTTAGTTTGAGTCAAAAAATAAAATTTGTAGAGTTTCACACTTTCGGCAATTGAGTTTTTCAGATTTTATTTAATTAATTTATTACTTTTATTATTATATTAATTTTAAACAAACTTCGTACAGTAATACTAAGATTAACTGGATATTGGAAATCCTGCAATACAATAAGTGTATATGGCAACATGGTAGCAACACGAGTAAGTGCAGCTGATTCCACTGTAGCCGGCCAATTGTCTTGTCCAAACTACATATAGAACAGCATAACCGCAAACGCCACTTGAATCCAATGCAGCCGGCCAATTGTCTTGTCCAAACTACACTAAGACTCAGTGATGCCGCGGTATGAGCTACTCCTGCTTACCACAATGCTTCCTCAATCACCGAAAATGAAAAGTAAGCAGAAATGTCGCAGACACCGGCTTTTATAGCAAAAATATATTGGAACTTTAGGAATAGTCCCGTTATAACGCTTAAATGTACAAAAATAGTAATGCATAGCTAAAATGTAGATGGCGCTAAGTAATTGTTACAAATATAGGTGTCGCTAAAGGAAATATTACATAACTAGAGGGCGCTATACTTAAATAATAAGATCGCTACAGTCTCCCCCTTTGGCGTGTGGGTTCCGCCTCGGAATCACTCCAACACTTATTGCTTTCTTGGTCGTCCTCGCTTTTTTAGTGGATACATTAGGACTGCGGCGGCGTCATCATTGGTTCCCTTGTATTCGGTCAATGCGGAAATATGGTACGTTCCCAATGGCATGTTGAGATTCTCTCGGGATGAAACCTCAAACACGTTGGATCCAATTTTCTTCGTGATGACATAGGGGTCAACCCTCTTCGGTACAAATTTCGAAGTTATCCCTTTTCCAGCTTGACTAAGGACGTGTGTTGTTACCATAACCTCAGTACCAACAGCAAAATCTGGTTGTGGACGTCTATGTTGATCATGTTGCGCTTTATTCCGGTCTTGAATCTTTTGCTCGATTTCACGGGCATCTTTGAAGTTAGTCGTTATGTTTTGTAAGTACGATGAAATTTGTGGAATGTAATTATCTTTTGTTACTATGGGTCGGACATCGCGGTTTACATCATCCATAGTTCGAAGTTCTCTTCCAAATGTTAAAAAGGCAGCACTATATCCTGTGCTTTGGCATTTTGCGGTATTCATTGCAAAACGAATCGCAGGTAGGTTAGCAACCCATGTGTTGTGATGCGTTTGGACTAGTATTGCCAATTGAGCTTTTTTTGAATTTGTGTTTTATCTTTTATTGGATGCGCTGGGCAAAAATAGTTACGTATACTGTATATGTGGGTCAAAATTGCCCATAACGTATAACGAACATGTGCATAGCTATACATATTATTCATAGTGCATGTTTATGCGTGATACGAGCAGAGAACTTGTAAGAAATGAGAAGGCGCAAATGTTACTGTTAAATTATTTTAGTACATTTGACTTCTGAAAGATTTCAGATTAAGGGATTCACCACTTCGACATAAAGATACCACAGTAAGAACGAAAACACAACATCCACCACCAAAAGTTACCAACCACAGTCTAAAAATAGAATTTAGTTATGAAAAAGTAAAGGGCAGATATTGTGAAGTTTCATGGAATTATTATTTATTATGATCCCACTAATATCGATTATTAGTAGTTATGAATTGTTAGTAGTAGTGTATTTATTACATAGTTAATATTAGTTGTTGGTAGTTACTAAAAAATAGTTGCATCATTGCTAGTATTTAAAGTTATACACATTAAGTAGATGTAGTTAGTATTGTAGGTAATTACTTATAACAGGTACCTACCCAGTTGTTAGTTCGCAGGTACCTAGTAAAACCATTCACACGCATGCGTGTTATAAATAAATATTGACAATTTCTAATTAAAGGCAATTGATATTATTTTATATAGATTTTTAAGAGTAATGAACCTCATTGGTACTTTTAAGGTATTGAAAAAAAATTACTAAGAGATTTAATTTGTATTTGGCTAGTCACAATGCAAATTCGTAAACTCGTGCTCATGCTCGTTTCCCTATTTTACTTTTAAATATAAATTATGTAATAATTTAGTATAAAATTATTGTTCTTGCACACACTTGTTACACGATTACAATTTTAAGATATTTTGTGAGAATTTGTATTCGGTTTGTCAAAATGCAAATTCGCGAAAAGTTTCCATATAATGCCCTGTTATTTATTTTCAAATAAATTACTGAAGTTTTTGAGACAGTATTTAAGTTCAACTTTTTAAAATATTGAAATAACATTTTAATTTCATATTTTAATTGATTTCTAGCGTTTGTTCTCCACAAAAAATAATATTTATGTTTGTACTTTGTTCTCTGCCATACATATCTGTGTTAACAGTATTTCCCTCTTACAAGCGTCATAAAAATAAATCTGCCCGCACTAACAACCGAAGAAATTTACTTATAAATTTAGACTTTGGTATAAAAATATAACCATCTGCTGTTAAGCGCCAATTGCATATAGGGCGCATTTAATAACAATGCAAATTGAACTTTTAATTTAAAAGAAACTCTCACCAGGAATAAAATTGATGCGAAGAAGTGTTGACGCATATAAACAAGAAATACTGTATACAAATTGGCGAAATCCAAATTTTCTCAGCAAACTGCTTAAAACCGAAATTAAGATCAACCGACAGTAAGAAGCTCTGTGGTGTGATGAATAGAGTTGAAGCAATAATCGATCGTTTTTGTTTTGGCACGAGTTCGATCCCAGCAGCCACCGAATTTGCAAATTTGGTGGTTGATTTATATTTGTCTTTTTCAATTTTTGTCTTCATGCAAGAGAAGAAGAAGAATGATTATGGAGCAAGGGCGGGTAGAAGCGCAAGTGAAACTATTTGCTTGATTCGAGCTGCGCACTTATGTTCAACTCGCGCAAATTTACTTTTTGCTTGCGACGATAGACAAGACAACTTCAAGGGAAAGGGGTTTATGCGCTTTGTTGTCGATCTTCAACTAGCGAAGAGAATTTCAGACTTCATAATTTTTGTGTGGACAATGCAAGTGTGGGAAGGAAAGAGGTTTAAGCACTTTGTTGCCTATTTTCATTTTGACATCAGCGGATGGTCAAATTGAAGATTTTATAATTTTTGTCATCGTCGCGAACAAGAATGGTTTGTGGACGGCACATGCGCGTAGCGGAGCAAGTGTGCAAGGTGCGCACGAATTATGAATGAATCCAATTTATATGAATGAAATAGTTTAATGGGCAAATGATGAGATGCATGTGTATGTGTTTATGTATATTTATGCATTGTATGTATATATGTATGTAAATTAATAGATGGAGCATGTATGTATGTATGTACATAGACTAATATGTAAAAAATGTTGTATAGATATACACATATGTATGTATGTTTGTATGTACAAGATTTTGTATTTACTTTTATTTGATTACATACATACATACATATGTACCTACCTACTTACATACATACATGATGCAGTGAAGTGAAGTGAAGTGAAGTGACAACATTTTCCGGCGGTCTTAAGATTTTATAAAAAATTGCTTAGTAAAAGCAATTTAATAATAAAACTAGTGGTGGTCAGATAGACCAAAGTTGTTGGGGCTCATCACTTCAAGTCTGCGCTGGCGGATTAACATTTAAATCTTCAGCTAAGTATAAAATTTAATTTATTGTTTTCGAAGGGGGTGCTTTTACCAACGGGTGTAGACACATATATCTACATACGCACATATTTGCACATACAGATGTGTATACGTGTGTACATATAAGCTACACAAAAACTGTTTATGAGAATAAATAAACAAAAAGGAATATTGCGAAGCCACTGTAGGAAACTGTCAAACTACTGCCAGTGACGTGCAGTTTTGCTCGCTCAATATTCGGTACCTAATACGGTACCCAAATACGCGGTACCAAAAAATTAATAAGTATAAAAAGCCTACACTAAATTAACACATATAATAAACTAAATTCATAATAAATCCGGCAATACAATAATAACTGAATATAATTATAATTAAATATAATTAAACTAAATTAAAATAACATAATTTTAATAATAATCTGAATAGAATAACAAAAACAATATAAAAAAAATACCCATAAATTAATTAAAGTAAATTAAAATCAACGAAATAAACAACCTAAAATAAATAAATATATAAATAAATAAATAAGGAAATAAGTAGGACTCAGCGCATGGACGCCAACTCACCTCGCGGTGGTTGGGTGCGTCCTGACCGAGCAAATATGCCGGTCAACTTAGAGTCGGAGTCTCCTTTTCTGCGGAGCTCAAAAATAATGAGGTCTCCGGAGCGCCCCACTTCCTCAGGGCAGGAAGCACAGAAGGTAAATGGAGAGTCAGCCGCTGATCGCGGTGAGGACAAAATGATGTCTGCAAACGTATCGGTAGTGGATATCGGAGGCACGGCTTCAAACCCTCTAAGTCACCAGGGCCAGAAAAGTATTGAGTTGCATAGGGAAAGCAGAGAAAGCGAATTTGTGCAGTGCGAAGCTGGCAGCGCAGCCGGTCCGGAGAGCACAAGTGCGGCGATTGAAATAAAAAGCAAGATAGAAGAGCTTAGAAGAATGATGGACGGGCAGAGACATGTAAACCAGCAAATGAAAAATGTCTTATCCAGCATAGCAAAGCTCTGCGAAGAAATATGGAGCGTCAGCACTCCACCAAGGAAACCGTCTGTAGATACGAAATCAACACAGACGAAGTCCAAAGCTGAACCCTTTAAACAGGGAAAAAGGTTTAGAGACTCTAACGATGGGGGCGTGACCGTGGAAAGACCGAGTCAACCCACGGAAAAGCGCGCACGTGCTCCTTCTCCTCGAAATGAGTCGGAACAAAAAACAATAAAAATTAGACTTGGCAACCAAAAGGCTAACGAAGAGTCGAACATAGGGAAAGGAAGAACCACGAAAAACCCGGCAGGAAAACTGCGCCCAGAGGCGCATGAACCGGAGTGGACGAAAGTCGTGAAACAAAAGCGCCAAAAAATGAAGACTGCTCGTCCTGATGCCATCGTTGTTAAAAGCGTTGGAGATTGCTCATACGCTGACATCCTGAGGATGGTTAAGACGGAAGAGAGCCTAATAAGTTTCAGCGACGCCGTCCGAAAAATAAGGAAAACGGCGAGCGGCGATTTACTTTTCCAATTAGGTAAGGCATCTGACACAAACACCGTGAAGCTGCAGGCTGCCGTTGGAAAGTTGTTGACCGGTAAGGCCGAGGTAAAGGCCCTGACGGAGCAAGTACGTGTGGTAATTCACGACATAGACGAAATTACCACGAGTGATGAGATATGCCTATCCCTGAACTCATTAAGCAGCGACCTCGATATAAAAGCTAACGACATTCGCTCACTGCGAAAGGCCTACGGAGGCACGCAAACCGCCTCGCTCCTTCTGCCAACCGATGCGGCAAAGATTCTGCTCGAGCAAGGAAAAGTTCGAATTGGCTGGGTAATATGTAGAATAAGGGAAATGCTACAACCATTGCGATGCTACAAGTGCCTTGACGTTGGCCACATCGCGAAAAACTGCGCTAGCACGGAGGACCGCAGAGGCATTTGCTTCAGGTGCGGACAAACAGGGCATACCGCTAAAGGCTGCAACAATACGCCCAAATGCCTGCTTTGCGCTAAGAAAGGCACGGACCGTATTGACCACAACACCGGTGGCGTAAAATGCCCAATTTATAAAGAAGCCATCCGGAAAATGAAAAAGCTATGAGACTACTTCAGCTAAACTTAAACCATTGCCAGTCTGCCCAAGACCTGTTGGCGCAAACCGTGGAAGATCTCAACATAGATATTGCAATCATTAGCGAGCCTTACAAACATAAGGATGACGCTACAACGAACGGCAACGAACCAAAACATATGCAATGCGTCTCAGTAGAGGTAGGCTTCGTGTGCGCAAAGGTAGAAAACGTAAGTATTTATAGCTGCTATATCCCACCCAGCATGCCAATTGCTGCGTTTGAAAACATTGTGATGAGCCTTGGTAGGGATGCCAGCGATAGAAGTGAAGTCATAATAGCCGGTGACTTTAACGCTTGGGCGCAGGAATGGGGCTGCCCTAGAACGTCCCCAAGAGGCAAAGCTCTTTTGGAGGCGCTGGCATGCCTAGACGTTGCCTTGTTAAACACGGGCACTCAATACACTTTCAACCGAAATGGGTTTGGGTCAATTATCGACCTCACGTTCGTTAGCAGGAGTATGTTTAGAAAAGCGGAATGGGAAGTGAGTGACTGTTACACCCAAAGCGACCACGCCGCAATTATCTGCCAAATAAATCGTGGGACCGAAAAACCCCAACGGGCAGATAGGGCAGGAAACTTCCGGGGCTGGAAATTAACATCCTTCTACGCCGATCTATTTGCGGAAGCGTTTCCCACATCACAGTACCAGGGGTCGGCAGAAATTATGGCGAAGAAGCTAATAACAGACATCAGGGCTGCTTGCGACGCGTCGATGAAGAGAGGCTCCTCTTACAAACACTCCAATGCCGTCTATTGGTGGAACGAGCGCATCGAAGCTTTGAGAAAGAACTGCTTGCAAGCTAGGAGATCCTTTCAATGCGCAAGAGGAAGGATAAATTTTCTAGAATGCCAAATTATATATAAGGCCGCACGAAACGTGTTTAAAAAAGCTATCAAGGAAAGCAAGCGTCAGTGTTTCCTCGAGCTGTGCGATGATGCCAAAGAAAATCCTTGGGGAACGGCATACAAAGTTGTAATGAAGAAGCTCAAAACTACCAAAGCTGCAGTTCCAGCGTGCCCACTGTTTCTACAAACAGTAGTAGATACTCTGTTTCCCTCACAAAGACGTCTCGTCTCTCCAGTACACGATGTAAATCTGCACCTATTTGACAAGGTAACGACTGATGAAGTCACTCAAGCCGCAAAAAGAATTAACGTAAAAAAAGCGCCTGGCCCCGATTGTGTACCAAACAAAGTCTTAAAAGTGGCTATCGGCAAAAATACGTCGGCGTTCACCTCAGTCTTCAACGCATGTTTTGCTGAAGGTCGTTTTCCGTCGATTTGGAAGCAGCAAAAGCTGGTGCTGCTTCCCAAGCCTGGCAAGCCCACTGAAGACCCATCGAGTTACAGACCCATTTGTCTTTTAGACTCGGCGGGGAAACTGTTCGAGCGTATTATCTGTAACAGGTTGGACGTTGAGATGGAGACACTGGGTGGCATCTCAAATGAGCAATATGGCTTCAGGAAGGGAAGATCTACGGTGCAGGCTGTAACAGAAGTAATTCAGCTAGCGAGAAAAGCAACCAGTGGGTCCAGATGGCTTGGTGGAACAAAACAGTATTGTTTGATTTTAACGCTCGATGTCAAAAACGCGTTCAACTCGGCTAACTGGGCAAAAATTTTGGACACCTTAGAGCACATAGGAGTATCATACTACTTGCGACGGCTAATGAGGAGCTACTTCCAAGATCGCATACTGTGGTACGACACGGAGCAAGGAAGAAAGAAGTTGGAAATTACGGGCGGCGTACCGCAAGGTTCAGTCCTAGGCCCACTACTGTGGAACATCATGTACGACGGTATTCTACGTCTGCAGCTACCGCAGGGTGTGAAGGTGATTGGCTTTGCCGATGATATTGCGGTGGTGATAACGTCCAAACAACTTCAACAAATATCCGAAACAGCTACTGCTTCTGTGGAGAAGATTAAAGAATGGCTCGACAACCACGGGCTCGCCCTAGCGGAACAGAAGACAGAGGCAGTTCTTATCTCAAGCAGAAAAAAGCTGGAGGATATAACGTTCAGAGTAAATGGCTTTCCTGTCTCCACGAAGCCTGCGATAAGGTATCTGGGTATCATTATCGACAGAAGGTTGTCGTTCAAAATGCATCTCGAATACGCCAGAGACAAGGCGGCCACTACAATGACCTCTTTGTCCAGAATAATGCTCAACGCAAGAGGACCAAAGCAACGAAGCAAAAAATTGCTTGCAGGCGTAATAAGAAGTCAAATCTTGTATGGAGCTCCGGTGTGGTTCGATGCCGTATGTCACTCATCGTATTATCGGGGCATAAAGTCAACGTATCGTCTGTGTGCACTCCGGGTATGCAGCGCATTCAAGACTGTATCGGATGAAGCAGCCCTGGTAATTGCTGGTATGTATCCACTAGACATACTAGCTAAGGAGTCTGCTCATATCTTCTCAAGTACGGAGATAACTACTGAAGCCACCCGCAAGGAAGCTAGAGTAAAGAGCCTAGCCGAATGGCAAAACAAATGGAGCATTGCGACAAACGGACGATGGACATACCGATGCATTCCAGACTTAGAGCGCTGGGTTCAAAGAAGCCACGGCGAAGTTGACTTCTACACGACCCAATTTCTGAGCGGTCATGGATGCTTTAAGTCGTATCTGCACAGATTCAAGCACGAGGTTGATCCTTACTGTGACCGCTGCGGGATTGGCGTAGCAGACAGTGTGGAACATGTATTCTTGAGATGCCCACGCTTCAACGACCAAAGGGCCATACTGCAAAGACAAATTTGCGAAAACCTTTCGCCGGAAGCAATTGTGAACTACATGCTAAGAGGCAAAGACGAATGGAACCTAGCCAATGGCATTATTTCAACAACGATGAAGATTATTAGAAGAGAAGAAAGACAAAGACGCAGAAGCGCCAACGCAACAGTGACACTGTAGTAACGGCACCATAAGAGTGGTAGTAAGTGTTAGATCGGAATCTAGGCCTTTCCGACTGCACTTAGCTTACTAAAAAAGGTCCTAGGCATCTCAGCGGAGTGGAACCTAGGCCGTTCCAACCGCCAAATGGCGCTCTCAGATGGCTCGCCTGACTCAACAAAATGGGTAGATCGGAATCTCGGACTTTCCGACTGCGCATGCGAAATTAGAGCTGATTTTCTAGGCTCACGAGCGTGCCGAAACATTCACATTCAGCCGTCAATGCGGATTGAGCAACGAAAAGCTACAGTGATGTAAAAGTTTAATGTTTCTCAGATATACTTAAATACAGTCAAAGAATAAAGAATGTAAAGCGTCCTGGCGGATTGGAACCCAGGCCGTTCCAACCGTCAAGAGCCACAGACGCAAAAATCTGGGCTATTTTCCCCTTTGAGAAAAAAAAATGTATGTATGTACTTCCCTATGCAAATTGAAGCAAAAACATATTTACATTTATTTGTTCAATTAAAGTATGAATTTAATCAGTAAAATAAACCAATATTCTGAATATTATATTTACTGGCATAAAATGAAGACGCAAACAGATATGTTCAACGATTTCGCTTTTTGTCTTTTGCCGGCGCAAATAACAGAAAACAATGAAAGAACAGTTGTCCTGTTATGACTTGTTTGTAACTCAAGTACTTGTTTGTCCGAAATAAATTTATAATTGCTATGGTGTCGACGTGTTAGACAACGGCCGCAAACTTTTGCACTTTTTTGTCCGTGCTCAACTACCAGAAGCATTTGTCAACTTGTTACAATTTGCCACATATTTCTATTTTATTAAAAATGTATTTATTATTTTATTTATAAGACAAGTATTTTGTGTTCGCTAGAGCTCGTACCCTATTAAAGGCAGGAAAGATGATAAATAATATTATTCTGTGCAAAATTTCATTCATTTATATACTGTGAAAACATAAGAATGAAGATTTATCAGTTTGCATTTTCGAAGTTCGATTCCCACATCGAGTATACTCTTTTTATTTTTATTTAGTTTTAGGTATTTGGTATTTTTTAAAATTTGCATAAACGGTATGTATACACAAATGCATATTTATGTTTTTATGAATATAGCAACACCAAAAAGGTTTAAGAAAATGTGCAAATGTCCCCGTAAAATAAGTTCAGTTCAAGTGAAGTGGTGAGTCCCTTTATTTCTATGGGGAATTCCTTTATTTCTATGGTGAATCCCTTTATCTTGTATTTTCAATTTAGAACTTAAAAAAATGTTTGTTAACATTTGCGCCTTCTCATTTCTTACAAGTTCTCTGGTTCAAGTGAAGTGGTGAGTCCCTTTATTTCTATGGGGAATTCCTTTATTTCTATGGTGAATCCCTTTATCTTGTATTTTCAATTTAGAACTTGAAAAAATGTTAGTTAACATTTGCGCCTTCTCATTTCTTACAAGTTCTCTGATACGGGTAATAGCAAGTGGAAACTCGACTGCTTTATATGTACAAATATAAGTGAGCAGAAGTTTGAAGGGTTCATGTTTGTTCTTGTAGCAATTTACCGTTAACAGTTTTTGTGCTTACAGGATAAAGTTGACAATCTTTCTCTTATTCGTAAAAATGTTTTGATTGGTCCGGCGTTTAGTGTTCGAATATAAATAGCGAATAAATTTAAATCATTTTAGAAAAATGAAACTGACATTATTGTGCGAAGTTGTAAAAATATATTTTATAGTGCGGTTGTGTGTTTTTTATGTATATTTCAATATGAATAGAGTGGAAATTGAAGACTTTTTAGATCACTCTGATTTGGATGATGAAATTCCAAATGATACCGTCAGTAAGAATGAAGAAGATGATATTTCCGAAGTCGGATCCATTTATGACCCAAATTTATCTGAAGACACAGATAAAGAAGACGAAATGTCTGCAAATCAGCAAGATATTGTGGAAGATTTCCCATTAAAAAATGGTAAATATCTCTGGTCTAATAAATCAGCGGAGCAGGCAGACGTTGTAAAGAAAATGTTATTAACACTGCCCCTGGTACTACACGATATGCTATCGCTAGAGCCGATGGTATGAAATCATCATTTCTGTTATTTCAGCCGCCCGAAATTGTAAAGATAATCATTGAAATGACAAATCTAGAAGGTAATTGACTTGTATTTAGATATATGTATATAGTATATATACACATATAAAATATGTCTATTGTTTTCAGGTCAATTTGTATTTGGTAGTAATTGGGTCGAAGTAGATATCATTGCTTTGGAAGCATATTTTGGACTTTTGTTATTGGCTGAGGTGTTTCGATCACACGGCGAAGCACTCGAATGTTTGTGGGATGATCGTAAAGACCGTCTGATTTTCAAATCGACAATGAGTCTGCGCAGGTTTCAAAATATCTCCCGAGTTTTAAGGTTTGACAAGAAATCTGATCGAAAAGAGAGGAGAGCTCGCGATAAGCTGGCTCCAATCAGAGATGTTTGGAATCGTTGGGAGCGCAATATACAAAAAAAATATAATCCAGGTGAATGCATCACAGTTGATGAACAACTGGTGACATTTCGCGGACGTTGCCCATTCAAACAATATATACCTTCTAAACCTGGAAAATACGGCATGAAAATCTGGGTATTGTGTGACAGCCTAACTAGTTTTGCTTGGTCGTTGCAGGTACATATATACAGGAAAATATCGAAACTGTAAACCTGAAAAAGAACAGGGGCGTCGTGTTGTACTCGATCTTGTAAAAGATATTCAAGGCCGCAATGTCACTTGCGACAATTTTTTTACATCTCAAGAAAAATAGAAATAGAAATAACGAAGTTGAAAATGAAACCGGAAAATTACGCTCACTTCTTTTTTGATAATAACAACAAAACCACAATCGTTGGGTATGTGCCTAAAAAGAATCGAGCGGTATACTTACTCAGTACACTTCACAACAATACTGAAATCAATGCCGAGACGAAAAAGCCTGAAATCAAAGACTTTTACAATAAAACTAAGTCAGGGGTTGATACACTAGACCAAGGTATCGGGACATACACTTGTAAGCGGAGAACAAATCGGTGGCCACAATCTTTGTTTTACAATATGCTGGATATAAGCGCATACAATGTATGTATTTGTAATTTTTAGAGAAATAAATTCTGAATGGAATAAAAACAAAAAATTTAAACGTCGTATATTCCTAGAAGAGCTTGGTAACGAACTTGTTTCTCAAGAAATATCGCGCAGAACTACTCTCCCTCGTAGCAGTACAGCCAAAAGTGTTGTAAGAAACCTCCAAAATACTGCAGAATCTGCTGAAACAATTCAACAATCACCAAATTTAAAACGTGGACGCTGCTTCATTTGTCCAAATCGATCAAATAGCACTAAATATAGCAACAAATGCGGTGGCTGCAAAAAATTTATTTGCAAAGTTCATTCTGAGACATGAGATGCACTAGTTGTCTAAATCAAAGCTAAGAATTATTGATTTTGTACTTTCATAAATTAATTTTATATTTTGTCAAAAAAAAGCTTTAAAACTTGAATTAAAATAAAAATATATTTTATTTCTGATATTGGGCAATATTGACCCATTAACGTCATATACGTTTTTTTTTTAGTACAGGATGAGGGTTAATGGTAATATTTCAACCCAGCGTGAAGCTACATCCTCTGCTATGAGAATCCACTGATAACCATTTTCTGTCTGTGGCAACGGGCCAAAGAGATCTACTGCTAATATCTCAAATCGATGATTACTACTGGGTGTTTGTAATAAACCATACGGTTTCATGTTTGCTGCTTTAAATCGTTGACAGTCAATACATGATTTTTCGTATTTTCTTATATCTGCTCGCATACCTAGCCATAAATATCTCGAAGTTATTCTTGCGATAGTTCTTTCTTCTCCATAATGTCCGGCGGTACTGTCGTCATGATACAATTTAAGGATTTCTAAACGTTCCTGTTCAGGCACAACATATTGCGCACTTTCGATATCTTCGTTACCATAGCAATATAGCACTCCTTCATTTAGAATGTACCCGCGATCAATCCATCGTGCAACGTTTTCATCCCCAGCCTCGAGTGAAGTTGTTATATCTTTTAGGTAAGAATCTTTAAGTTGTTCGTTACGCATGTCAGAGACGCTTTTGTGCGGGAAATCAATTTGAAACGCCATAACATTTAGTGACTCAGTTTTTCCACCGTCTAAACATGGCGGTCGCGAAAGCATATCTGCAACGGCATTGGATCTCCCGGGCGTATACTCAATTTTGAAATTTTATTGCTGGAGATGTAGAGCCCATCTTGCCAACCGTCCGGATGGTGATTTTACGCTTAGCAGCCACTTTAACGGTTGGTGATCCGTTGCTAAAATCAAGTCAGTACCTTCAATGTAGCCTCTGTATTTGGCACAAGCCCAAATAATCGCAAGGGCTTCGCGCTCTGTAGTGGAATAGTTTCGTTCGGCGCTTGTCAACAAGCGGCTTGCAAACTCGATAGGATGCTCTTCATTACCCTCCCCCTGGAGTAGAACTGCTCCGAGTGCATACGCACTTGCATCCGTCTTGATAATAAATGGTGGACCATCCTGCGCCTGTTTTAATATAGGCGGTGATGTTAACAGTTCCTTGAGCTTGTGGAAGGCATTGCGTTGAGGATCCTCCCAAGTCCATACTTTCTTTTTCTTTGTTAGATCAGTCAATGGCTTTGCAATTTCTGCATAATGATCAATGAATCTCCTATACCACGAGCATGTTTGTATAAAGGATAACAACTCTTTGACATTTTTAGGTTCCTGTTTTTTACTTATTGCGCTTATTTTATTTGAAATGAAGATGAACAAATAATCAAATCATCCAAATACGCTAATACTTGCACCTCTGGTATTGCGGACTTCAAGCGGTCCATGAGTCGCTGAAACGTTGCAGGCGCATTTCGTAGTCCAAAAGGCATTCTAGTAAAACGAAAAAGTCCAAAAGGAGTTATTATGCAATTTTTATCAACATCCTTGCCTGCTACCTTGATCTGGTGGTAACCACTTTGCAAATCCAACGTGGTCATAAAACGGGTACTTTTTGCAGCTTGCAATAAATCATCCATTCTTGGTAATGGGTATCTATCGGGTTCGGTGACGGCGTTTAACTTCCGATAGTCAACACAGATGCGTATTCCGCCATCTAGTTTTGGAACCATAACTACGGGCGAAGTCCAGGCCGATTCGCACTCTTCGAGTATCCCCATAGTCAACATTTTGTCAATTTCCAACTTTAACTCTCGCAATCTCGGAAATGACAAGCGGTATGGCGGCGAAGTGATTGCCTCATGGTCAGCCGTGTTGATTCGATGTTCAGCATACGGCGTTGTCTCTGTTATTACACCAAATACGGCCTCGTGCTTACGTAATAAAAGATCGAGTTCCAGCCTTTTCTCAGCTGATAAGCTCGGCGCGTCTGATCTTTTCAGAACTTTCAGATCAAATGAATATAGCGGGGTAAAACCTTCATCTCTAGGTTCTCCTCCATATACAACACCAGTGAACAAATAACGCATAGTCTTTCGATCAGGAGTTGTTTCATTAGGTCGCAAAGCATCTTTGAAAATTTCTTGGATCAAGTGAGGTGAATAATTTCTGTATTTTACCTCTGGACCATAACTTTCGAATTCTGACATATATACGTCATCGTGGTATCGCTTTGATTCGCTCTGCATTACATCGAACGGGCTTCGTTTGCACACTTTAACGCATTCTACGACATTCAGATTTAGAGGCAGCGCTTCAACAAAGTCAAATTGAACGTTAGGACAGTTTTCGAAAAACCAGTATTTTTCGCCCATATTAAGGACGACTCCAACCTCCTCTAGAAAATCTGCACCCAGCAATGTACGGTTGCGAGTGGCTTCCGGCAATATGATGAATCGAATATTCAGGCATCTTCCTCCAATCACTATCTTACAAATGGTTGATAAGCACTCTTTCAACGACGAAGTACCATCTGCTAACGAAATTTCACACTTGACCGTTTTGTACTTACAGCCGTGGAAATCCATGATTAGCTTTAAGTTTGCACTAGCGACACTGGTACGTGCACCAGTGTCAAAGTAGGCTTGTGCAGGTACTCCGAACAGCTGAACGTTTGCAATGGGTATATTTCTACCAATTGTATTTGACGACATTGTGTTGAAGCTGACCACGGTTGATTCACGGTTGTTTTTGGAACTTCGGAAATTCGGACAATTTGCACGAACGTAACCGGGCGCGTTACAGCCATAGCAAGCAAGTTTTGGCTTAGACAGCGTTGCTTGAGCAATAACAGTAGCAGCAGTATTTTCTGACTTTCGTCTTTGATGCGCTTGAAACAATGCTCCGACGCATGACCAATTTTGCGACAGAATGCGCAACGTACTGGACCACTATTCGACTCGGCTTTCGTGTTCACAGTCACGTTGCACTCGATGATCGCGTATTCTGCTTCCCGAGCACTATTTAAAAGATCATCAAACGTAGTTATAGTTTGACGGAACACCTTGTCACGTACTTGCAAGTTTAGCATGCCGAACAAGATATCAATCTGCTCGCTTTCCTTCGGTGGACTTGGCAACTGGGCGAAGAGCCCAGTAGGTTCGTGCTTTTGTTGTTTACCCTCACAGATCTCTGCATAAATGCGCCATGCAGGTCTTGGAGGCGAAAAAGAATCCCGCAACATTTTTACAACATCACTGAAAGTAGCAGCATTTGTCTTCACACCCCTCCACTATTCAGAGGCATCACCTTCGAGCAGCGTTGTCATACCGTTAATAGCATCTACATTGTTTATATTTTCCACCAACTTAAATGTTGAAATCGCCGCGAGGAACTCCTCAACTTTTGACGCACTACGTTCACCACTGAAACGCGTAGTACAGCTCCTAAAACGACCCAATTCG
This sequence comes from Philophylla caesio, assembly GCA_963971545.1. Taxonomy (NCBI): domain Eukaryota; kingdom Metazoa; phylum Arthropoda; class Insecta; order Diptera; family Tephritidae; genus Philophylla; species Philophylla caesio. Next base: position 159,597,345 of record OZ020604.1, on the reverse strand, counting down.
CGTATTGGCTGTCGTCACCGCCTGCATTAATCGCTCCGTTCCGTTGTTAATGACGCCATTCCTCCTAGTCGAGAGCTCCGTCGAATCGGTTGCATACAATTTCGTGGAATTAATCAAGCCACTTCGTTGGGCGCCACTGTAGAGTTTTACACTTTCGGCAATTTAGTTTTTGCAGATTTTATTTAATTAATTTATTACTTTTATTATTATATTAATTTTAAACAAACTTCGTACAGTAATACTAAGATTAACTGGATATTGGAAATCCTGCAATACAATAAGTGAATGAGGCAACATGGTAGCAGCACGAGTAAGTGCAGCTGATTCCACTGTAGCCGGCCAATTGTCTTGTCCAAACTACATACATATAGAACAGCATAACCGCAAACGCCACTTGAATCCAATGCAGCCGGCCAATTGTCTTGTCCAAACTACACTAAAAGTCAGTTTTTCAGTGCAAGTTGAACTCTGTTTGTCGTTTAAACTAAGTTTAAACTCAGTATGCAGTTTTTCAGTCAACTTTAAACGGAGTTTAAACTGAGTTTAAACGGCCGATTGCGCACAGTTAAACTTAGTTTAACTTATCAGCTGCGTGCTGACTATTTCGTTTTGGTTGCAACAAATTTAATTGAGCGCAAGAAAACTAAGTTTAAATTTAAACTGAGTTTAACTAAACTTAGTTTAAACTGAGTTTAAACCAGCACTGAAAAACTGGCCCTAAAGGGCCGTACACATACAACTTTCCTCGCTTTACTTGACAATTCGAACTTTAACATCAAAGCATGAGGTGTAGAATGTTTGCTACATAGAACGCTTTGACAGTTACTGCGATGATTGTTTGTTTTGAATTGCGATATGTGCTTATTCCGAGTATTTTGTTTAATAAAAGAATAATAAATGTGTTTTACAGCTACTTATGTATGTTTGAAATTCGCGAGTGTAATAAACTTTATTAAGACTGAGAAGTAACAAGTCTACTTGCAGCATCTTTCGACAAAATAAATAAAAACCGATCAAGGGGAGTTTAGGAAAACGATGAGGGTGGTTAACAAAGAGGTGTTTCATTTGCTATTTGTTCATATTTTACTTATTTTCTGTTTTTAAAAGTATGTATACATACAAAAATTACGAAATACTAGTGAGTTTTCTAAATCGTATGTATATGCACGCAGAAATAAAATGGAAATGTAAACAGTTGGTTGTCAAAGTGTACAAATGTTGAGAGTTCGCCATGATTTTGCTTCGTTTTGCTTTGCTTTACTTTTCTCGCCTTGTATTTAGCAGCACTCGTATAACATCAGGTCTTCAACTTATCTGTCAAAGCGGAACTCTGAAGCAAAGCAAAGCCAAAGTCTTATGTGTACGGCCCTTAAGACTCAGTGATGCCGCGGTATGAGCTACTCCTGCTTACCACAATGCTTCCTCAATCACCGAAAATGAAAAGTAAGCAGAAATGTCGCAGACACCGGCTTTTATAGCAAAAATATATTGGAACTTTAGGAATAGTCCCGTTATAACGTACAAAAATAGTAATGCATAGCTAAAAATGTAGATGGCGCTAAGTAATTGTTACAAATATAGGTGTCGCTAAAGGAAATATTACATACCTAACTAAAGGGCGCTACTATACTTAAATAATAAGATCGCTACAAATTTAATTTTCTGGTGGCAATTCCCATAAACTCACTATTAACTAAAATAAAAAATGCGGCGTTACTTTCATAGTAATTTCATAAAAAGAAAATTGCGCATTTAGTATAGCGGTAAATAATGATGCGTGACCCGTTACATAATACTTTTCTTTTAAGAGATCAGCGAAATAATTTAGTTGTATTTGAGTTTTCGAAGTGTTTACATGTGGCAGTTCGCACAAATTCACTTAGAATAATTTGATCATTGTGTGAATTTTTTTGGAGAAAAGAGTAAATTTAAATTTTTGTAATGAAAATACTGTAACGTGTAACGTTGGTGCAAGAATTTTCTTAGATTTGTGAAAATGCCACGAGGAAAATTATTGTCAACTGAGGATAAGGGACAAATTAAGGCTTATCACGGCTTTGTTTAAGGGAAATTGTCAAAAACTGGAAAGATCTCAGACTTTTATATGTCATTTCTTGAAATTGCGCGGTTCCTATGGCAAAAATACGAAATATGACAGAACCATTTAAGTAACACTAATGCAATAACGGGAAATAATTAGATTGGCAACTAAAGATAAGCTTATGTCGACAGAAATTGTGCGCAGATTACGTTTGCCAATAAAAAGAAGACGTGTGCGACTAATATTAAAATCATCTGATCATACTGTCTATACGAAATGCCTTAAGAAACCTCAATTAACTGACGTTCTGAAAGTGCCGAAAACCATATTCATTGGCGCACAGGATGGTCAAAGGACTGATTTAGCGATGACACACTGTTTAATTTAGATGGACCGGATTCAAATACTATTGGTATGATAAACGAGTTGGTTAAGAAGTAGCAATGGCCAGAGCCGGGTGGAGGAGTTATAGTGTGGGCAGGTTTTTGCTCTAATGGTACCACTGAAATGGCATAGGTTCCAACAAAAATTAACTCGCCAACCTATTGCGATTTGTTGGAAACTTTGATGATAGAAAAAGCAGTTACGCGGCCTTGACTCAATTTTTCAGCAAGATAATGCCGCAATTGATTGTTCGAGGGAGATAAATGAGTTTTTTAGACAAAAAAATATACCACTTCTCGACTGGCCCGCTCGTAGGCCAGACTTAAACCCTATTAAAAATCTCTGGGGTATTATATCAAGAGAAGTTTATGCTAAAGGACGACAATTTAACACAGTGCAATACCGGTACAGAATTAAAAAAAAACATAAATGTTTCAATGCCGAAAAGATTAGTTCAAGTTTTAAAACGCGACGAAAAGTAGACAGACAAATAACAAGAAGTTAGGAGTTAAATTCCAATTTATTTCTTTAAAAAATGTTTAGTTTTTGTACCTGAGTTTACATGAATTGCCAGCTCAAAAACAGTAAAATAATTATAACTCTCTTGAAACTACATATTTTTTGCTTTATTCCTATTAATTTACTTTTATTAATAATAAATATTGATGAGTAATATAAATTTTGACTCAACCGAAATTAGGTGAGTTTATGGGAATTGCCACCATACATATGTTCGATTATGTGTAATGACTTAAGAAATAAACTTTATATTTTTTATAGAAATTGAACATAAATGGTGTGTAAATTACAAATAATCACATTTTTGCAAAAATAAAAATCACGCGACTGCAGAGTTAATTATATTATTATATTTTTAAGAATTTAGTCTAACCATCAATAATGAATTTATTGTTTCCGTATTTAATTTGTACCGCATTTCACTTAAAATATATATATTAAGTGCTGAAAAGGCTCTTCTACAGAACCTGAGTCGCTGGTACAACTAACCCCATTTCAAATAAATGTGGAGTTTTATATTTCAAGTTTTCAAAATCTAATAAGTTTATATATACCAAAGATTTATTTTGAGGGGTTGTTTTTTCTTGTCGAGTCTCACCACAATAGTTTTTATTAATTTTCACCACGATTCGACAGTGATAGATAAAAAATTAATAGTGGCAGAGAGTGAATTGATAGAGTATTTATTTTATTTATGGTGTTGCTTGTTGCCAAGAATTGTCAGTTTAAAATGTATATTGTTGTTGTTATCTTAAAAGAGTATTTCCACTTTTCAACACTATTATTGTTTCAAAGTTATGCACCATTAAGAACGCAAAATGACACTTACTATTACCCTCTAGATGGCGCTGTTAGTAAAGCTTGTGCCAGACAGAGGTCGCAAAATCCGAGGACTTGTAAGAAATGAGAAGGCGCAAATTTTAACTAACTTTTTTCAAGTACTAAATTGAAAATACCAGAGAACGTACTGTATACAAATTGGCGAAATCCAAATTTTCTCAGCAAACTGCTTAAAACAGCAATTAAGATCGAACGACCAGAGCAGAGAACTTGTAAGAAATGAGAAGGCGCAAATGTTACTGTTAAATTATTTTAGTACATTTGACTTCTGAAAGATTTCAGATTAAGGGATTCACCACTTCGACATAAAGATACCAGAGAACGTTTAATAATGAGAAGGTGCATTTCGTATACGATAAAAATAAATTTGTGAAACGCGCGCGCTAGGGAATCCCGAATGTTATTGTACAGAGACATAGCAGAAGAATTTTGTTAAATATCTGTAAACTGGCATTTTTCTGCTCAAATTTAATGTGAGAAATGTTGCAGGTACATATGTTGCACAATTATATATACAAAAGTTTTTGGTTTTGCCGACGGCATTACTCATGCGTGTTCTGAATAAATATTGAGATTTTAAATTAAAGGCAATTGTTATTTCATATAGATTTTTTGGAGTTATGAACCTCATTGGTACTTTTAAGGTACTGAACAAAATTACCAAGAGATTGAATTAATTGAATTTGTATTGGGTTAGTCACAATGCAAATTCCTAAATTCGTGCTCGTGTTCGTTTTCCTATTTTACTTTTAAATATGAATTATGTAATAATTTAATGTAAAATTACTGTTCTTCACACTTGTATCCCGAAAATTTGAAATTATTTTGTGAGAATTTGTAGGTATTCGGTTTGTCAAAATGCAAATTCGCGAAAAGTTTCCACAGAATGCCCTTTTATTTATGTTCAAATAAATACTGAAGTTTTTGAGCAACTTTTTAAAATTTTTAAATAATATTTTTTTAACAAAAATTTGCAACTTGTATTGGTTTCATATTTTAATTGATTTCTCGCGTTTGTTTCCTTCGCAAAAAATAATATTTATGTACTATGTATGTATGTACTTTGTTCTCTGCCATACATATCTGTGTTTACAGTATTTCCCTCTTACAAGCGTCATAAAAATATATTTGCCCGCACTTTTAATCGAGAAATTTACTTATAAAATTATACTTTGGTACAAAAATATAACCCTCTGCTGCTAAGCGCCAATTGCATAAAGTATTGTATTCGGTTTGTCAAAATGCAAATTCGCGAAAAGTTTCCATATAATGCCCTTTTATTTATTTTCAAATAAATTACTGAAGTTTTTGAGACAGTATTTAAGTTCAACTTTTTAAAATATTGAAATAACATTTTAATTTCATATTTTAATTGATTTCTAGCGTTTGTTCTCCACAAAAAATAATATTTATGTATGTATGTACTTTGTTCTCTGCCATACATATCTGTGTTAACTGTATTTCCCTCTTACAAGCGTCATAAAAATAAATCTGCCCGCACTAATAACCGAAGAAATTTACTTATAAATTTAGACTTTGGTATAAAAATATAACCATCTGCTGTTAAGCGCCAATTGCATATAGGGCGCATTTAATAACAATGCAAATTGAACTTTTAATTTAAAAGAAACTTTCACCAGGAATAAAATTGATGCGAAGAAGTGTTGACGCATATAAACAAGAAATACTGTATACAAATTGGCGAAATCCAAATTTTCTCAGCAAACTGCTTAAAACCGAAATTAAGATCAACCGACAGTAAGAAGCTCTGTGGTGTGATGAATAGAGTTGAAGCAATAATCGATCGTTTTTGTTTTGGCACGAGTTCGATCCCAGCAGCCATCGAATTTGCAAATTTGGTGGTTGATTTATATTTGTCTTTTTCAATTTTTGTCTTCATGCAAGAGAAGAAGAAGAATGATTATGGAGCAAGGGCGGGTAGAAGCGCAAGTGAAACTATTTGCTTGATTCGAGCTGCGCACTTTTGTTCAACTCGCGCAAATTTACTTTTTGCTTGCGACGATAGACAAGACAACTTCAAGGGAAAGGGGTTTATGCGCTTTGTTGTCGATCTTCAACTAGCGAAGAGAATTTCAGACTTCATAATTTTTGTGTGGACAATGCAAGTGTGGGAAGGAAAGACATCAGCGGATGGTCAAATTGAAGATTTTATAATTTTTGTCATCGTCGCGAACAAGAATGGTTTGTGGACGGCACATGCGCGTAGCGGGGCAAGTGTGCAAGGTGCGCACGAATTATGAATGAATCCAATTTATATGAATGAAATAGTTTAATGGGCAAATGATGAGATGCATGTGTATGTGTTTATGTATATTTATGCATTGTATGTATATATGTATGTAAATTAATAGATGGAGCATGTATGTATGTATGTACATAGACTAATATGTAAAAAATGTTGTATAGATATACACATATGTATGTATGTTTGTATGTACAAGATTTTGTATTTACTTTTATTTGATTACATACATACATACATATGTACCTACCTACTTACATACATACATATTTATAACTATGTATGTACATACATATGTTCATATGTATGTATGTATGTACAAATTTTAATATGCATAAATGTAAGTATATGTATAAGTAGATGAGGTATGTATGTGGAGCATGTAAGTATGTAGATGAATATGTCATAGGAAGTACATATGTATGTACATAAATTCGTGCTACATATGTATGTATGTATGTACTTCCCTATGCAAATTGAAGCAAAAACATATTTACATTTATTTGTTCAATTAAAGTATGAATTTAATCAGTAAAATAAACCAATATTCTGAATATTATATTCACTGGCATAAAATGAAGACGCAAACAGATACATATGTTCAACGATTTCGCTTTTTGTCTTTTGCCGGCGCAAATAATAGAAAACAATGAAAGAATAGTTGTCCTGTTATGACTTGTTTGTAACTCAAGTACTTGTTTGTCCGAAATAAATTTATAATTGCTATGGTGTCGACGTGTTAGACAACGGCCGCAAACTTTTGCACTTTTTTGTCCGTGCTCAACTACCAGAAGCATTTGTCAACTTGTTACAATTTGCCATTTATTTCTATTTTATTAAAAATGTATTTATTATTTTATTTATAAGACAAGTATTTTGTGTTCGCTAGAGCTCGTACCCTATTAAAGGCAGGAAAGATGATAAATAATATCATTCTGTGCAAAATTTCATTCATTTATATACTGTGAAACATAAGAATGAAGATTTATCAGTTTGCATTTTCGAAGTTCGATTCCCACATCGAGTATACTCTTTTTATTTTTATTTAGTTTTTAGGTATTTGGTATTTTTTAATATTTGCATAAACGGTATGTATACACAAATGCATATTTATATTTTTATGAATTAAATTATTCGCTTATAGCAACACGAAAATGTTTAAGAAAATGTGCAAATGTCCCCGTAAAATAAGTTCAGTTCAAGCAGAGAACGTACAATAATGAGAAGGTGCATTTCGTATACGATAAAAATAAATTTGTGAAACGCGCGCGAGTTAATATCGTTCGCACGATATGAGTTAAAAAAATATCTTTTATCGCTACGCCGAAATGCGTGCTCTTTATTGATCTTCTAAAAACTGTCTTACATTTTGAATTCTTAGTTCTATTTATACTATTGAGATGTGGTGGTAGTTATCGTAGTGGATTATTCCATTGTCAGTTGTTTGTTGTTTACGAGTGTAGATATCTATTGTTTGTAGTGATAGTGCATTTCTATTGTTCCAATGATTGTCCGGTCAGTTGTTTGTTGTTTACATGCATTTCTCGGTAATGCATGTTTATCTGTTGTTTACGTGTTGATAATGCATTTCTTGATAATGCATGTTTTGGTTGTGGAAACGTTGTGCCTTGTTATGACGTCATTAACTCCCCTCCTTCTTAAAATGAAGCGTCCTCGCTACACTGCTGCTAGGTGTTGTTGTTGAAGACGGTTGAGTTCGATTTCGTAAAGTTCGTCCATTCGCCTTTGTCTGCCAAGTGTTCTTTTATTTTCGCAGTATCGGCAGAGGTGTACTAGACCATAAGTGGTGACTGCTAAGGTAAGGAATGCAATTATGATGAAAAGTGTAAACTGTACAGGGTTCTCCTCGACAGGTATTAAAAACGTTGAGAGTTCTTGAATGTTGTTGAATTTGTATTTTGAGTCTGAGGAAAGGATACGGAGTACCTCAAGTTTTTCGCTATGTTGGTTGTGTATAACTTCTCTGAGTTGTTGTTGATGGTTATAATAAGTGATGCCATCGATGTTTGTAGATTCTTTAAAATGTATTAGTTTTGGGCCTGATATATGCATGTTGTTCCAAGTATGCTCATAATCCGTCAAGATGTGACCAGTCTCTAGGATTCGGAGTGGGGCGTTATTCTCATGGATTGTTTCGCATTGCGCAGGATTGTCTTTTAATATTTTTAAAGTGCAATTATCAGAGGGTTCTGATTTACAAATAAAGGTACTAATATAATTTTTACATTTTGATACTCTTTGATAATCGTTACATTTTGCAATCTTAGGATCTAAATTAATTTTACCATGCTTATGTGCTAAAGGATATACGTTAAATAGGTTACATTTAGTTTCAAGAATAGGGTATTTGTATATTGTTATAATTGCATGTTGTAGGTAACAGATATGAATGTCCGCATATTCTAATATATTGATTATTGGAAGATCCAACTGTTCATGGTTTATTAACTCATACACATCTTTCAAATTTAATGTGCCAGAATAAAAATTATTATTTTTCGCAAAATTAATAGTGTTCGCTATTGATTGAAGTTCATTATAGACTTCTGATATAACAATATTTTCGCTAATTGTTTTGGGATCAAGAGTTTCGAGTATTCTTTCGAACTGTGAGTTAATTGTTTTTTGCTTATTGTTATTTTCTATTAGCATATTAAGTGACGTTTTAATTTCTATAAGGTCATTGTGGTCTGGTGTGCCAGTGATGAATTTAAGGATGGAACCAAGGAAGTTAAGTGATCTCTTTGGTCTGTAGATATTTGGTATGAGTTGATTTTTTAAAGTTTCAATTCTGTTCACTAAAATTTGAGTCTCAGGGTAGTTTTCTAAATTATATGTAGATTTCATTACACTTTCGTAAGGCGCGAGTATTTTTGAAAGATTAGATATGTGATACAGGAAAGCTGTATTCTGATAAATGTAAACAGGATCTGTTTCCACTAGTACATATTTTCTATTGGTTAAGTCTATTATATTATCGCTAAATGCGATAGGGAAAAGTAAGATAAATACTACTCCGTACATGCCTTCACTCTGATGTTGTCCTTATGTATAATGAGTCCTTTATTTGTTGTTATCGTTTTTCCGTTGTCTTCTTTAACTATATGTTTTGCGTATGTTTTTACGTTTTTGTTCCGTCTATGCGTCTTGGAGTATATAACATCACCTTGTTTGTAATTCAGCTGTTTGCGATTGTGGTTGTGGTATCGTAAGACCCTGTCTTGGTTTTGTTGAAGGCGCTCTTTGATGCCAGGATACCCCTTTTGGTTGAAGAACACGTCCTCGGGTTTCTCGTTGGTCACTGAATGGATTGTCTTATTGTATTGTACGACTGCTTCGTATATCTGTTCGTCAGGTGCTGAACTGTGTTGGTGTGCCAAGACTTTCGTGAGTTCGATTATCGTGCTATGCGTACGTTCGACTTGCCCGTTTGTTGTAGAATGAAAGGCAGGAGTTTTGGTGTGTGTTATTTGTAGTCGTTTGTAAATTTGTTGTGCACATATGCTAGTGAGTGTTGACTCGTTATCAGTCATTACAAACTTTGCGTTTGGGTATATTTGTGAGAGAATCTCGTCAACGTATTTGTATGTATCTTTCTTTGAGGGTATTTGTCTCAAATGGCAAAATTTTGAATATTTGTCGGTTGAGCTAATGTATATGTTATTGCTCATATAAAATAAGTCTAAGTGTATGCATTCGCCTACCTTGTTTGGTATTGGTGCTGAACCTATTGGTTGTTTATTTGGTCGGCGTTCATACTTGTTGGTAAGACATATTTCGCAGTCTTGTACTTCTTTTTTACAAGCGTCACGGATGTTCGGCCAGTAATATCTGAGTGAAATTTCCTGCGCGTTATTTTTATAATTTCTGTGAGCACGTCTGTGTGTGTCTTGTATGATTTGTTTTTGTTGTTCGGTTTCGGTGATGTCGTCTACCATTTTTTGGGCTAATACGATTGATACGGTCGGAAATGTGTCAATAATGTCGTTTTCGACGTAAAATAATATTTGCTCGTCTATTTGAAGAGCGTTAGTTACCTTTGGTCTAATTATATTTTTTAGTCTGTCCAGTAATTCAGCTTTGGTGTTAAAGAAAAGTGTATGTCGACTGTTAGAAAAAATATTTTGTGATGATATTTCGATTAGGTTCGCATCTGATTGTTTTATAACAATTTGATTTTTAAAGCAGTTTAATGGTTGCTTTACTCGTTTGAGTTTTTGTGTTGGTGAGCTTTGTGCCGAATGTTGGGAGTCATCCGAATTTGATGTGTTGTTTATTTGCTGGCGAGAAAGTGCATCAGCGACAACGTTCTGGTGTCCAGGTTTGTAAACAAGTTTTGCGCCGTATTCTTCGATGAAATTCTTCCATCTTTTTAATTTTGTATTGGGGTTTTTTTCCGATATGGAGAAGATTAAAGATTGATGGTCAGTGTAAATAGTCAAATCCGCTATACCATATAAGTAGTTTCGGAGTTTCTGTAATGCCCACACAATTGCGAGTAACTCTTTCTCATTTGTAGAGTAGTTCTGTTCTGTTTGGCTGAGTGTTCGTGAAATAAATGATATGGGTTTTTTATTTTGGGATAATACAGCTCCTATAGCGTAATTGCTAGCGTCCGTGGTTAATTCAAAAGGTTTATCAAAATTTGGTTGGAAGAGTTCAACCTGGGTTTGCAGTTCTTCTTTTATTTTGTTTAGTGCTTCTAGTGCAGGTTCGTCTAAGGAGATTTTTATTTTTGCACTTTGATTTTTTGATATGCCACCGTTGTCTCCTCTGAGGAACGTAGTGAGTGGCTTGACGATGGCTGCAAAATTTTGTATAAATTTTCGATAATAACTGGCGAGACCTAGAAAGGATCTGAGTTCCCTCAGCGATTTGGGAATAGGAAAATCTTTAATAGTTTGTATTTTTATAGGGTCAACAGTTATCCAGTTATATTTTATTATGTGTCCTAAGTATTCTACAGAGTCATGAAAGAAGTGTGATTTCTCATTCGAAATCTTCATGTTGGCTTGGTGAAGTGCGTTTATAATTATGCGGATATGTTCGATATGTTCTTCGGGAGAGGAAGAATAAATGAGAACATCGTCTATATAAACGTAAGCGAACTTCCCGATATATGGTCTAAGAATATCGTCCACGCATCTTTGAAAAATGGATGGGGCATTTTTCAGGCCGAACGGCATACGAAGGAATTCGTACTTAGCTCCATTTACACTAAAGGCCGTTTTTTCTCTGTCAGATTCATTAATAAGGATCTGATGGAAGCCAGACTCTAAATCTAAAGTAGTAAATACCTTTGCATTACCTAAATTCTGTATGGTCATAGCCACATCAGGTATGGGGTATCTATCTGTGATAGTTTGAGCGTTTAGCTTCTGAAAGTCTACGACCATTCTGCGCTTAGGTTTCCCTTGTTCGTCGGTACCTTTTTTAGCGACAGTCCAAATGGGTGAGTTGTAAGGACTTTTGCTGTGTTGAATTATTTCGTTTTCTAGAAGTTTATTGATTTCTTTGTTAATAAACTCATTATCCGACATAGGGTACGGATATTGCTTTGTCCAAATAGGATCTTCGGAATTCGTCCTAATGGTGGCTTGTATCGTGGTAGTAAATGGTAGTATGGCGTTAGTACTTTCATTTTTTTGCATTATTTCGGCGATTTCCGCCCTGAATTTTTCATTATTAATTGTATAATTTATTCTCTGTACAGAGTCACTTTCTTTCTTGGCCCTATATTTATAACTGAGCTTGTACTCGAAAAGGTTGACCTCTGCTTTGATTGCTCTGAGCCCCTGTTCGCCCAGAAGCATATCAAATTCTTCTAATGCATCTGTTTCAAAAAATGTGAGATTATGTTCTAATAATGTTATTATTTTTTTTGATTTGGTTATTGAGTGACCATGAAGAGTTTTTACTTTTACAGGTTTAATTTGAATAGGCTTACCGATATTGCATTTTGTACTTATATAGTTATTTGTTGCTCCAGTGTCGATGAGGATGTTTATAGTTTTGCCTGTATCCCTGCAGTGGCGTTGCAGACACGGCAAATCGTTCATACGCCTAAAAAAGCACTGCCGGTCTCGTATTCATCATCATCGTTATGTTCTGGTGCAAGCGATTGCAGTTCTTCGTCGCGTGTTTGGTTTACCCGCTGTACCTTCTGTTGTGTGTTGAAGTTGCGAGATGAAGGATTTCGTTCTCTCTTCTGTGGTTCTCCTCTGAATGGGTTATTTGGAGGTAGCCCTTGGTTTTGGCGGTTATAGCTGTTTTGTGGGGGTGCAGGATGGTTTCTGTTGAAGTTTGTAGATCTCATGTATTGGTGTGATTGATCTACTTCCATTGGTTGTTGCTGTTGCCTGGGTGCATTTTGTGTATATTGCACTCGCACGTCTGGTCTGTATCTTCGTGGGTCCTCGTGATATCTTCTGTTCTGAGGAGGTTGATGCTGCGGTGTATTGTTCGGTCTAAGGTGATGGTATTGCGGAACATCGAATTGTGAGTTCACGTTATCGTGATATATTGTGCTTGCGATAGCGTAGGCGGTCTCTAAATCTCTTGGGTTGTGGCTATAGAGGGTGCCGCTGGTATACTTGCTGTTTAATCCGAGAATAAATGTCCTGACGGCTTCCTGATTCGCATATTGTTGCATATCAGAAGGGGATCTTGAGTTCTCCATCTCGATTTTCGTGAGTGCGAGGTTTAATGCCTTGTTGACTTCACAATGGAATTCTGCTAATGTCCTTTTACCTTGCGTTATTTTCTTCATTTCTTCCAGTAAGACATATAGAGGTCTCTGGTCCGCATAAGTGTAATCGAGGCGGTTAATTATTGAATAAAAATTGAACTTTGTATCGTGGTTGATTAGAATATCTGCTGCCTCTCCTTGAATTTTTGAGTGTACAATCGAGAGTGCCGTGTAGTATGTGGGTGTTGTAGTGTATTCCCTTATATTCTCCATGTGTATCCAAGCACGTTTCCTCCATGATCTATATTGATTCCTATCGCCTGTGAAGTTGGGTAACGTTTTGAATATTTCCAAGTTTATTTGCGATTGATCCGTGATGTTTGGTGTACATTCTACATGTTGATCTGTCGTAGTGAAAGTCTGGGTTTGTTGTGCTTCCAGGGTATTTACTTTTAATTGTGTATTGTTTAGAGCCTGTGTGAGGAGTTCTACCTGTGCTCGTAGAGTTGCGATGTCCTGAGCCATTGTATCGTCTTGTGGTATTGGGCGCAGAGAGTTGAAAATTTGTTGGCGTTTATCGCGTGAGTCCAGGGTGAAGGATTCTCTTTAAAATCAGGAATCTTTTATTTCACTTTTCACTTTTTTTTTCCGGTTTAGGCTGCCTGCTATTTCAAGGTTTGCCTTTTTACGCGACTGGATAAACTTATTATATCTCACTTTTTTCAGAGACTGGTTTTGTGCTTTTCTTCAAAGCCGTGGAATTTTTTATTTTATTATCCTGTAGTTTCGAGGATATTTGGCTGTAGTCAAGAGTTTAGACCGGTTGAGCCCCCAGTTAATATCGTTCGCACGATATGAGTTAAAAAAATATCTTTTATCGCTACGCCGAAATGCGTGCTCTTTATTGATCTTCTAAAAACTCTCTTACATTTTGAATTCTTAGTTCTATTTATACTATTGAGATGTGGTGGTAGTTATCGTAGTGGATTATTCCATTGTCAGTTGTTTGTTGTTTACGAGTGTAGATATCTATTGTTTGTAGTGATAGTGCATTTCTATTGTTCCAATGATTGTCCGGTCAGTTGTTTGTTGTTTACATGCATTTCTCGGTAATGCATGTTTATCTGTTGTTTACGTGTTGATAATGCATTTCTTGATAATGCATGTTTTGGTTGTGGAAACGTTGTGCCTTGTGATGACGTCATTAACTCGCGCTAGGGAATCCAGAATGTTATTGCACAGAGATTTAGCAGAAGAATTTCACTAAATTTCTGTAAACTTGCATTTTTCTGCTCAAATTTACATATGTTGCACAAATATGTTTACAAAAATTTGTGGTTTTGCCGACGGCATTACGCATGAGTGTTATGAATAAATATTGACAATTTTTAATTAAAGGCAATTGTTATTTTATATAGTGTTTTAAGAGTTAAGAACCTCATTGGTACTTTTAAGGTACTGAACAAAATTACCAAGAGATTGAATTAATTGAATTTGTATTGGGTTAGTCACAATGCAAATTCGTAAATTCGTGCTCATGCTCGTTTCCCTATTTTACTTTTAAATATGAATAATGTAATAATTTAGTCTAAAATTATTGTTCTTGCACACGCTTGTTACACGATTACAATTTTAAGATGTTTTGTGAGAATTAGTATTCGGTTTGTCAAAATGCAAATTCGCGAAAAGTTTCCATATAATGCCCTTTTATTTATTTTCAAATAAATTACTGAAGTTTTTTTAAGTTCAACTTTTTAAAATATTCAAATAACATTTTAATTTCATATTTTAATTGATTTCTCGCGTTTGTCTCCGCAAAAAATAATATTTATGTATGTATGTACTTTGTTCTCTGCCATACAAATCTGTGTTTACAGTACATCCCTCTTACAAGCGTCATAAAAATATATCTGCCCGCACTCATAATCGAAGAAATTTACTTAAAAATTTATACTTTGGTATAAAAATATAACCCTCTGCTGGTGAGCGCCAATTACATAAAGGGCGGACTTAATAACAATGCAAATTGAACTATTAATTAAAAATAAACTCTCATCAGGAATAAAATTGTTGCGAAAAAGTGTTGAACGCATTTAAACAAGAAATACTGTATACAAATTGGCAAAATCCAAATTTTCTTAGCAAACCGCTTAAAACCGCAATTAAGATCAAGAAACAGCAAGAAGCTCTGTGGTGTGATGAATAGAGTTGAAGCAATAATCGAACGTTTTTGTTTTGCCACGGTTCGATGCCAGCAGCCAGCGGCTTCGCAAATTTGGTGGTTGATTTTTATTATTTGTCTTTTTCAATTTTTGTCTTCATGCGTGAGAAGAAGAAGAATAATGGTAGAGCAAGGGCGGGTAGAAGCGCAAGTAAAACTATTTGCTTGATTCGAGCTGCGCACTTTTGTTCAACTCGCGTAAATTTACTTTTTGCTTGCGACGATAGACAAGACAACTTGAAGGGAAAGGGTTTTATGCACTTTGTTGTCGATCTTCAACTAGCGAAGAGAATTTCAGACTTCATAATTTTTGTGTGGACAATGCAAGTGTGGGAAGGGAACGAGGTTTCAGCACTTTGGTGCCAATTTTCATTTCGACATCAGCGGATGGTCAAATTGAAGATTTTATAATTTTTGTCATCGTCGCGAACAAGAATGGTTTGTGGACGGCACATGCGCGTAGCGGGGAAAGTGTGCAAGATGCGCACAAATTATGAATGAAGCCAATTTATGAGAATGAATGATTTAGATGCGCATGTGCAAATGATGACATATGTATGTACATATATTATTATTATGCATATTTTTGAATTGTATGTACATACATATGTAAATAAATGTATGATGTATATAGAACTAGCATATAGAGTTATATGTAATAAATGTTGTTTAGATATGTATACATATGTATATGTACATACATATATCTAAATTTACATTATTTTGAATATAAATGCATAAACATATATACGAGTATTTTCTCAATCAAAATATGAATTAACGAGCATTTATTTAATCAAAATTATCACTGGCATAAAATGAAGATGCATAAACAAAATCTAAATAATTTCGCATTTCGTCTTTTATCGATGCAAATAACGGAAAATATGAAAGAGCAAGCGTCCTGTTAAAAGAATTTTGCTACTCAAGTACTTAATTGTCCACTCAAATTCCAATTTATTCTGTGGCATTACCGTGTGAAATGACGGCAATACATTTATTGCTTATTATTTTTTCCGAGTTCAACTCCCAGCCGCTTATGTACATTTAACAACTTTTTAAATTTTTTCCTTTTTTTTGTTTTAAATATACATAAATTATTTTAACTATACAATATACATATGTATATTACGTATTCGCTACAATTTTTTTACAGTAGAAGGAAGAAATTACATTCTTCATTATCTTTTGCAAAATTCCTACAGAAAAGTTTCTGGTCTTCCCAAAATAAAGGAGATTTTTATTTTTTTACGATTTAAATATGTAGGTTTTTGCATTATTAAAATAAGGGAAAGTGAGAAAATCATTGGTCAAAAAGCTAGAAAAGTATAAGTTTTCTTAAAAGTAAACTCACAACAAATGTCTCTATCAACATTTAGTTGACGTGTATTTTTCTGTTTCTTAACATACATTTTTACATTTTTCCGCCTTTAAAATGTCTCTGGTAATCAAAATGTTAAATTCCTCTGCCTAATTCTTTCAAATCTGTTAGCATTCTTCAGCGAATAGTTTCCAAATACGAAATGCACCTTCTCATTATTGTACGTTCTCTGCCCAAGCTTTACTAACAGCGCCATCTAGAGGGTAATAGTAAAGGTCATTTTGCGTTCTTAATGGTGCATAACTTTAAAACAAAAATAGTGTTGAAAAGTGGAAATACTCTTTTAAGATAACAATAACAATATACATTTTAAACTGACAATTCTTGGCAACAAGCAGAATGAAAAGAAGGGTGGATTGGCAAATATATTAATCAGAGAACTTACACCATAAATAAAATACCTTAAACCTCTCGCTCTATCAATTCACTCTCTGCCACTATTAGTTTTTTGATCTATCGCTGTCGAATCGTGGTGAAAATTAATAAAAATTATTGTGGTGAGACTCGACAAGAGAAAACAACCCCTCAAAATATGAGGAATGTCCGTCGAAATGGATTGGGATAATGCTTCTCTGTCAATACACCAGAGAACGTGTCAAATATAAGTTTTTTGGTTCTGATTAACGGCAAGGAGTATACATATTTACATTTCTACATATGTAAATACATACATTGTGAAAAAGATGTTTATCGTTACTTTTCGAGTGGCAAAAATAAACATTATCTTTTTCATCACACCTTAAACCGATTGGATCAAATCTAGTTCTGATATCAACAGACATTGGTCTAATTCATCTAAAAATATATCTGCATCGTGTTCTAGATTAAGGTTTTACCAGATAACGTGTATGTATTTACAAATATAAGTACACTGGTTTTACTTTCACTAACCTCACTGTTTGAGTGCCACTGAATTAAAAGCGCCATCTATAACGCGATCTTTCTTTTCCTCCTTCCAATGTCATTCTTAACTGTCAAGTTTGTTGTTGGTTGAGTTCGTTTAATTCCATTGGATTAATTGGAATTCAGTTATGAGTTTTCTTTCGAATAGCAATGTACTAAATTTAATTGCTCAGTTAATTATTGTGAAATTTTAGAGAATTGAAATTATTTTTCATACACATTAACTAACTATTAAAAAGAGCTTGGAGTTGCCAAAATTCGAAGATGATTAGTGGAAATAGATTGTGTTAGTGCTGCGCCGTTGTTTGTTTCGAAAGGTAAAAATCGTTTACTGCGCTGCCAAGTGTTTAAGCTGCGCCGACGCCGCATGCTGCTGTGCAAGTGTGAAAGAGAAGTAGAAAAATTTGGCTGTGATTTGACGCTTAGAAGTCTGGAATTAAAAAACGAAACGAAATTATCCATAAAAAACGACGTAAAGAAAAGTCAATAGTGGATACAAAATTTGCAAAACAAAGAATTACCTAAAACCGCAATAAGTATAGTATTGCAAAAAAAATTATTTGTGAATCGTGAATGCTGGTTGTTTAGATGACGTGACAACATAATCTAATTTCGGTGTATTGTGGAACTGCTATCTATATCCAAGGCTTTGCTGTGGATCAAGGTTCCTTCATTTCATTTTAAAAATTGGTAATTAAAAATATCTACGTATATACGCACGATTTAGAGGTCTATAATTCTTGGAATATTTGTGTATGTTTGTTGTGTAGGGTGTATGTCTATGTGAGTGTATTCAACTCCTTTTAATAGGTAGTTGGCTGACTCTTTATTTCTGGCGTGTTTTTTTAACGAAATGTAAAGAATCCTATTAAAAAGGGAAAGTCGTGGTACCTTCAATACTTTCAGGAATTTCGGTGCAATATTTTTTAGAAGTAATTTGGGTTCACTCTTTTTATTTTAATTCCGCCCTTTTTGTAGGAAATGTATAAGTTATTTTATAATAAACTATAAAAGTTTGAAAATTAGTCCAAATCTATGCTATGTTCGCGAAATAAATCATCTAAGGTTCAGTTTTTCAGTGCTGGTTTAAACTAAGTTTAGTTAAACTCAGTTTAAATTTAGATTTAGTTTCCTTGCGCTCAATTAAATTTGTTGCAACCAAAACGAAGTAGTAAGCACACAGCTGATAAGTTAAACTAAGTTTAACCGTGCACAATCGGCCGTTTAAACTTAGTTTAAACCCCGTTTAAAGTTGACTGAAAAATTGCATACTTACTAAGTTTAATCTTAGTTTAAACGACAAACAGAGTTGAACTTGTACTGAAAAACTGGACCTAACAGCATCAAGTTAAGTTTAACATAAACATATGTATGTATGTATGTTTTTACATGTACATACACATGTGTAGGTATGTACAGTTGTGTTTAGTAATTATTTTCAAAATTATAATTTTGAAACTAACATTTATTTATTTGTTTTTAATAATTTTCATTTTAAATTAGGAAGTTCTATGCAAAGTCACATAAAAAAAATTTCAAAGTTTTTACGAAATTCGGAAAAATTAAACAAATTTTTTAAATTATCATCAGAATTTCGAACTTATTGTAGCAAATTTAATTTTAGTGAAACAAAATGCAAGTTTCAGTTGGCTAAAAACTACCGTTGATTATTAGAATTTTTTTGTCAAGGGTGTTGAGCATTTTATTCCATATCAAGTACCTAGGTACCTACTTTCATCAAAATCTAATTTTAGAGCTAGAGTTCAGCTGTCGAAATTTAACTTAGGGGTTATATCGTAAGAAGGTAAAAACTTTTCATTTACCTCCTTAAGAAGAGGCTAAGAAACATAACAGACATTTTACCGAGTCACCGCAGGCTAAGATATCATTAAAACACCGGAACGCCCCGGATTTATGGCCGACCAAGATCTCACTTCTGCATGACTTATGTGGCTAATACAACAACAGCTAGATAAACAAAATTAAGATCTGGTCAAGCGACTTGATTCGCTGTTGTAACTCCCAAAGCCTGGCGTATATATTCAGGTTACTTGAGTCAATGGGTCGGATGAGGTGGTGTGAGGAGTATTTTTAGGACACGAGAGACCTAATGGTCACAGTGCATGATTCAATGGGTCGGATGAGGTGGTGTGAGTAGTATTTTGATCATACGAGAGACCTCCTGGTCACAGAGCATACCCTTATTTAATCTAATGTAATATACGATTTGTATTTCATAATATCATTTTTGGAAATGGATTATAAAATACTGAGGGCCAGTTTTTCAGAGCAAGTTGAGCTCTGTTTGTCGTTAAAACTCAGTATGCAGTTTTTCAGTCAACTTTAAACGGCCGATTGTGCTCGGTTAAACTTAGTATAACTTATCAGCTGTGGGCTGACCACTTCCTTATGGTTGCAATACATTTTATTGAGCGCAAGGAAATTAAGTATATATTTAAACTGAGTTTAACTAAACTTACTTTAAACTGAGTTTTAATCCGGACTGAAAAACTGGCCCTTAGTCTAATGTTTAAGGCAATTCTTTCAAACAATTGATTCATAGTCTAATAGAGACAAAAGTCGTAATTTTAGACCAGTTGTCATTCACTAGTCTCAAAATGTATCTTCCAGTCTCGAACTAAAGGCTTCTGTTGAGACCAGGTGCTAAGCAGGTAAAAAAAACACACAAAATTCAAAAACGTAAAAGCAAGGAAATACTATAATCTCTAGCTCGCTGCCAGATCCATGGCAACATTAAAACGAAGTTATTCTTACCCAAAATAAGGTATACGGTTCGTATTAAAATTTAGGATTTAATAGAAATGTGGAAAATATGTACATATGTATGTGCAGTGAATAATGTGGTCAGAGCTGGATGGGCAAAAA
Source organism: Philophylla caesio (assembly GCA_963971545.1). Classification (NCBI taxonomy): domain Eukaryota; kingdom Metazoa; phylum Arthropoda; class Insecta; order Diptera; family Tephritidae; genus Philophylla; species Philophylla caesio. The sequence continues at coordinate 159,577,198 of OZ020604.1, read as the reverse complement.
AGACCGTTTACGCAATAATACTTTGGATGGCGGTGCTAGACTTTTCCATAAAAAAATCGTATTAAAAGAAATATTATTTTTAAACTTTTTTTTCAGAAAATTTAGTTCTTCCCAATAATATTATGTATGATCGAGTTACTGCTTCCCAAAAAGTATTAAAATTAAAAAAAAAATGTATCAAATTTTCAAATTTTTAATGCAATTTTTAAAAAAAGTTATAATTTTCGTTTCCTTCCCATTATAATATAATAAACGCAAGTTCCAAGTCACCATTTTTTATAGTGGAAGCTAACTGATTCGGCAGTTATCTGTTGATAATTATATTGAATGAGATAAAATTTCACTCTAAAAATGGTCATAAATCATAAACTTTATTATCTACATACATATATCTGCTTTGTCTCAAGCACATACAAATTTAATTTTACAATTGGAATGTCGGGATAAAACAACTACCTGCCAATGTCTCCTTAAGTAATTATGTTTTATGTTTTCTTTCACTTATGACATACTCCTACATACTATTTGAACATACGAATATCTACACATGTAAGTTTTTAAATTTTACTTCTTACTTCTTCTTTTATGAAAAATCATTATTATAATTCAAATTTTACTTCTGCTTCGTTTATTTACATTGCGATTTGCTTTTACACTCTATTCAGGGGTGCGCCTTCAGAATTTCAATGCATTTATTTCCAGTAAATACGATTTATTTTGCATTATTGGTTTTTTCGTTAACCTTCGTGTTTATAAATGCTCTGGTAAGTTAGAAATCGGATACGCATCTCTACAACAATTCGCTGAGCATCGAACGTCTCGACACTAGGCCGCGATTATATTTGTGTACATGCATACATGTGTACATAAATATTTGAACGTATGTATGTATGTATGTATTAAGCTACCTGTCCGTGCTAGTATTCAAGTTGTGAAACCACAATAAACCAAGTCTGTGGCCGACAACGGCGTCGAAGTTTCGTCATCATCAGCTATTCCAGCTTGTTCGTAATGACGGTATCCTCGGCTGGAAGATCGGAATTTCTGATGTTTGTTGTTTTTATCTTTGCTGTCTTATTTGTATTGTCTGGCTTATTGCTCTTTCTGCTTTGCTTTAGCTGTTTGTACTCTGCCTCTTTATCGGCTTCTACATCTTGACTGTTTTCGGTTTTTGCTTCTTACAAGCCGTTTGCTTAACGTATTGAAACACCCGCACCTACCCTGTTTTCTTGAGTATGTAATTGGATAGCTGAATGAATTGTTCGCTGTTTTTTGTGAAGGTGAATATAGCTAGGTTCTTAGTACATGTGTTTGTACATATTAATTTTTATGTACATACAGTGTCGCTCATCATTAGCAACCACATTCAAAATGACATAGTTTACTACTTATAATCATTTATTTATTCTTAAGAATTTTCAATTAAAATTCAATTATATAAAATATATCACATAAAATTAATTATAACTTTATATGTTATTTATTAAACTGAATTTTAATTGAAAAATCTTTAAAATAAATTAATGTCATACTATGCCATTTTGAAATAAATTTCTAATGATTTGAGCGACACTGTATGCATATATGTACATATGTATATACATACATGGGTATAACACTGTCGTAGCTTTTTTACTAGGTTAACTATAGAAATACGCTTTTTTTTGTAAACGAAACTTGTCCCTTCTAACTCTACTCTTGCTACTATAGCCTGTTGCATGTGTCCCCTTCTCTAAGCATTCGTTGTCGGACTCCATTCCGGTCATTGTACTCCATTCCGCTTCCAAGTTGTTCCCTACTACATCTAACCACATATTTGCGCACTTTGCTTCTAAGCTTTATTAAGGCTGCTCAGAGCTATATATGTATGTACATGTATTTACATACATATGTCTAGTTCTAAGTACTTACATTAAGTGCAATAAGTACATGCATATGTACATATGTACTTAATACCTACTTTTCAATGATGTGCTGGTGGAATACGTTAGGCTACTTTTGTATTTAAAATAACTACTCATTTTTGCATGTACATACATATGTACTTACCTTATTGTCAAAAAAAATCAACTTGGCCAAAACGAAAATATTTTGGAACTATTAGAACTTTTGTGAAGTTGGGAAAGTATTTGCGTTGTAATTATGTTGATTTGCACGTTTTATGTCCGCAAAACGGCCCTAGGAATACATCTTAATGCTGGGTGAGATCGGCAAAATCGATAAATGATCACCGAAGAAGGTATTAACATCGCTCCACACCGTAAGAACCGATGAAAACGAGGTCGTCCCCGTTCCCATGACAGTCGGGTCTACGATACCGGAACGACCCGGATTTATGTCCGGCCAAGGACTGTCGCTTCAGCATAATTTGTGCTGCTACAACAACAACAACAGGTCGTCCCCAAATTAAAGTTTTTTGATAAGAAACTGCTTTAAAGGAAAGCTGAGTTAAATCCGTTGAAGAGCTAAAAGACTCCGCGATTGGGAGTTAGTACAAGAACGATTAGGCTTGTCTTGGTAGAAGGACTGTTAAGATAGCGTATCCACATTAAGCAACCAAATATTGATTTCGGTGGCCTCAACAACAGGGCCGTAAGTGGAGCATGCATTTTCCAGTAAAGATAAGAAAGTTTCGGACTATATTTGACCCTTCAAAAGTTTTTGTTTTAAAAGTCTTTGATTTGAACCGTCACTAATTTGGGAATACTGTGCCTTGTTTTTTATACCAGAGCGTACTTGTACACAGGGTATATTAACTTTGTTCGCGTAAATGTTGTTTGTAACAGTCCGTGCACACCATAACTTGAGTAAAATTTGAGGTATCTTAATGAAACTTGGTAGTATGTAGATTGCTCTTTGACCCCACTACTTTTATTAAAAATTGTTAGGCTAATTTAATGCAATTTGTATAAACAATTTAAAAATTTAAAATCATTAAAGGCATAGACTCCTCGACTTTTCATCAACACAGAGTGCCCCAATTTTTTCAGGATATCTGAATCATCGGATATTATAAATCGATTTTTAGCATTTTTGCTGCAAAATAAAACTATACTCTGTGGAACGCAATTTTGCCAGAAAATTGCAATAGGAACTGCTTTTTCAATAACAGTTTTAAAAATTGACTCTTCCCTTTTCACTGCTTGAACGCAAATTTAACAATTCGCTTAAAAAAACTGTAGCACGGAATTAGCTCAATAATTCCCTCAGGATTTTATTTGATGATAAAATGGCTTAATGTGAGAATGGTTTTTTAAAAAATTCAATCAGTTCAACAAAAATGTAAAGTGTTAAAAAACCCTTATTCCGTGATAGACACGGAATTAGGTACATTGTAAACCAAAAAATTTACATAATATATAATAATAATTTTGGCGCTTACTCTATATACATAGCTCAGTGTTTGGCCGAGCTTCTCCCACCATTTGTGGTGTGCGTCTTTATATTATATCACAAATGGAGGGACCTCCAGTTTTGTGCCGACTCCGAACGGCAGATGTATTTTATGAGAAGCTTTTTCATGGCAGAAATACCCTCGGAGGTTTGCCATTGGCTGCCGAGGGGTGACCGCTATTAGAAAAAACCAAGGATGCATTTTAACGTTAAATTTAACCGTTCCGAAATGTTTTCTCTTGTTTCAAAATATTATCGTTAAAGCAATTATCATAATAAATTTGATTACGTTTTTAACCGAAACGAAATGCTGGCGTTAACGTTAAAACGTTAAGAAAAACGCTGGAGATTCACTCATCGCAAACAGAAGCGCTGCATACTTTTAGGCACATTAAAATTATAGAAAACGGAAATTTTATAACGTTGCAACATTAACGATTTAAGAAAAAATTATCTATTGGATAATTTGGCGTAAATTATCCGCGAAAAGAAAAATTTTACCGTGGTATATACCGTTTAATTACGGCAAAAAGCGGCAAATTATGGTGCAAGAAAAATTTCCTAGATTGTCTCCTTCATCCTTTTTTTAAAGGTGGCACGCTAACTTCAGAGAGGTGTAATAAAATATATTTACATGTATTGATATAATTTTTATTTTATGCATCACACTCCCAATTTATTGTTTAAATAAAATAATCGGAATGCCACGGAGTTACGTACTACCACGGAGTTACGTACTACCACGGAATTAGGTGCACTTACCTTATATGTATCGAGTAAATGTCTCCAAAATGTGTATGTGATATATTAGTAAAACTTTTAAGTTTTAGATGAAAAAAAAAAATAATTTTAAATGTTGTAGGTGCATAATTTATCCTCTTACGTATAAAGGGCATTTTTTGGGAACCTCTTCTCATAATCCGAATGGCCGACTAGGGCTAATGCATTCGTTTGTTATGCATACAAATTAAGCCTCCAAAGTATTTGTACGTAACAACAATTTTATCTTTTCGATAGGAACTGCTAACGCAAGACGCGTTACATACACATACATACATATGTACGAGTATATGTATGTATATGTAAATATGTTTCATTTGTTCATTTCATATCATAAAGTAAATACCGTGTATGAATTACTAGCAAATTGCTTTGTGTGGACGGAAACTTTACTTTATGCATTCGCTTTAAATTTTTAAACGTGTTTGTTGTTAGTACTCTCTCTTTTCTGTTGAACCTCGGTGCTTAGTGCGCAGCTCTTAGTGTTGAATAACATACATATATGTATGTATCTATGTATAATAATATCAAAATTAGCAGCACTGAGACTTCTTTAGATATTTAAAAAAGTGTGTGTTATTAGGTACATCACCACTTGTTTTTATGAGTAAATTTATAAACCTCCATTCTTGCATTGAGGTACAGGTATCTATTTTACTGCAGGCAACTGTACCTACATACATAGCTTGTATAAACGTAACACCTGTTGCTGCTAGGGTAAAGAACAAATGAATACTATGTGTGAAACTTTGAGTAGTTGTAGCTGATTTGTAAAGCTTGATAAGCTATCGATGGTAGGTTGAACTATAAATTGAAATTGTTCTTTTACTGCGAGTTGTTTGGAGCAGCCGAAGGAGAAATTCTGTAAATTGATATGCGAACGATAATAGAAATATCTCTTAAGGATGTTTGAACAGAGTGGGAAGTGCTGCATATTGAAGAAGTGATATTCTTAAAGCAGTGATTGATAACGTAGCAAGTGCTCGATTCAGGAAGGATTACTTACAACTGATGTGTACAATAATTATACCATATATCGAACAAACCCAAAATACAACTGAAAAAAATACTCTAGTTACATTTTTTCTGCAAAAATAATTTCACCAAACTTTGCTTTACCTTTCGACCAGAAAGATCAAAAAACATGAATGAAAACTTTTTGTACATTGTTGGAAACATGGGAAATTTTTTTTTTGTTGGAATCAGACACGAAACAACGCGAGCAGAAAACAGCACTCAGACAACATGCCGTCCATTGTACTGTTTTCATGTACCTTTTAAACTGTTTTAAATTTGCAGGATTTACGAATAAATCTTAGCAGATTTTGGGGTATCAAAGAGCTAAGGTGTTCGTCTCTCAACACGTCGCGACCAAATGCCTCATACGTATTTCTTGCAAAGGCGGGGCAGAAGCACAGAAAGTGTTCCGCCGTCTCTTCCTCTTCAAAACAGGATGGGCATATTGAGTTGTCATGTACACCTATCATTGTCAGGTGTCTAGGCACCCAGAGTAAAGCAAGTTCATTATGTTTACCAACGTAGTTCAGTCGGGATTTGCATTGCCGAACTAGTTTGGCAGTAGTTAGAGGGCTGGCCAATGCCTTGAGTGCAGCTGGGCTGTCACTGCAGACACGTATGTATACTCCTGCCCCTCCACCTACTTTCCACCACGTAGTCCATGGCTTTGAAATGCAAATACTTCGGTCTGGAAGACCGATGCATATTCCCCAAGAGAAAAGTAAAGCTTATCTTCATTATCTTCTATAAAAGCTTCAGATCCTGACCCAGAATCAGTTTTGGAGCCATTAGTAAAGATTCGACAACGTGTAAGGCCGGACTTAGTATTGGCATTGAACCAGCATTCAGCCTCGGGGAACTCAACATTATAGAGTCTCATCAGCAAAGGAAACGGTGGCGTACTATCCTGTGGCATTGAAAAGACCAAAGTGTCCATAACTCTGCCGCCAGCAATTTCCGCCTCGCCCCACTCCGTTTTATACCAACATCCGTTTCTTTTAAGTCGGCAGGTGACCTTTAAGGCCTCCCCACGTATGAATATACAAAGTGACGGCAAGTGCAGCAATGCGTCAAGAGCAGCGCCAGGTGTTGTAGAGAATGCCCCTGTACACGGCGATTGTTCTCTGAAGTTTAGCAAGCAGGTCTCCCACGCTATTAACTGAGAGTCTGCTCCACCATACCACTAAAGCATATCTGATTATGGGTCTGATCATAGAGGTATATATCCAGAGGATACCCTTTGGTGATAGACCCCACGTTTTGCCGAAGACCCGTTTACACTGCCAGAAGGCTGCCAATGCTTTAGAGGTCTTGTGCTCAACGTGAGATTTCCACGACAGTTTTGCATCCAGAATTACTCCTAGATACTTCACTTCGGGAGAAGTCTGAATTGTGACTCCCTCTAGTGAAGAGCACTAAACTAGTTTTGGTTGGGTTTGCGGATAGTCCATTATCATCACACCAAGTGTCAATCTTATTCAGTATTGTCTGCGCTTTCCTGCAAACAGCCGACATAGATGGGCCCGTGACTAGACAGGCTACATCGTCCGCAAAGGCCTGAGCGTAGATATTCGAGTCGTCAAGAGTGACAAGAAGAGAGTCAATTACCAAGCACCAGAGCAAAGGGGAAAGCACACCGCCCGGAGGACAACCCTTAATTACCCCGCACTTTAGGTATTGATCCTCTTCCGCCTGAATCCGTTGCGCCAGCATTGAACGAATCCAATTTACCAGCGAAGAATCTACCCCATTCAATCGAAGGTGGTATTGCCAAAAGCACCCTCAATGGCTACAAAAATGCCCAAGGCGAACTGTTTCCTATCGACGACCTTGCCAATTCTGGCAACCAGATTTTGCAAAGCCGTCTTACAGGATTTTCCCGCCTGATAGGCATGTTGATGCAATGACAGAGGATGTGATGAAAGCGCCTTCCTACGAATGCGTAGCTCTACTAATCTTTCCAGACATTTTAGCATGAATGATGTCGTAGTCGTCCTTGCCATTCTTTGGTATAAAGGCGACATTTACCAGCCTCCAAGATTGTGGTACATAAGAAAGTGCGAGCGACGCTAAGAAAATATTTTTCAAGGTCGCCAGCACGAGCTCGACACCTTTTAGTACAATAGGTGAGATGCTATCCGCACCGGGCGATTTGAAACTGTCAAAAGACTCAATAGCATATCTCATGGCATCTTCCCTCGCCACAGTTCTGGCAACAAACCAGTTATACCTTGTCGCTGTGGTTCTTGCATTCGCTCCCTCCCCTGTCGAGGGAGAAGAAGGCGTAACCATCACCTGATTTCCATTAAAATGTGTCTCTAGAAGGAAGAAGAGAGTAAGCCTCAGTCCTGGTATCTGTGAAAGAGCCATCAGGCCTCTTGAGCGAACCCAGCTTTACGGATTGGTCCTTTTTCAACTTTTACCAGTCTAGCTGTTTCACCCAAGGTTTTAATCCCGCTGCAGTATTCTTTAAAAGAGTCCTTTTTCGCAGAGCGAATTAGTCTCTTATACTCTCTTTGCGTGCAGCGATATTGTTCCCAGTCCATCTCAAGATTAGTTTTGAGGGCCCGGTAAAGATATTTTCTCGATTCACTTCTCATATTCTGCAGCTGCTTGTTAAACCAGGGAACAGGCGTGCGGTTTAGAAGTGTTCGAGCCGGACTGGCCTTATCCAGTCGTTAAAATATCCACTGCCTCATCAATGGCATAAGTGAAATATGTAAGTCGCTGCGCTATAGCGTTGCATATAAATTAAGATTATATTAAATGTTTAAAGAAAAATTAATATGTAACACAAGGTAAACCAAATTTTTAAATTAAATAAGTAAGTTTAACCAACGCTGAAAATTTTGAGCGTGAAGGTAGCTAAGCACCCATGGCAAATCGAAACGGTATACTATTGGTATTTTTCCCCTAATTTGTTGCTAATTAGTTGCGCAAAAATTAATTTTGTCGCTCTTTTTGTTCTTAATTTTTTGGGGTGCTTTGCTAATTTGATATGAAGTTAGCTAAGCCCCCTAGAAAATGAGGAAAACGCGATATAAAAATTTCAAAACTAGTCCAAATTTTGCCGCTAATTTTTGCTCATTAGTTACGCAATTTTTTTTTTTTTTGGACAAAAAAAAAACGAACTGCAACAAAATAAATTTGTATGAAATCACTTAGCAACAAATTATAAACTTGGTTAAAATCGCTTTAAGGACGTTTTAAAGTTTTTCAGATTTTTGGTTCAAATATGCGAACTTCATAGGACATTAAAAAAAAAAATTTGTCCAAAAAATAATCTTTGCGTAACTAATGAGCAACAAATTAGCGGCAAAATTGGGACTAGTTTTTAAATTTTTATATCGCGTTTTACTCATTTTTTAGGGGGGTGCAACAAAAACAAAAAGAGCAACAAAATAAATTTTTTTAATCTAATCTCTTAGCAACTAATTAGCAACAAATTACAAACGTGGTTAAAATCGTTTCAAGGACGTTTTGAAATTTTTCAGATTTTAGGCCCAAGTATGCCAACTACATACATATGAAATTAAATTTAAAAACAATTGTATAAAAAAAAATAATTTTTGCGTAACTAATGAGCAACAAATTAGCGGCAAAATTGGGACTAGTTTTTAAATTTTTATATCGCATTTTATTCATTTTCTAGGGGAGTGCTTAAGTAACTTCATATCAACTTAGCAAAGCACCCCAAAAAATTAAGAACAAATTAGCGGAAAAATGCCAATAGTATACCGTTTCGATTTGCGATGGGTGCTTAGCTAACTTCAAGCTCATGAATTTTACAGCTATGCAACTCTGAGCTACATACGCACGCAAAACAATTTCGGTTGAGGTACAAAAAGAACTTTCCCGTCGTGCGTAAAAAAAGGGCATTGCGTTTACATTAGGTTGGGCTATGAGTTGTGACTCTTTTGTGTTTAATGTGCGATACAATCCCTAGGGAGGAAATATATTTTTTTTGCAATGATAAGTATAATAATTAAGTTCTTGTGGTCAATGAACTTTTAGGTTCAGTAGATATATCCTCGAGAGATAAACCTAGAATTTCTCACACTTTGATTTCACCTAAACTGCCGAAAATATACCGAAAAATTTAAAAAGGGGTACAAAACATTTTTTTTTTACATTTGGAAGCGATCTGTGGAAAGGCTTTTTTACATCCGACAATCTGTTTAAATTAATTCATCGATTCACAGAGTTTAATCAAGTATTCGTCACAATCTAGAGACCAAATTCAAAAATAAAACAATTCATTTTTGTTTTTGTGTGAACACAACATAACTAAATCTTTTAAATTATGTAAATATGTAGGTATGTATTGGGGTGTTCGATTAGTCGACTTTTTTGTAAAACCGGTTTTCGAATTAATTTAAAAAAATGGCATTTTGAACCAAACCGGTTCCTAACCTTGAAATCAAGAAAAAACCGGGTAAACCGGTTCTTGTTCTAAGTAAGAAAAAGCTCAATATACATACATACATATATGTAACTAAAGGCAATTATTTCTATGAAAGAAATATTTTGAAAATAAAATCTAGTTTAACGTCGGAACTTAGTAAGCAGTATCAGTTTCTGATAGATAAAAGTCACAATTTAGACAAGTTGGCATTAATTGGTCTCAAGTTCTTCACTCTCAAAACAAAGTATCTCAATTAGGATCAGGCTACAAAAATAAAAACAAACACAAAAAATAAAAACGTAAAAGCGAGGAAAGGCAATAATCTTCAACTCATACTTACATAGACTTAAATTTTAAAACTTGAGATTATACCAAATTACTGAATTCCATATTAAGCACATTGAGGGAGCAAGAAGGACTTACTGTCAGTAAGGCGTTATACAATTTTTCAAGAATATTATAATAATTATTTGGATTTCGAATATACATATGTATGTATAATGGTTATATAATAAAAGTAGAATTAGTCGATGTGCTGCCGTATTTCTATTATTTAGCAAAGGCGTTAAATTTAGAACTATGTAAAAATCCGGTTTCAAAAAAACCGTACAATTATTTATGAAAAAAACGAAGAAACTGGTTTAAAAAACCCGAGTCAATCGCCCTAGTATGTATGTATGAACTAAAATATATACTTCTTAAGCTAGTAATTAAAAAGTAATAGGTAAGTATTAGTCATCAATGAAAAATGCGTACATAGCGAAAGAGCGAAAGGAATTTCTTATTTGTATGTATGTATGTACATGTGTGTGTATGTATGTTCATATATACATAAGTACCTATATCTATGTACATGTACATACATATGTGTGTAGGTGTGTCCCACTTGCCTGGTTCCGATATACATATGTACATATGTAAGTGTGTATTTATATGTACATTAGACTGGCCGCAGCTTGTATGGGAAAAAATAAAAATAAGAAATGTAGAAATATTTGTTGCTTAAAATATGACGTTTGGTGTAAGAAATAGTCCTTGAAATTTACAGATTGATTGGATTATGCCTAGCCGTGCCTAGTGGGGTCCAAAGTACCCACATATAAAAAAATGTACTACTTGTTCATTTTTATTATTTTTAATTTTCTAAGAGTTATATACATTAAATTATCTTCTACATTAATCAAATAATCTTCAAATTTGCAATAATTTCATGTTAAAGCATAAAACACTTGGGCTTGGTTTGTCATCAATTGCCATACGATACCATAATAAATATTTAAAATTATCTTTTAGTGTAAAATATAGTGGACGAATTTTTTAAGTCCTCGACAGACAATCCCATTGTAAGAACAAATGTTTTGTTTTATTTTCAGCATATTTTTAATTCGAAAAAGTAATGGTACTGGCAGCAGATCAAGCCTGTATAATGTGGCATTTTAAATTCTGCGAAAGGCAATCCAGTATTAAAAGCATATGTCTTTATGTACTTTTTGCATACTTTTAATTTGCAAAAATAACGGTACGAATATCACATCAAGCCTGTAAAATGGGGATTCCCAAATCAATAGTGTGTAGCTTCCGCTAGTATGTGTAAAGCGCCGTCGAAAGTTGTGCTGGCAGACAAAGCAAGTACACAGCATAAAAAATTGGCATGTTTTTCGTAATGTTCTCGTGAAAAAGAATTAATTTAAATTTGTACACATTTTATATAGAACATAATAATATAATAGAACAGACAGGTTGTGGCGTTGTGAAATAAATATAAAAAAGTGATAATCATGAGTTCACCATCGGTTATTGAAAAGAAACCATTACGTTCTAATCAGCCAAAAATATTTTTAGTAGGCATATGTAAAAATGATATTTTGGGTGTGAAATTACCATCAATACAACAAGTGCTGCAATTATTGTTTCATAATTTGCGTGTGGAACTCAGAACTTTAGTGAGCAGTCTTAAATATACCATAGGCGTTGTACTTGAGTTTTGGAAAAAAGCTAAGATACCTACAATGCTTGAACGAAATTGCATAGATAAACTAAAAAAAACGTATGAAAAGTGGAGAAATTTGCAAAAGAATATGAAAACGCCTTATGAAAAGTGTCGGAAGAACGAAGCAGAATTCCGTGATCTGATAGACAATTTTATATTCGATATTGCAGCCCCAGATACTTTACAATCTATGAAAATACAGGAGGATATACATTTTCTCTTGCTTCAAAGGCAAAGGGGACGTCCAGGAAGCATGTGTGGACTTGACAGAGTATTGTTACAAAAAGAAAAACGCAAAGAGAAGTGTTTGGAGAAAGAGAACAAGCGTTTTGAAAAGCATCGTATCAACGGTATTTGATTGATGTTTTAAAGAATTATTTTCATTTGTAATTTTCAATACTATTTATGATACTGTATTTTAGAGGGATCGACTATAAACGCTTTAGGGGACACTGCAGGCGAAGACAATTACATGGTTATATCATTGAGTGATAAAAGTTCCTCAAGTACTATGATTGATGGCGAAAATACAGTAATTGATAACAATTTCGATGTAGGAAAGTTAAGTTCGGCAAATCGCGGAACCATTAATTTTATTGATGATAGAATGCTTGCGATCATGGACAAATGCAAGCTCTCTACAAGAGATGCCATGCATTTAGTTACAGCAACTGTTGGTGCAGTCCTTCAGAAGCTACAAGATTTTCAACCGGGAATGTTGCTGAAATTGGAAAACCTTGTTATTAATCGTACCACGATTAATTTAATGAGGAAAGACTACCGTCGTAGACAAGCTAAACAAGTTATTGATAAATTTAATGTAAATATAGATATCATAAATACGTAAGAAAGAAAACTGTTAAGAATTTGTATTGTATTATAGATACCTGAAGTATTTGTTCTTCATTGGGATGGAAAACTACTTCCAGAAGATAAAGGTGCTGAAAAAAAAGATCGATTAGCCCTCGTTGTGACCGGTAAAAATACAGAGAAACTGCTCGGCATTCCAATAATAGAAAGTTCTTCTGGAGGAAATACAGCAGAAGCAACTTATAACCTTTTGGATAAGTGGAAACTTGACGAATTGGTGGAAATTCTTTCATTTGACACGACTTCTGCTAACACAGGAGTAAATAATGGCGCTGCATACTTGTTAGAAAAGAAATTGGGACACAGTTTACTATTTTTGCCGTGCCGACATCACATAAGTGAATTACTGGTCCGTGCCGTATTTGAGTTGAACTTCGGCAAAACATCTGCTCCAGACGTACCACTTTTCAATCGTTTCTCCAAATTCTGGACAAATATTAATGCAGATAACTTTAAAAGTGGAGTTTCAGATAAAGAAATTAAAAGAATTCTTGATTCATCAAAAGTAGAGTATTTGAAACAGTTTTGTCTCAATGCATTGAATTCGGGTTACGCGAGAGCCGATTACAAGGAGTTACTGCAGCTTTCACTTCTTTTTATTGGTGAAAATGTACCAGGTTTTACACAATTTCGTTCTCCTGGGGCAACATCGCATGCACGATTTATGTCAAAGTGTCTTTACTGTTTAAAAATGTTTCTTTTCCGTGAGCAATTTAAAATGACCGCAACTGAATTAAAGAGTCTTCGCAGCATTTCTACATTTTTGGCATGTATTTATGTTCCATATTGGTTTAAGTGCGTAAATGCTATAAATGCACCCAGAGAAGATCTTACACTTATAAAGAATATTATCACATATTTCGATCGGCAAGTTTCCGATGCCTTGTTGCATAAAATGAGAAACCATTTATGGTATTTGTCTCAAGAAGCAGTTGGTCTTTCATTTTTCGATGACAACATTCTTACAGAAATTAGACAAAAAATGGTGCTCGCTCTTGATAGTGGTGGTGATAAAGATAATGATGAAAATGGTGAAATCACTCCAAAAAAGGTTGTTGCGACTATGGAAGATCTCAAAAGATACAATAAAAGAGACATGAGTTCATTCGTATCACCAAAAACTATGCGCTTTTTTAATCGTTTATCTATCGATACGAGTTTTTTTAAAGCAGATCCTTCGACATGGAAGGGACGAGCGGATTTCATTTCTGGAAAAAAAATTTGCGAACATTTAAATGTTGTAAATGATGCGGCTGAAAGGGCATTGAAATTGATGACAGATTATAATCGGTCATTAACACACAACGAGGAGGAAAAGCAATTTTTACTTCAAGCTATTGAGTATTACAGGTAAATGTATCCTTCCCATAAAAAAACGTCACTTATTAAACAGAAATATTGAACATAAACATCAAATTAATGTCAAATTTAAAATTAAATATAAATGAACAAAAAGTAAATTTTTTTTTATGGGAGTACTTTGGACCCCACTAGGCACGGCTAGGCATAATCTAATCAAGCTGTAAATTTCAGGGACTATTTCTTACACCAAACGTCATATTTTAAGCAACAAATATAATTGATTTTCCAAAAAAAAAATTTTACGGCCAGTCTAATGTACATACTATAGCATTGTTGAGTGTAATTCAGTTCTCTTTTTAATCCACAATAAAATTAAAGTGCGCTCTAGCTGGCTGTCACCATTCAACAATTACTGCCACGTCATGACAATTGTCATAGTTGTTGCTACTGTTTTCGGCATTAGCTGTATCTGTAGAGGCACACGGTGCGTGGCATACTCTTATCGCGGGCTAATAATTCACTTGGGCATTGACTTTGTCCTCTAGGGTTTCTGGTAAAAATTAACCATACCAAAAAAAAAAAGAAAGCTTACGTTTTTTGGGTGAAGCCAGTAAATACTCTCATCCGCTTTCTATAAAAATATGTGTAAAAAACTAAAAACAAATTCATTCGAATTTATAAATCCGAGAAATTTTTTTTTTGTATGAACCTTAAATCTTAAGATCCAAGAACTGTCGTATTTGCACTGCCAACTTCAGGTCAAGTTAGCGTGCCACCATTAAAAAAATGTGTTTTGTTTAATTACGGCAAATTCCTGTGCAAGAAAAATTTCTCTAGCTGATCTCTTTCATCTCTTGGAATATGACCGCGGCAAAATTTATTTATTGATCATGGTTATACGTAACGTTATACGTTAACCCGGAAAAATACAACGTATTAAAAGTTAAAGCGTAAAGCATTTTGTAACACGTTTTATAACGAACCTAGAAACCCCATAATGTACATATGTTGAAACACAAATCAAAACCGAATTTCTCAATGCCTTCGGTGGATAACTATAATAAACTACCATTCGGAGCTTTTATTTGAGCGCAAAGGCATCGAAAGTCAAACTACTTTCGCAATCGCAATGTTTAGGGAATTGTTTTTTTTTTTTTCTTTTTGTATAACACCTTTAAATTCCAAATTCAAGAGAAGTACAGCTTAGTGTTTGGTGTGAGTCGTTAATGTTATACTACCACCACAGCGATCATAATTTTATATTTTAAAATACATTTTTCTAAATCCCGCCGCTTGCATTGTAAATTGAAAGTTTATTTCTCCTATTCGCGATTTTTCTTCAGGAGTGTCTCGCATAGACAGCAGCATTGCGACATATACACAAGCATACAAATTGTTTTGTGTTTCAAAGTATGTAATAATACTTGAGTGTTAGCAAAAACTCGAACGAAATCACGGTCAATCAAGCTAAACGAGTTTTTCGTTGGAAAATTTTCAACAGCAGCAGCAAAAACAAGAATAGTAATAGTTGAAATAGTGTAATAGAAAGAAATTTGAGAAATCGTAAAACGTGTTATATTTGCAAATAAGCAAATGCTAGACTGACTCAAGAAGAAGATTCAAGTCCGAGTACAGTCCAAAGGGAGAGTGGGCGGCCACATATAAATATAATCAAGATAGCCAAACACTTATGGCCTCTCGGAAATTCGCCCCTAAGAAATTACTCTTAATTGTTGTAAATAACTTGCGCCAAATTAACTTTGTTGTTCTTTTTCTTCTGTTTTCGCTGATATACTAACTTTTTATGAAACATGCAAATCATAACCATTAAAATATATTCAAAACGTCCATAAAAGTTTTCAACTTCAATAATTTGTTTCGAACTATACATATAAGTATGCACATTTATGTACATACATACATATGTGCGTAGCTCGACATTTGTTAAGTGCGTCTTAATGGTTCATGACAATTGGAGGATCGGCAGCCATTGTGGCTAAATGTTTGCGGGGAGTACTGAAATTCGAATCTTAGTCGATGCATTTAAATCCAAAATCAATCAAGTACATTAATTTCAGTGCAAGTATATTGGGTCATATGGTTATAAAAAAGTCTTACTTAAAAAATATTTTTTTGTGGCAATACAACTCTTTGTCTGTTTGTGCCGGGACAAGAACTTCGCCAGTTCTCTCTCTCTCCTTTGCGAAAAAACTCCATTTACTAATGCCAAATCAACACCGGTCCTTTTGCACATAGTTATTCTTTTGTGTTCGGGAGCTCAATTGCTTTCGTTGCACATCCATGGCTCAAAGCATATTTTCACTCATACATTTGATATGCCCAGCTAACGCAATCGTTGATTATTATTCGTTTGAGTATGTAATAATAAAAATAATAATAATAATTTTCGCTTACACTATATAGCTCCTACTATTTATGGTGTGCGTTTTTATTTTTTTCCACAAATGGGGAGACCTATAGTTCTATGCCGAATCCGCACACCAAATTTATTTTATAAGAAGCTTTTTCATGGCAGAAATTACCAATTGCATGTGAGGGGTGTCCGCTATTAGAATGAACTTTTTCTATGATTTAGATTTTACTTGCCCTGACTGAGATTTGATCCCCGGACTAATAGGACTAGTGAATTATAGCAAGCACCGCTACACACTCGACATAAGTTGCCGCTTGAGTATTCCATTACATTTTCTTCGCAACCTCTCGTCCATGAGAACAGTTCAGAAAGCTCTCAAAGTCTTCTCATCGCTGATCAAGTTCGTTCATTAGACGACGGACATAATGAGGGATTGTAGAGCGATATTTTTTTACGTCGAGAAAAGGCTGTGCTTATTTGAGTACTGAATCCAAAGTATAATCTGTTGACAAGAGTTTGTCCCCCTATTGCCAGTGTTCGTTTAACTTTTAAAAGGCTGCGAAAGTTAAATAATAAAAATGTTTGACGCATTACTAAATTCACCAGAAGCCATCCATCTATTGAAGTAATTTCGAACAAACTATAAATCAATCCAGTCATAAGCTTACATTAGAGGAAATTTTCATCTATAAGCGCACAACGAGCTATGTATATAGGACGGAGAAAGGTCTGAAAAAGGAATCTTCTGTGCAACAATATTCCTCCAAAACTTCTGGTTTGCCTTTTGAATAGCTAAGATTAATAGTTCGCAGCCTACAGATTTGAGGTGAATGTACATTCGGCTAATAAACAAAAATCTAGCAACAAAAAGAGGATTGTAAAGTTTCAAGCTGATCCAATCACATACTTATCTATGTTTAGTGACTTTGGCTTGAATTCTCTATAGAGGATGCAATAAGTAATTTGTGTTGACATTTTTTTTTACATGAAAAGAAAAGAAATATCTCTTGAATTCACGTTTTACTGACAACAAAAAAAGTTTATGAGGATTCGAAATCATCTTCCTTTATGGAGCAGTGTCTAAACTCTCTCCAACAATAACTGAAAAGCAACTACCAATACCGGCTAACTAGCAAGATAACATCTTATGTGACGTACAGATGGAGCCTTAATTAAGGCAATTAGCATATAGTCTTCGTGCATTTGGAGTGGATAAAATATACTAATTGATAGAATTAAGCGCTGTTTGAACGCCGCATTAGAACTGCAGCGAATAAAAAAAAAGTATTTAAAGAAAAGCCAAAAAAAATGTAACTCACATAGCGGAATAATGAGACAAAGCGGCAGACATTTAAGTCAAAACAATACATTATGTTAAGAACGGTAACAAATTCTGCTTAGCAACTAACTTCCTACCAAGAGATTCCCGCATTTAATTCAAACGCAGAGCTTAGAAGCAAAGGCTGAGTAAGCATGCGAAACAACACAAATAAATTGTAAATGAGAACCCAAGTATGACACAGCGAGGTGGTGAGAGAGGAAGACCTACCGTTGTCAGCATCTTTTTCATACATTTTTCACACAAACTTACCTTCATATGTATGTACATATGTACATATGGACGTAAGCATCTAAAAAAAGTGTGCACATTTGTACGCTAGTTGCCGCGCGAAATACAAGACACGGAAAAAGAAATATCATCAAAAGTATCAGTACGACTATGTATATACAATTATTCGTAAAAATGCTTGGAATGTATGTACATACATACATACCATACATATGCACATATATTAATTTGTATGTAGAGTGTGTTCAAGGATATCGGGTATAATACGTATAACTACTTACAGTGTTGTGCATATCAAATGCAATATCATTCAAAATGACATAGCTTACAACGTATATTTATTTAATTATTTTTCAGAATTTTTAATTCGAGTTTAGACCATAAAAATCAAAGTTTTAAACTTTGTAAAAAACTAAAAAGAAGTTTAACAAATTAGGATATAGATTTTGCACTTATTTCTCGGAAGTGTTAAACTTTTTTTTGAGTCGGCAGTTTTATAGCCCATTAAATTTTAGACCAACAATGTGAAAGTTTCAAGTACTTAGGTGTTAGCGTTGATTTATTCGAATTTTTTTCGACAAGGTGGTTGCGACTCTCTTCCATACAAAAATAAATGTTGCTTTTTCGTTATATGGCAGAAAATCGCAACACCCTTGACGAAAAAAGTTTGAATAAATCAACGGTAGTTCCAGCAAGCAGCTGCAACTTTCACATTGTTATACTAAAATTTAATGAACTATACAAAGTAGAAAATTTATATACAAATTTTTGACGATTTTTTTTAGTTTTCTACAAAGTTTTAAACTTTGATTTTTATCATTTATGTTAGACAATGGACTGAGCTACGAGAACGGGTCAATAAGTCCGTGACTTTTTGAATGAAATACAAATTTTTCGATAAACAAATATTTTATTTTTTTAACATAGTCTCCTTTGAGTTCTATACACTTTGTCCAACGTTTCTCTAATTTTTTGAACCCTTCAAAAAATAAGATTTGTCGAAGGCATCAAAATAGGCATTTGGTTGTGAGATGATTTCATCGTTGGAGTCAAATCTCTTTCCGCCTAGTCATTTCTTCAAATTTAGAAATAAGAAATAGTCACTGGGGGCTAAATCCGGAGAATAGAGCGGATGAGGGAGTAATTCATATCCCAATTCATAGATTTTTGCCATGGAAACTACACATGTGGGTGTTTGCGTTTGTGGTCGATTGTCAGCGAGTGCCGCGTATCACTCATCTTGCGGAAAGCTTTCTCATACCCAAGGGTTCATTTAAAATTGAAACCACTGAGCCATGTGAGATGCCTAAGGCTTCCACAATCTTTCGCACTTTCAATCTTCTGCGTCCAGAACGTTCGGCATCTTCTGTGCTTGTACAGCCACTCCGAAATACCTTAAACCACTTTTTTACCATTGACAGGAGTCAACTGACAGATGCCTGTTGATAGTAGTAGTGTTGCCATTTCAGTAAAGAGGCAAGAAATTCAAAAAGTCACGGATTCATTGACCCGCCCTTGTATGTCATTTTGAATGCTGTTGCTTTTGATATGCACAATATTATACGGACACACATGCATTTATGAAAAAAGGATCGAGCGAACTGATCTTCTCAAAAGTCAAATGATAGACTGGTTGGGGGTTGGTTGCGTAATAAAATACGTTTGTACGTACATGCATATATGTATATACATATATGAATCGCCAATTGTGTTTAGGAAATAAATTTGGAATGTCATTTCAAAACCTATTAGTTCCATGACGCTGAGGTTAAGGTAAGGATATTGCCGCATTTATTAATGGTGGCGGCTTCAGATTAAGCGCATTGAACAGGTAGTTGACAAATGTTATTATTACCTACATATATGTGCATACGAGTATTAATGTACATACATATGTACATATGTATATACATGTGGTTTTTTTTTTCAATGCTGCAGTATAGAAATTTGAAGTGAAAACGAAATGTGTGTACAAGAGAAGACATAGTAAATGCATATATGCATACCAAAAACAAATAACAGTGGTGGTCCTATCATAAACCACTACAATTAATGTTATGAAAAGCAAAATTTGTAAACATTATTTTAAAGTATGTACAAATTGATTCTTAAATGTACTCGCAAAAATTTGTTCAAACTGTGTGGATCCACTTCTGACACCGACCAAATACATATTTACTTACTTAATTGGCGCATTAACCGCCTAAGCGATTTTGGCCGAGGTCAACAAAGCACGCCAGCTGTCCCTATCTTTTGCTAACTGGCGCCAGTTTGAAATCCCAAGTATAGCCAAGTCATTTTCCACTTGGCCTTTCCAACGCAGAGGAGGTCTTCCTTTGCCTCTGCTACCACCCGCGGGTACCGCGTCAAAAACCTTCAGGGCTGGAGCTATTTCATCCATTCGTACGACGAGACCTAGCCAGCGGAGCCGCTGATTCTAAATCCGCTGCACTATATCCACGTCATTGTACAGCTCATCGTTCCATCGTGCACTGCATTCACCGTCGCAAAGACGCAAAGGTCCATAAAT
Source organism: Philophylla caesio (assembly GCA_963971545.1). Taxonomy (NCBI): domain Eukaryota; kingdom Metazoa; phylum Arthropoda; class Insecta; order Diptera; family Tephritidae; genus Philophylla; species Philophylla caesio. The sequence goes on along the minus strand of OZ020604.1, from coordinate 159,556,967 downwards.
CTTTCGAAGAATCTTTCTTTCAAACACTCCAAGAGCCCTCTCATCTGATGTTCTCATCGTCCATGCTTCTGTGCCATACAGTAGGACGGGCATGATGAGAGACTTATAGAGTATGGTTTTTGTCCGTTGAGAGAGGACTTTACTGTGCAATTGCACGAAGTAGCAATTGTTGGCAAGAGAGATTCTGCGTTGGATTTCAAGGCTGACGCTGTTATTGGTGTTAATGCTGGTTCCTAAGTAAACGAAGTCCTATACTTTTTCAAAGTTATGGCTGTCAACAGTGATGTTAGATCCCAGTCGTGAATGTGCCGACTGTCCATTTGATGACAGGAGATACTTCGTCTTGCCCTCGTTCACCTCCAGACCCATTCGCTTCGCTTCTCTATCCAGTTTGGAGAAGGCAGAACTAACTGCGCGGTTGTTAAGGCCGATGATGTCAATGTTAAATACTATTTTAGAAAAAAGCCTTGAAGATCTTCCGGCTTTCGCGTGTAATTTCATCAAAGAAAAAAACGAGAAAAGGGCGTGCTAGGTTTATTTTATTGTATACGTTCCATTCAAACATGCCTTACAAAAGTCAAAACAGCGCAGTGCTGTTTATGAATGTATATATGTATGTATGTTACTCTGACGTATTTGTCGATATGTTTAACAAACTTTTCGAAATTGAACCGGAAAATCTCTTAACAGTTCTTGGTTTGCAATTACAGGCCTTTTCTTCCCTTTAGCTCTAGTTTTGTTATACTTATTTTACTTTTCATTATCTCTTTTTTCTAATCGAATCCTAATCCGAAATCGTCTCGCCGCTCCATACCACAAATGTCTGTCCGAAATTGAAACCATTGCACTTTGGCTGAAATTAATTTTATGATGACTTGTACAAGTTTCTCGTTCATAAGCCTTGTTCAATATGTTAAGGCCTCCACTGTAAACGCAGAGGAAGATGAGGTTTGTGTACGTACAGGCACTCATTTTTAGACAGCACGCACTCAAGTGGAACACGTATGCGCACTGTGAACTCCGGCAACGGTGGTTGTTTGCCTTTTTCTCTGACAAAATGACGTATGAAAAGTATGAGTTCACTGTTATGTACTATCGTAGCAAGCAAAAGACACTTTAGTAAACTTGGTGTTGCACTTTGCACACAGTCAAAAAATTGTAACATTTCTGCAGATATGTCGGTCGTCATTGTAGGGAGGGTAGGTATATAAGTTATCTAGATAGACAAAGGAATTTCAGACAGCCGAACCACGACTATTTTGTCATGTTTCTGTGAATTAATCGTTAGATGAACTGCTTGAGTATTGTGACTATGAAGAATTGACATGATCGTTAAGTCAGTAAAACAGACAGAACAGCGACAATTACTATGTTTTTGCATAACCGTCAACGATACTGACGTTTGTTAATTTCGGAAGTATTTGCGTTTAGTTTAGTGAATTATTAGAAGTACAAACTCGGAAAAGTTAACTCGCGCAATAGTTATTCGGTCAGCTAAGTTAACCGAATTTCAGTGTTCACACACCGCTCTAAAAAATTAACTTTTGATTTAACTTTTCTGAGCTTATGCATCGGTTGATAATCTTCTAAATTTAAATCTCGTACGATTTAATGTTTTCCACTGTTTTATTTAATGTAATTTTACTTTTTATGCCATTGCTTTTGACAAATTACTACATACAGTGTTGGAAAAAATAATAGGAACGGGTTGTTGACATATAATAAATCAATTATATCAATACTAGTTAAAAATATTTCTTGAAATGGTCCACCCTGCACAAATAGCTGTTAACAGTTACTGTTTTGCAAACCCGTTTTATTCTGCTAGTTTGTCTTATTTTGCCTTTATATCCGAAAGAGTGAACAAGTGAATAGTTGAGCTTGGAAAAAAGAATAGAAACAAAACGTGTTTGTTAATATTTTTGCTTTTTAAAAGGTAAAAAATTTGTTTTTGATGCTTCTAATTGCGTTTTAAAATAATGTAAAATAAATTAAATTTATACTATAGGTTATTTTGCCATAAAAACTAATAAAATTGGCCGAGCCAAAGACTGCACGGAAGAGGAGAAGAATTTAATAATAAACTTGAGAAAAAAAGGAATCTCAATGAGTAAAATAGCAGATATGGTTAAATGCTCCAAGAAGAAGGTGTTCACTGCCCTTCATAGCGTAAAAAAGCCTGAAACACGAGGTAGAAAACGAAAAATGACTGCTGGCATTTAATTCGCCATTGCAAAGCTAACCCTTTTCTGTCCTCTAGAGAGCTGCAGGCGGAATTGAGTTTAAATGTATCAAGCTGAACCATTAGGTACAGGTTGGCAGATGCCAAACTTCCAGCCAGAACACCTAAAAAATACCCCTGCTGAGACTTAAAAACAAAAACAACAGGCTTTCTTTTGCCACAAAACATCTTTTCCGTGAAAATTGGAAAAATGTGCTGTGGTCTGATGAGACAAAAATTAATATGTTTGGATCAGATGGAAAACAATATGTAAGACGTCCTACGAACACAGCATTTGATCCAAAATACACTAAAAAGACGGTTAAGCACAGCGGGGGTTCCATTATGGAGTGGGGTTGCTTCTCAGAGGAAGGCGTTGGTCTAATATTTTGGATAAAGAACAAAATGTGCGCGGTTGACTATGTTAACATATTGCAGACAATAATGCTTCCCTATGCTAAAGACAAAATGCCTATAAGGTGGGAGTTTATGCAGGATAATAACCTAAACCCCATTAAACACCTTTGGGCAGACCTAAATAAGAGAATCGGACCTTTTAAAGCCAGCAATAAGGACGAATTGTGGACCCAGATTCAAAAATCGTGGAATTCAATTCCAAAAAGCGTTTGTTTAAATTTGGTTGATTCGATGCACCGAAGATGCGAAGAGGTAATTAGACAAGGCGGCGGTTCAACAAGATATTGAAACAGATTTATTTTTGTAAGAAGTTTGGGTCAAAATTTAATTTATGAAGAAATTATATTATGTTTCTATTTTTTTTTCCAGGCCAAAATTAGAAAATAGACCACAATTTATTTGTGTCTTATAGCACTTGCAAAATAAGTCTAGATTTTGATTAACGTTAACAAATCAATTAAATCGTAATGTATTTAAAATGAAAGAATTCTACAAACAATAAAAATATATTATAAACCGTACGTTTCTATTATTTTTTCAACACTGTAAGTATTATGAATACTTTGTATTCGTATTCATGTTTGTATTTATTTTAAACAAATCGAAATGAATAACAAAATATGTATACTCATATGTATGTATGTTCATATGTACTCGCACTTTCGTACAAAATAATTTACTTAGATCATTTAGGAATTTTATCAAACGCCAGTTTACAGTTCTACACATAAATTAACTATTTATTCGCTAATACATATGTAGGTAATTAGTTAGTCAAACGCGCGCCCATGCGTACATACATACGTATGTACGTATTTTCCCACATTAAAATGCAGGAATAAATACCGTTGTACTAACTTACGTATTGCATTTAAACAGAAATTGCCAACTGCTTCGATATAAATGTTTTTCAACGCAAAAGCAAATGTTTATTTATTTTTAATTTGTTGGTGTCAGTGCTGCTGAGACTGTGTCAAGGGGCTCAAGAGCTTAATTACTACCTGGCTAAGTAAGAGCCGCCTCTTTGAGGGGGCGTTGCGTCTACTTCGCTAAGCCCAGTAATACGAGTATGTAGTGGCAAATTAAAAACAAACAATAAAACTATGCTTCCATTATTCTAATTATTTAACTATCCGTAAAGCTGTCTATTATTTGTTAAATTGTGCACAATTTAGCAACCATCATAAAACTATTAGTGTCTAACAAAAGTTCGGTTGTGTCAGTAGGCGCCCCAGCTCTCTTTGATGGAAAGGAAAATTTAAATTTCACTTTGTAAGTGGCACTTTTGGGTTGGTGGGCTGGTGTCTGATGGCGGCTGGTAGCCATGTTGATGTGGTTAATTTTTACTCATTCAAGATGGGTGGACATACTTATGTATGTACATATGTACATGCACATGTACATATTTATGTGTGTATATTGGCCATGTTAGGTAACTTAACGCACTGGACCATGCTGCTGAAAAATTCGCCATGTATTTGCGTGCATTTGTGTATGAGTATTTCCATCTGATCATGCACACACATGCAATTATTTATATTTAAATATATATGTACATATGTATATACATACTTATACATACATACATATATGTATGAATTTCATTGGTTATGTCCGAGAGTAAACGTGTGCTTCTTGGTTTTACATCATTATATTATACTTAACGAACGTGATGTTTCTCTGTTTTCCTTTCAACATTTCTATTGTTGAGCTTTTAATTATTTCCAGTTGCATTCGACATGAAACACACATAGTTATTTATACGAGGTGTGTTCAAAAAGTATCGCGAATTTTGAATTTTCGCGGGTTACGTATATTCGAATTTCGAATTTTTTGTGGCGTTATGTTGGTACTCATGTCTCTCACTTATGCCGACAAGCTCGGCCATTTTGAATGTTCATTTAATTGTTGACAGCTGCATTGCTTGCACGTGTTTTGGATCGTCTTCGATTTTTACCTATTCAAAAAAATGGATCAAAGAACCTGCTGACAGTTTTCTTCGATTGCAGGGGCGTGGTGCATCATGAGTTCTTGTCACAGGGAAGAACGGTCAATAAGGAATATTACCTGCAAGTTATGCGCAATTTGCGCGAAGCAATCTGCCAGAAACGCCCGGATTTGTGGAAGAACAAAAATTGGCTTTTGCACCACGATAACGCCCCTGCTCACACATCGTTGCTTGTGCGCGACTTTTTGGCCAAAAACAACACACTAATGATGCCGCAGCCACCGTATTCCCCAGATCTGGCCCCCTGTGACTTTTTCTTGTTCCCTAAACTGAAGAGGCCCATGAAAGGACGACGTTACGCTTCTCTTGACGAGATAAAGACGGCATCGAAGGAGGAGCTGAACAAGATAAAAAAAAAATGATTTTTTGAAGTGCTTCGAAGATTGGAAAAACCGTTGGCACAAGTGTATAATATCTCATGGGGATTACTTTGAAGGGGACAAAATAGATATTCATGAATAAATAAATAATTTTTGAAAAAACACAAAATTCGCGATACTTTCGTATGTACATATGTACATATGTATGTACGAGTATATGCATGGGTTTGGGTGAGCACTTTCGCTACTTTGTCGTTTGGCTATATATCGCAATGGTATCTTGCTAGGGTAAGCTGTTGGATCCTGACGCTTCGTCGACTTTGTGATTGACATTGATTATATTGACAAAAATTATAGTAGCAAAATTTCACTAATATACATTTTTTACTGTTGTTCTGTGTTTCTACCAAAAAGAACAAAAGAAGAAGAAAAAGAAAGTATTTTTATTTTAACTGCTCTACCTTTCTTTCAATAATGAGTACAACAGAAGATTGCGAGATCGAGTTGTGAAAATATAGTATAAAGTCGAATTTTCAGAACTGGGTTCACTAAAATCACGAGGAAGGATTATTAATGAAGTTTATGGATCTGAAAATAATTTAAAAAATTGTCCCCGCTGTCCGATTTTTCCCTTAATGCATTCGAAATGTTACTCATACGCATGTGCAGAAATAACTTTTATAAATAAGTAATTTACCATTTGTGTTATTATGTTCAGGAGCTTTTATGTTCTGGTCTAAAATCAATAAATAATGCATTTTAGTGGTAGAACTAAGCTCTACCTCCAAAGTGTTTTTCTCTAACCATATTTTTTTTAAAATAAAATGTGGAAAATAGAGACATAAATACTAATATGTCCTAAGACATAATTGTGAATGTCAGATTGAAATAACCAAGTGAGGAAAATTAGATTACTGAGTGATTAAATTGTAAGGTCGTAACTGTGTTTGCATTTAACCGTGAAATAATGTTTTTCTAATTGTCAGTAATAAAAAGGAATAAATGAGTATTCTTATAATATATATTCTTCCAAAGCATCCTTAACATGATTACCAATTGAAAAATCAGAATGGCGGAATTGGTTGGTGACGGCAAAATTGGGGAATTTAAAAAAAAAGGTGATAAAAGTTGTCATGCCAACTTCAGAGAGGTCTTATATTAATCTTAAGGAAATATTTAATTAATCCCCTTGCTCTATTGAACTAATTTATCTTAATTTTGGTTAAAACACCTAGAACGTGCATACTGCAATTTGATAAAAAGAAACAATTTATCAAAAAGTACAACAAACCCTCTCGATAAAATAGTTTACATATTATGTATGTATGCATGTGTAATTATTGTCAGCTTCATAAGTTATTCAGTCATCTTTATTTACGTACATACAAGAAGACATACATATGTACATATGTCATAGGTAAAGTACTTGAACCTAGAAGAAATGTCCGAAATCTGCATTTGAAGTTGAGCAGAGGCGGTTGTGATTATGAATTATTCCGCCGAAGATAATTAAGCAAAAAAGACAGTGAGTCGTTAACTTGCCCGTAACATGGTTATCCGCTTAAGCGAAATGTAAGAAACCTTTAAAAATTGAATCGCATTAGTTTCCCTCATTTGTCATTTGTCGAGTAAAAAAATCTAGTCCTGAGCCAGAAATTAGTTGAATTAGTAAAAATTTAGTTGAATTCCACAAATTCAAAACGATATCATTTTATATGGCACAATACCTCCACAAAAAAAAATTCAATCTTGTTATAACTTGCACATTGTTATAAATTAAATGGGCCAGAAATTTGTTTTTTACATTTTCTTGGTTAGAAACTTGGGTTGGTAGTGCTTTTCTTAGAGAATGCAATTAAAAGTTCAAAAAAATTAATAAATAAACATAAGTAGCACGCGTTTGATTGCAATTTGTAATTAGGTACCTTATAAAATATTAATTAGACACATCTTTTTTATGCATACATACACAATTACACACACACATATATATATATATACCCTGCAGGAATTTTAACTGACCCGACTAGCCTTTAGATAGTTCATAGTCTCCCTAGCACTAGTCCCTCATAAATCCCCAGCAATACTGCCAACTGCCACATTTAACTTCAGCGTGTCATTGGAGAGGGACTAGTCCAAAAACAAACTGGCCGGAGGGTGGTCTGTTTTCTGTCACCTACTGCCCGCCCAAACATTAACTTGTCTTAGGGCCAGTTTTTCAGTGCAAGTTGAACTCTGTTTGTCGTTTAAACTAAGTTTAAACTCAGTATGCAGTTTTTCAGTCAACCTTAAACGGAGTTTAAACTGAGTTTAAACGGCCGATTGCGCACAGTTAAACTTAGTTTAACTTATCAGCTGCGTGCTGCCTATTTCGTTTTGGTTGCAACAAATTTAATTGAGCACAAGAAAACTAAGTTTAAATTTAAACTGAGTTTAACTAAACTTAGTTTAAACTGAGTTTAAACCAGCACTGAAAAACTGGCCCTTAGTCTACTCCGTTTTCGGTCAGTTCCTGCCTAGCCACACTTTGACTTGTTTTATTCTAGTTCAAATAAGAACATATTTCTAGATTGTATGTAGCTGTTTTGTATTTCATCTCGGATTGAACATTGGTACTTAGCTCTTATTTATTTAAAATGAAGTTAACAACCCACAAGGCACTAAACAATTTCAATAAACTATCAAGATACATAGATACATATACATATGTATATAAGCATATGTTCACGCTTTGATTCTACAAATTATGAACTTTTAAAATTAGTTCAAGTCTGTCAAAGTGTATTTACAGATAATCTTTTCAATATTTATATATTTACTTTCAGATTTACAGTCAAATCAGCCCGTTGCTTTAATTCAAAAAAATGATTTTGCATATTGTAAAAAATATCACAATTTTTTTTTTAGAGGTATGTCAGTTTAACCTTAAGTTAGCGGAACCACAAATCTTTTCAAACAAATTTTTTTTTTTTAAACAGTTTGTAAGCCATTTCGAGATTCCTAAATGAGCCTATAACTCCTGCATATTTGTTTTTATCTAAGGTTAGTTTTTAACCACTAGTTTAAAAAAATGAGAGCAGTAAATAAATCTATGGTTACGGAATTAAATTAGCCCTTAATATTGATATAAGTTAGGCTTTGGCTGTTTACCCATTTTGCTTTCAATTCCACACTACTTTATTCTGAGGTAATCATGTTTGTGGCTGGGAGATGAAAAGTTAGCGAAATGTTGAATCGTTTCTATATGTATATGTGCATACATACTTACATACGAGTCTAACCCTGATCAATAGAAAATATCAGAAGACTTGCTAACTTATTTATTCGTAATTAATTTCTTAAATTGAATTTAAATATTATAATACAGAGCATTTGCTCTGTTTTCATGATTTTAATACTCCACGAAGTTTTTAACTATATGTTAATCATCGGTAGTGAATTGTTGAATTCTTTCACGTTAATCATAAATAAGGTAAGTGCACCTAATTCCGTGGTACTAAGGGTTTTTCTGACTTCTAAATTGTGTGACGTTCGGATAATCGGTTGAAAATTGAAAAATTAAAATATCCTTCCTAAATCAATCAATTTAGATTAGTTTCCAATAACTAATAAGCCATAATAAATCGAATTACAATTTTTATTAATATATTTAATAACACCTTCAATCGTCCCTAATTCCGTGGCAAAAATTCTTTAATGTACCTAATTCCGTGAAAAGATGTCCCTAATTCCAGGTCTGTTAAGATAGCGTAATGCTAATTTAATGCCGCAATCCTAAATTTAATGCTCTAATTTTTTCCCAAAAAACTTGTGGTTACGCCAGCTTAACGTTAAGCTGGCGTATCCACATCTCCAAAACTAACTTATGAAAAAAAAAACAAATATGCAGGAATTAAGGGCTCATTAAGTGCTCTCAAAATAGCCTACAGATTTTTTTTAAAAAAAGTATTTTTTTAAGATAATTTTTAGTTGTGGATACGCCAGCTTAACGTTAATATAGCGTAATCACAAATTTTTTCAAAAAATACTTTTTTTTTAAAAAGTCTGTAGGCTATTTTGAGAGCACTAAATGAACCCTTAATTCCTGCATAGTCATTTTTTATTTTTTTAAGATAATTTTTAGTTGTGGATACGCCAGCTTAACGGTATTATAGCGTAATCACAAGTTTTTTCAAAAAATACTTTTTTTTAAAAAAAGTCTGTAGGCTATTTTGAGAGCACTAAATGAGCCCTTAATTCCTGCATAGTCATTTTTTATTTTTTAAAGATAATTTTTAGTTGTGGATACGCCAGCTTAACGTTAATATAGCGTAATCACAACTTTTTTTCAAAAAATACTTTTTTTTGAAAAAAGTCGGTAGGCTATTTTGAGAGCATTAAATGAGCTCTTAATTCCTGCATAGTCATTTTTTATTTAGAGGTAAAATTTAAGTTGTAGATCCGTCGACTTAACATTAATTTAACGTAATGGAAAGTTTAAAGAAAAAAATTGGGCTTCAAGAACATAAAAAGAAAAAAACTTTTAACTATTTTGAGAGCACTAAATGAGCTCTTAATTCCTGCATATTTGTTTTTTTATTTTTTTCAGTTAGTTTTTAGTTGTGGATATGCCAGCTTAACGTTAAGATAGCGTAACCACAAGTTTTTTCAATAAATAATTTTTTTTTTTTAAATCCTGTAGGTTATTTTGAGAGCACTTAATGAGCCCTTAATTCCTGCATATTTGTTTTTTTTCATAAGTTAGTTTTGGAGATGTGGATACGCCAGCTTAAAGTTAAGCTAGCGTAACCACAAGTTTTTTGGTAAAAAATTAGAGCATTAAATTTAGGGTTGCGGCATTAAATTAGCATTAAATGAACTCTTAGTTTTGATATACATATGTACGTTAGACTTTGGTTGCTTAATGTGGTTACGCTATCTTAACAGACCTCCTAATTCCGGGATATGCGTATATATACAGATTTTACGCTATTAAAAGGGAATAATATTGTTAGGCTAATACAATGCAGTTTGTATAAACAATCTAAAAATTTTAAATCATTGAAAGCATAGACCTCTCGGCTTTTCATCAACATTCGCGGACCCAATTTTTTTCAGGACATCTGAATCATCGGATCTCGTAAAAGTATTTTTTAGCATTTTTGCTGCAAAGGAATATATACTCTGTGAAACGCAATTTTGCAAGAAAATTGCAAAAGTAACTGATTTTTCAATATCAGTTTTAAAAGTTGAATCTTGTAAATTAATGCCACGCAATTAGGTGCTTCTCTTTTCCCTGCTTGAACGTAAATGCGTGGTATACCACGGAATACATTTATTAAAATATTAACCATTCGCTTAAATAAAACTGTACCACGTAATTAGCTCAACAATTTGCTCAGGGTTTTATTTGATGATAAAATCGCTTTGTGGGAGAAAGTTCTATAAAAAAATCAATCAAATTAACCAAAATTTGAAGTGTTAAAAACCCTTATTCCGTGATAGGCACGGAATTAGGTACATTGTAAACTAAAAATGTACATAATTCCGTGAATTAGAAATATCAATTTTTAAGTAATAAAATATATTAACATGAATTTTGATAGTACACAAATCAATTAACAGATGTTTATCGAATGCCAAAATCAAATCATAGTTCCAAAAAGTCTTTTGATTTAAATTTCACAGCCTTAAGAATATATACATGGGTCCTTAACATTGTGTTTACACACTTTCATATCACGTGCATATTATCTAAGGTACCACTTTTCAACTCCTCAATAATTTAAAAGTATTTACCATACGTACAATTAGTATTGAAATTATTACTCTTTAAAATTTCAAGTTTATTCTAGTATTTTTTATTTTATGCATCATACTCCAAATTTCTTGTTTAAACAAAAAAATCGGAATGCCACGGAATTACGTACTACCACGGAATTAGGTGCACTTACCTTAAATATTCATGCTGACAGAAGTATGTAAGCATATATAATTTTATCATAAGATTAGAAAAATTAAGCTATTAACCGTTCTTGGAAAGAATAATCATTTACCGTGGGTGTGGCGAAAGTATTATTCAGTCAAATTTATTGGTTTTTTAGTAAAATTGTAGAAATAATTTTGTTATTTATTTTAGGAGATCGAAATATTTGAATAAATTTATTTGATTTCTTTCTTTAATTTCTGACTCAAATACAAAAAAATTATTTGTGAACTATTGACGAACAATCTCTGAAATCGCCGCTAAGCAATCAAAGCTGCAGATTTTTTTTTTGCGACACTACCACCGTTTCTTGATTTAAGTCGAAAACAGTTCGACAGTTGTCCCTCCTCTTGCGAAGTTACGCCAGTTAATCATTCAAAGAGACCTGGCCCATTACCCTTGGTGGGCACCCTTGTCTTCGTTGCTCATCCGTGGGTACCGAGTCGAAAGCTCAAAACTCACCGATGCGGTTACGCTAAGATAACTTAACCACAGCCTTAAAAGTACCCGAAGCAAAAAAAAACAAAAATCAGACATGAAAAGCTGGATGAGAACTCACCTAAACTACCCATGTCCGTCAAGTTAGCATTGTAACCCCAGCAAAAAATTAATTAATTAAGTGAGGAATTTGCAGCTAATTTGTTGCCTTATTTAATTTTTTTTTTGCTTTAGTCGTTAAAATCTTAATTAAACTAGCCTCGACCTCAATAAATTTATCAATTTCCAAAAAAATTTTAAAATCAAAAACAATTTATTGGGGAATCTGTTGCCTTATTTAATTTTTTTTTGCTTTATCCGTTTCTAAAAAAAATCTAATTATGCTAATGCACAATGTTACCATCACAAAGGGCCGTAAGCCTAAGTGGGTAAACAATTACATTGTAAGACTTTATGTATGTATGTATACCTGTCACTGTCATGCTTTAAGTTAGATGCTAAGTAAATGAATAACAAATTGTGTATATATGTATGTATGTATGTATATAATAAAATGGAAAACTATGTTCTAATTTTTTCGTCGCGCATAATAATCTTCACTTACCCTGGAAATAATAACTTTCATAACTATCAGGAAATTTAACTTTAATTACAAGAGAAACATTTCTTCATTTAAAATCGATGTAACTTCCGAAAACTTTAATATACTTTTAAATAGCTCTTTTTGGCCGACTGGGGCTTTTGTTCGCGAATTCGAGTTTAAACCCAACATAAATAATCAAAACTTAGCAAAAATCTCTAATCCTAATCCGGAGTCAAAAAACTGATAAAAACTAAACTTGATATATATTACCAAAATGTTAGAGGCTTGAATACAAAACTAACTGACTTGCTTTTGAAGAGTTATCACTGTAATTTTAACATTATAGCTTTCACTGAAACTTGGCTTAAACCTCACGTTTTTGATTCGGAGATTCGTTGCAGTGAATATCATATTTACAGAAATGATCGAGAGTGCAGGATCGGTGGAGGTGTTCTTTTTGCTGTCCATTCTTCATTACCATCTGAAGTGGTTAACGTCCCTATCATTGAGTCTACTGAATTTAAGTGCATACGAGTGCAATTAAGCAAGTCTTATATTTATTTAGCCCTCTGCTATATACCTCCTCAGTCTGACTTGTCGGTATATAGTGATCATATTTCTTTACTTGGGATTGTGGACTCAATGCTTAGGCCTCCCGACTCATTGATTGTGTTGGGTGATTTTAATCTCCCAAACATTTCTTGGAATATGATTGATGGTCATATCGTACCTTCCATTAACAACGCCTTTCTGGAGGGGATGACTGAACTTTGTCTGAACCAGGTTAATACCCTACAAAACAAGTTGGGGAGAGTCTTGGATTTGGTTTTTGTTGACAACATGTACAGGGCCTCCTTAAATCGATGTGATCCATTGGTTTTACCTGAGGATGTATATCATCCTGCGATTGAATTGTCATACGAGATCATAGACGGAGAGCGGGTTTCTGGATCGAAAGCTTTTAATTCTAATGACAGCTTCGATTTTAGAAAAGCTAATTTAAAAAAATTAAACTGTGTCTTATCTAAAATAACTTGGCCTTACTACAATGGCGATATTGAGCGTAATGTTTTGGACTTCAACAATACTTTATACAACTTATTTCTTAAACATGTACCTAAAGGTTCTTGTATCCGTGATGAATCAGCCTCTTTATGGTTCACTAAAGACTTGAGAACTTTCAAAAATAAAAAATCGCGTTCTTTTAAAATATATAAAAGTACTGGTCGTCATGTGGATTATCTTAATTATTCAGTCTTGCGACATAAATATCTAGAATTAAATAAAAACTGTTATGAAAAATACTTGAATAAAATGAAAATGAACATTATCCACGACCCGAAAGCTTTCTATGGTTTCGTTAATTCTAAGCGCAGAGTAAATGCATTCCCTTCCGCAATGAAATATCAAAATACTGTGTCATGTGATAACGAGATTATTGCCAATCTATTTGCCCAGTTCTTTAAATCTAACTACACCACTCAATTTAAATATAACTGTATTTCCTATCCATACAAGCTGAGCCCCAATAACTCTATTAATATTCCAGTCATATCATCAGATGATGTTTTTCATTATTTAATATCTTAAAAAGAATCTTTCAAGTACGGCCCTGATATGATCCCGACATGTTTCCTAAAAAAATGTGCAAAGCACCTGTACCTGCCATTATCGAACTTGTTTAATTTGTCCCTCCAGCAAGGAGTTTTTCCGTCAATATGGAAACAGTCTTACATAATCCCACTTCATAAATCTGGAAGCAGGTCTTCTATTGAAAACTATCGTGGTATAGCTAAACTCTCTTCTATCCCGAAGTTGTTTGAAGCTATTGTTACCAATCAAATGACTTATCCGATTTCCTCAATAATAGCAAATTGCCAACATGGCTTCTGTAAGGGCAAATCAACCATTACAAATTTACTTGAATTTACCACCTATGTTTCAAATGGGTTTAGGGAATGCATTGATACTGATGTTATATATACCGATTTTAGTAAAGCATTTGACAAAGTATGTCACTCTTTACTCATCCGTAAACTGGATCTGCTTGGTTTTCAACCTGGTATCCTCTGTTGGATGTCTTCTTATCTCTCCGGTAGGACGCAAAAGGTAGTTTTTAAAAATTTTCATTCTGGGATCATCGATGTTTACTCGGGAGTTCCTCAGGGCAGCCACCTCGGACCGATTCTGTTCCTGCTATTCATAAACGACATTTCTACAGTAGTAAAGTATTCTAAAATATTGATGTACGCGGATGATGTTAAACTTTTTAAGACTTATGCCTCGGCTGAAGAAAGATCCTTGCTACAGCAAGATTTGGACAGCATAGTCAATTGGTGCAGCATTAATTATATGCCGCTTAACCTTAACAAATGTAAATTCATGTGCTTTTCTCGACGAGCCATTCAGCCGGCCTCCTACAAAATAAATAACTACGTCCTAGAACGTGTAAGCAGTTTTGTTGACCTGGGTGTTGGTATGGATTGTAAACTCAATTTTAATTTTCATATTAGTTCCACAGTTAATAAAGCAAGGGGTGTACTGGCTTTTGTAAAGCGTTGGTCAAAGGAATTCCGCGACCCGTATATAACTAAAACACTTTTTACTTCATTAGAAAGACCAATACTGGAGTATGGTTCCATAGTTTGGAATCCTCGTTATCAGGTCCACTCAGACCAACTAGAGTCAATACAAAAACAATTCTTACTTTTTGCTTTGAGAAATCTTCGATGGGATTCGCCATACAATCTTCCCCCTTACACTAGTCGTTTAAAACTTATTAATCTTCCTACTCTTTCGAGTCGCAGAGAAATGTTAGGTATAATATTTCTGGTAAAATTAGTCAATGGATGGATCTCAAGTCCATTTCTTCTAGAGCAAATTAATTTTAATGTACCCTCCCGTGCAACGAGAAACTTTAAACCACTTTTCTTGAAACTATGCAGAACTAACTTTGAGTTGAATGAACCGTTTCGGGGTTTATGCCAAGACTTTAACAATCATTCCAGCACCTTTGATGTATCGGACTCACTTTTTATAATTAAAAGAACTATTCTATCCTCTCTTAATAACAGCTAACGATCCAATTTTCTTACTTTGCATTTCTGTAACTTTGTATTCGGCTGATGAATTCTTATTCTGTAGCTGAGCAGCTTGGGATCTCGACGCTTAACAAACTTTCTTCTGTCACGACTCGGCACCTAAGATTTGTATTTTTACAAAACATCCGTACGTTATGCGGATTGAGCCCCTCGTGCCGGTTGGGCGGGAAAGTGGGTTTCCGTTGGGTTATAAAAAAAAAAAAAAAAAAAAAAAAAACTTTAAGTAGTCACTGTGATCGAGTGTATAGAGATGTATGCTAAAGTGTGTTTTTTTTAGACGTGTGGTTTTTAATGAGGCAATACTTTTTTGGGAGTTGGTCATTTTGACAGCTGTTACTTGATTTATACTTAGTTTGGTTTGCCATTTCAAGACATCTTGAAAGAGAATATTCGGCGTGTTATTGCTGACATACGGCCCCAATTGCTGCAAAAAGGGGTCGAAAATTGGGGCTCAGCACCCGTTTGCCGCTGATATTTGATTAAGACGTGCCATTCTGTCCGTCAGTGCACACCATAAATCGATTAAAAGAAGATTGAAAATGACCGAATTCTAACAATTACCACAAATACCCCAGATCAATAACAAATAATTCAGCATTTATGGAAGAAATATGCGACGCACAGTGTACTAATTTTGGCCTTTGAGCGCTCGCTAGAGGGCAAAACCATGGTCTTAGATTTTTCATTGGAATATGTTATAGTTTCGGAAATATTTGCTTTTAAAGCTTCCCAAAAACCAATTAGCGGAGGAAGCAAAATGGAAATGAACATGTGCCTGTTTTCAAAAACTTGTTAAAAAAATAGCCAAGTAAATATTTTTAGAAACCTCTTGCTAGGTTTTGAAACTGTTTCTGTGGCAAAGCACAAAATGTAAACATTTTTTTGGGTTTTTATATTTTTAATTAATTTTTGAAAAAAGAATAATTTTTCCATTAATTTTTGACTTTATCTAAAATTAAATCTTGTGACCTACCTTGTTGTTGCTCATTATTTTCACAAAAAATTATTTTTTTGATCAAAAAAAAATTTTTAAAGTACGCCAACTCCATATGAAATTCCAAAAAAAAGTGTTTTTGTCCAGGGGGTTCTTAGCTAACTGCATATCAACTTAGCAAAGCACCCAAAAAAAAATTAAGTATAAAATGAGCGACAAAATTAACTTTTGCGCAACTAAAGGGTGTTTTTTTTTACAGGTTTGTTTTTCGAATAGAGATAAAACTGGCATTTTGTGGTCAAATCTGGCAACTCTAATGTCATTTATGTTCAGTTTGGTTTGCCATTTTATCATGAACAGGTTGACAAAAGAACAACGCTTGAAAATCGTGCAAATTTATTTCGAAAATAATGGTTCAGTTCGCGAAGTTTACCGTGAGCTCCGTCCATTTTATGGTCGACATAATCGTCCATCAGAGCAATTAATTCGGTTAACCATGGATCGTTTTCGCACTACGTTTACTCTATGTGATAATACGCATCCGCAGAGACGTCGAACAGTGCGCACCGAAGAAACAATTGCCGCTGTAGAGCAAAGTGTTGAAGAGGACCCGAATGAATCGATTCGCCACCGTGCAAAGCAATTGGAGCTTTGTCCATCAACTTTATGGAGGATTTTGCGCAAAGATCTTGGCTTGCGACCTTACAAGATCCAGCTTGTGCAAGAATTAAAGCCGCGAGACCATGCAATGTTTCGTGATTTTGGTGTATGGGCCGAAAATGAGATTGATCTCGATGCTGATTTTCATCGCAAAATTTTGTTCAGTGATGAGGCTCATTTTTGGTTGAATGGCTACGTCAACAAGCAAAATTGCCGCATTTGGAGTGAAGAGAATCCACATGAGACCCTTGAAACGCCATTACATCCACAAAAACTGACTGTTTGGTGTGCTCTATGGGCTGGTGGAGTCATTGGGCCATACTTCTTCCGCAATAATGCTGGAGAGGCAGTTACCGTTAATGGAGACCGGTATAGAGCCATGATAACCGACTATTTTGTTCCCCGAATTGGATGGCATGAATGTGGATGAGTTGTGGTTCCAACAAGACGGCGCTACATGCCACACAGCGCACGTCACAATCGATTTATTGAAGGAAACATTCGCTGAGCGCATAATTTCGCGGAATGGACCTGTCAATTGGCCACCAAGATCGTGTGATTTGACACCATTGGATTATTTTCTTTGGGGATATGTGAAGTCGCTCGTCTACACCAACAAACCAGAAACGTTAAGGGAATTGGAAGCCAACATTCGTGGCGTTATTTCCGACATACGGCCCCATATGCTCGAAAAAGTGGTTGAAAATTGGACCTGTAGAATTGGCTTTATTCGAGCCAGCCGCAGCGGCCACATGCCCGAAATCATATTTAAACATTAATGCCATAAAATTATCCTTCCAATAAAGCCAAATTGATGGACCTTAAAACGATTTTCTTGTGTTTTATTTCAATTCGAAGTTCTATACCCCTAAAAAAAACACCCGTTAGTTAGCGGCAAATACCAATATTTAGTATACCGTTTCGGTTTGCCATGGGTGCTTAGCTAACTTCACGCTCATCATACAATTGGCTTAGCTACTGACGTTAACACACATTATTATTATAGTTTTTTCCTTTATTTAAACGAGAATTACCCCTTTCAAAAGTTTTTTTTTTATTTTTATTTATTTCTTTCAGCCTTGTTTATACATAGTTCCTAAAATCTACAATTTATAGCCTAAACTAAAACATAAAGTAAAAACTACTTATTTGGACCACAAAGTATTAGTGAAAAATAACGGAGCAGGTTTTCAAAGCATATTAACACAATGATTGTTGGTATCACAGGGTTGCAGTATATTGGTCATATATGACTATAAAGTGCGAAGCAAGCATCCATACGGCGATGTACTAATTTAATCTAGTGATGCTTCTTGAGATGAGATAAGCCTCGGCTACTTAATGGTTGCATGTGGGACCGATATCGGTTTCTGGCAAAACCTTGAAGTGTACGAAGTCATTGCGATAAATTAGTTCAAAAGACCCCCGACTCACTAAATTGGAAGGATCCTACAATAATTTTACTATTTCCTTTTAAACTCATTCATATTGTCACATTTAATATCATTTGGCAACTCATTAAATATTTTCATCCTTTGTAATACAAATTACATTTATCTGCTTCTGTTTTATAAGCCGGAAGATTAAAATCATTTTTATTACGAGTATTTATGGAGTATACATTATTGACATATTTTTTATTAAATATTTGGGCAAGTTTCCCACTATAATATTCTAAATAAACTTAATTGTATAGTAAAAAAGCTGCTGCTTAACGCTCAGAAAGTTAAGTGTGGCCAACATATCTCATTATGAAGAAAGAATATTGTGGGACAGTAAATGAAATGACGTTCAATTATAGATTTACGAGTATACACCATAGTCTTGTATCTTCTACTTAAGTATTTACAGGTTCGTTGAGTGAAGTATAATTTTTTATTCAACAAAAAGAAGAAAACAATATAATATTTTAGCTATGTTTCCCACTGTATAATCAATGTGCTTATTAAAGTTCAGTTTATCATCAATTTTTATTCCTAAATACTTCAACGTTCTAACTTTTTCAATAATTTCGTTGTTTATACTTAGACTGCAATTTGTTTTCCTCAAAATTGTATTGCCGCCAGAAATCCGGCTTTATGAAAATTTTTGGAAAGGGGCGTTAAAATCACTAAAATTGGACCAGACTCTGTAAGTTTTTGAAACCCGTAAAAATCGGATACTTCTGTAACTAGTGAAGCTAATTTGCTCAAATTTGGTATGTGGTTTTGTAGTAAATCAAGAAATCCGAATATGTAAAATTTTGAAAAAAGAGGCTTACATCAAGTTCGGGTTTGCCCGAACTTAGTCTCTGATTTATTAATTTAAAAATTCAGTTGAAAGCGTGCGCCTGATATATGTATAAAGTTCGATCGAACTCAGTCACTTCTTTACTTGTTTGATTCCGATTTTTAATAAAGCTGCCAAACTATTTTATTTCAATGAGAGCGATGCCTGTATTGGATAACTTGTTTAGGAGCAGCTTTTGGTCAATTGTATCAAAAGCACGTTTCTAATCTAAAAAAATTGCTCTACATGTTTTTTTTTCTACTCAAGTCTTTCTTCTTGCAGAAAAAGTTAATGTTATAGAATTGGCGGGGTTGTACACATAATTAGGGGATTCACAAGGTGTCGTCCGTCATGAAGCCATTAAATTTGAAAAATTCGAGTTGTGTTATTTCACATCCTTTGCTGTGCAATGCAATAAAAAGAAAACAAAAAATTTAACTATGACTTTACAACTTTACGATATTTTAGGACAGCTTATGAATCCCCTAAATGTTATGTTGCCAAAAAGGGGCACGAGAGAGCATCACGTCGCAGGGTAATACTGACTTTAATATATAGTACACTTATTATTGGTTAATTTTTAATTTTTACCATAATAAAAAAAATTGTAATAACGAAAGTTTTGCATTAGTTGATATAAAACACCGAAATCTCGATGATGGCAGCCCTTTTACTTACCCATACTAGCTCTGTGCTATACATTTACAGTACATATTTACATAGGTTTACTTATGAATCATTTTTTCCAGTTAGAATTTTTTGACTATTCGGCAATTATCGATTTAACTCATATTTCGCTGGCTGGTCTATATTTTAACAAATGTTATCTCACTACAAGAGTATATGTATATATACATATGTGTACGTACACTTGTATTTATGAACATGTACCAAGATACGAGCATAAGAGTCAACAACCAGTTTGGTATTTTTGCTTTGAATTATTGCTTTTGAATTGCGCCAACAACAATTAAGCGACATCAAAAAGAAAGTTCCAACAATATTATGCGCAGAAGGCAGATATACATATGTATGCATATTGTGAGACCACCAGAAAGGTGGTAAACCGAGCACGAACGTGTACTATAATACTAAGTACATTACTGTAAAATTGGATTAAAACCTGAAAAGGGAAAAGCACTAAAAAATCAGCAAAAATCGTTAACAAAAGGTGTAAGGCGCCAAAAGAATATATGTATGTGCATACAATGTATGTATGTTTTCATATCTGTTTCAATGTAAATATACATTAGACTGACCAAAAAAAAATGAAAGTGCTTATTTTTTTGAGGCTCATGACTTTTTTGCTTAAATTATGAATAAAAACCATACCCTGAAAATTTGATGCAAAAATATTAACATTTAGAGGTCTCGCGTGGACGTTTTGTGCCTCCACCTCAAGTGCTTAAAATTACTCGTCCTTCAATCCATGCGCACGCAAAATCCATTAAGAAATTTAAGTTTTTGAATATCTGATAATATGGTTTTAAGGTCACTGAACACTCTGGGTAAGTTAATTTTCCGATATGACCCTAACATTTTGATATATTGGGACAATATCGTAAAAAAAAACGATAAGAAATTCGAAAATTACAGTTTAAAAGTTGATTATTAAAAAAAAAAAAGTTTTCAATATCTTATCATTAATGCTATTTATAACCACAGTCTTAACAAAGAAAATGAGCTATCAAAGAGAGATTTACGTTCATTACTTCTCGAGATATCTATAACAAAACTGTGCTTCCAACAATAAATTATGCTCTCACATTGTGCGTTTTGAACTTAATCAAAATATAAACAACAACAAAAAACAAATCTGCTTGGTATCGTATAGTTTTGAAACACACCTTACGTGAAAGTGAGAAAAATGAGTTCTCAACAGTGCAAAGGTTGGCTACTAGATTCGTCTCCAACATATTTATCCGTGTACGGCGAGCCAACAAATAAAGCCGTTCTGCTGAGTTTAGTGCATAAAAAATAAACCATTTACAAGTGCATCCTGCGATCCAACTGTCTGGTATTTGTTAAAGCCCGTTGTGCATCAAAAAGCGAATTTTATAAATGAACAACTGGAGAAAAATTACTCTCGCAATGATTATGTAGAATTATTAGAACTAGCGCTGTTATTTATTGGAAACCTCAAAAATAATAACATTACAATTCGCCAACCGGGTGCAGTTCATCGAGCTCGCTGGATGGCTAAGATCATTTACTGCTTTAAAATTTATATTTTTCGCGAACATTTTCCCTTGACAAAAGACCAGTTGAGTGCACTTCGAATTTTCAATGTGTTTGTAATTAACGTTTATTTAAAATATTGGTTCACTTGTGAAATATCAAAGCAAGCCCCTATGAATGATTTGAATCTTTTAAAAGAAATACGTCAATTTGACCAGGTTAACCCATTTATTTCGGAGACCGCATTGCGAACATTTCGTGGGCACACTTGGTACCTCAACGAAATTCTAGTGGGCTTGACATTTTTTGATTCCAACATCAGCCCACGATATAAGAAGTTAACAGCGCTAGTTCTAATAATTCTACATAATCATTGCGAGAGTAATTTTTCTCCAGTTGTTCATTTATAAAATTCGCTTTTTGATGCACAACGGGCTTTAACAAATACCAGACAGTTGGATCGCAGGATGCACTTGTAAATGGTTTATTTTTTATGCACTAAACTCAGCAGAACGGCTTTATTTGTTGGCTCGCCGTACACGGATAAATATGTTGGAGACGAATCTAGTAGCCAACCTTTGCACTGTTGAGAACTCATTTTTATCACTTTCACGTAAGGTGTGTTTCAAAACTATACGATACCAAGCATATTTGTTTTTTGTTGTTGTTTATATTTTGATTAAGTTCAAAACGCACAATGTGAGAGCATAATTTATTGTTGGAAGCACAGTTTTGTTATAGATATCTCGAGAAGTAATGAACGTAAAGCTCTCTATGATAGCTCATTTTCTTTGTTAAAAATGTGGTTATAAATAGCATTAATGATAAGATATTGAAAACTTTTTTTTTTTAATAATCAACTTTTAAACTGTAATTTTCGAATTTCTTATCGTTTTTTTTTACGATTTTGTCCCAATATATCAAAATGTTAGGGTCATATCGGAAAATTAACTTACCCAGAGTGTTCAGTGACCTTAAAACCATATTATAAGATATTCAAAAACTTAAATTTCTTAATGGATTTTGCGTGCGCATGGATTGAAGGACGAGTAATTTTAAGCACTTGAGGTGGAGGCACAAAACGTCCACGCGAGACCTCTAAATGTTAATATTTTTGCATCAAATTTTCAGGGTATGGTTTTTATTCATAATGGAAGCAAAAAAGTCATGAGCCTCAAAAAAATAAGCACTTTCATTTTTTTTTGGTCAGTCTAATATACATACATACATAGTATATGTAGAAAGAGTCACACTTGGACGACAAGAAGTCTATGTGATGTGATGTGATCATTATGTTGGCCGAAGGTAAAGTATTCAAACAGCAGTAAGCGAGGCCGTAGAAAAGAACAATTGGCAAAGGTAAACAAAGTCGATGGGCGTACAGCGAAACCACAAAAAATCAAATTATGAATCAAAACAAACAAACAAATGTAGAAAAAAACATGTGTTGTACTATAAATAGTGTAAGAAGGAATGATGGTTTAGATGTGAAGAGTCGAAATTGGTATGATTTAAATTAAATGATAAGGGTCATTATCATAGCTTACTTTAATTAAAAAAGTACTCTGTCATAGTTGAGTTAGAGTCGACTTTTTCGCTTAGCCAGCTCTAAATTTGGTTGTGACGAAATGAAGCCACAACGTACATATATTGGCTGTGTAAGATAAAACGTTATTTAGAGTTTGTGTGTTCGAAACATTTAAGTTGACAATTTGTGATAAAAAATAATTAATAAGTATGTAACGGGTGTTTTTTTTAGGGGTATAGAACTTCGAATTGAAATAAAACACAAGAAAATCGTTTTAAGGTCCATCAATTTGGCTTTATTGGAAGGATACTTTTATGCCATTAATGTTTATATATAATTTCGGGCATGTGGCCGCCGCGGCTGGCTCGAATAAAGCCAATTCTACAGGTCCAATTTTCAACCACTTTTTCGAGCATATGGGGCCGTATGTCGGCAATAACGCCACGAATGTTGGCTTCCAATTCCCCTAACGTTTCTGGTTTGTTGGTGTAGACGAGCGACTTCACATATCCCCAAAGAAAATAATCCAATGGTGTCAAATCACACGATCTTGGTGGCCAATTGACAGGTCCATTCCGCGAAATTATGCGCTCAGCGAATGTTTCCTTCAATAAATCGATTGTGACGTGCGCTGTGTGGCATGTAGCGCCGTCTTGTTGGAACCACAACTCATCCACATTCATGCCATCCAATTCGGGAACAAAATAGTCGGTTATCATGGCTCTATACCGGTCTCCATTAACGGTAACTGCCTCTCCAGCATTATTGCGGAAGAAGTATGGCCCAATGACTCCACCAGCCCATAGAGCACACCAAACAGTCAGTTTTTGTGGATGTAATGGCGTTTCAAGGGTCTCATGTGGATTCTCTTCACTCCAAATGCGGCAATTTTGCTTTTTGACGTAGCCATTCAACCAAAAATTAGCCTCATCACTGAACAAAATTTTGCGATGAAAATCAGCATCGAGATCAATCTCATTTTCGGCCCATACACCAAAATCACGACGCATTGCATGGTCTCGCGGCTTTAATTCTTGCACAAGCTGGATCTTGTAAGGTCGCAAGCCAAGATCTTTGCGCAAAATCTTACATAAAGTTGATGGACAAAGCTCCAATTGCTGTGCACGGTGGCGAATCGATTCATTCGGGTCCTCTTCAACACTTTGCTCTACAGCGGCAATTGTTTCTTCGGTGCGCACTGTTCGACGTCTCTGCGGATGCGTATTATCACATAGAGTAAACGTAGTGCGAAAACGATCCATGGTTAACCGAATTAATTGCTCTGATGGACGATTATGTCGACCAAAAAATGGACGGAGCTCACGGTAAACTTCGCGAACTGAACCATTATTTTCGAAATAAATTTGCACGATTTGCAAGCGTTGTTCTTTTGTCAACCTGTTCATGATGAAATGGCAAACCCAACTGAACATAAATGACATTAGAGTTGCCAGATTTGACCACAAAATGCCAGTTTTATCTCTATTCGAAAAACAAACCTGTAAAAAAAACACCCTTTATTTTTTTTAACAAATCGGAAGCGATTACGGGATTAGGAACTAAATATTTAGTTTGTTTGAAATTCTATATATCAGGTATTCCTAGTTTATTAAGACTTTTTGTCCTACATATGTTTTAAATAATCTATTCTCAAACTACTTACTTAGTTAGACCATCGAGGGAAGCAAGAAAATAATTTCAAGAAATTAACAAAGAGCAATATTTGACAGTCCGATTAATGTACTCTATGACATAACGAAAAAAGTAAATTTTTGGCGGTGACGTTACACTTCGGGAATTAAGTATAAAGTGAACACAAAAAAAAAAGAAAAAGGCGTTGCAATTGTAAATGGTATTTAACATAGTACCAAAAAAAAAGCTTATAATTGATTGAATACTTACACAGCCATGCTCCTGTTTTCATTTACTTTTTCGTTTTGCAATATAATCGAAATTTCTATTTTCTTTGCACTAATTTTTTATGTCAACATAAGCATATGTTTTGTTAATTTCAGTGCATATAGCAGCAAACAAAAATTTAACGAATTTTTCCATTTACTTTTGATTCCACTGCCTTGAAATCATCCGTCTTTCAGAAGTCTAACAACAACACCTTAACTTCACGCTGAACCTTTAGAAGAATAATAAACCTGCGAATACCAAAATCATTTTACCAAAAGGACTTAAATGACCTAATTAGAGATATGAACTGTCGAAAACTGTTTGACAAATTTTGGCTTTAAGCCTAAAGGAAAAAGTGCCGTAACAAAATAAATGAAAGTTCGATGTATATGGGAACGATTTTCCGTCATCCCTTGTCAAATTTGGTTTTGTAACATACCGGTTTTGGCTTTGTGCCATCTTCAGTGTCGTTTTCGTTATGAGACTCAGAACAATCGAATCGAATTACAAAAGTACATTTCTAGTGAAAGGCATTTATTCATAGACCCATCAAATTGAAGTCTAAAATGTGTTATCTTACATAATGGGATTAAGTTAATGTTTGTGCATATTGCACATTCTACAAAAATTAAAGAACAAAAAGGTTAAATATGTGTTGATTTAAAAATAGTAAACTTTCTTTTAGCCCACAAAGTATCCCTTTTTTTTTTTGGCTTGTGAGACAGTAGATCTAAAAAGAAACACTGGATTAAAAGGTAAATGCTAGTTATTTAGTACCACGGGATCGTATAATATTGCTTCCGTTACATATAAAATTAGAACTTAAAAAGTAATTCGACAATGCTCTTGGCAAAGATTGCACAAAAGGCATGGAATGAATTTGTTTGGCTTGTCAAACATGTTTGGGAAATAAGAACATATTGAGCTACTTTTGGATCGCTTTCAAACACACATGACGGCTAACTAGATTTGGAGCATTCAGAACAGCTTTCCATCTTCCACTTCTGCAAGAAAGTCCTATAAAAAAGTTTTCTTTTTCAACTTAGAACCTTAAAAAAAAAATTTAACTTTAAATATGTTGTTTAATTGGAAACTGGTTAATGCGTAATATTTTCTAAACAAGCTCTGCAACAGAAGTTTTAAATAGGGATTTGAAATCATCATTAAACAAATTTACGCTTAAATCACGTACCATTACCCAATCATTAAAAATGTTGGTGTGCAATGCAGTTAATTATATATGTATATGTATATATTAATTAAAGATAACTTAATCATATTCGTATCAAATTTTTTTGTTGTGGAAATCACTGGTTTAATCGAAATACAAGAAATTTTTTACACCCACGAGCAGTGTAAAATTAAACATATGAAAATCATATACTTTCTCTGATCTTTGTCTTACATTTATTTATGCTAAGCCCATTAAGTTTTTACAGCCTACTAAAAAAACATCGAGCTCTAATTATCTAACTCTTTGCGAAGTAGCCTAACTTTTCAACGGGAATTGTATATTCTTGGTCAGATCTCTTTGCATATAACTATGTATATGTATGTAGCATGTTGGTATTACTACCTCCATATGTGGGTTGCATGGCCTTTTGTAATAGCATATTATTTAAATTTGTGCATAATTATATACAAGTACAAATACCTAGTAAGTATGTACATATAAACATATGTATGTATGTATGTCCAATCCATTTTTTTGCGAAGTCTGCAACATAATATGGCAGTGGTGCTATTGGCATCGTGCATGACTAGTTTCTCCAGAAACTACATATGAACTGACTCGTACACACATACCCAAATTGAATGCATAAGTTCCCAATGAGAATAAATGGCATGCATTATAATATCGAAACAATGCATCCCAAAGTAAGCAAATAGGTAGTGTGTAGTTGAAATTTTGTAGCTTTAAAGTAATTTTTATTAAGAAACGCAAAGTATTTAGCCTTTGGTTCGATTCCCGGTTTTTTTGAATACATTTTTTGTATTTGCGAAACTAGGGGAGCAAAAAAGAACTACTGAGGGATCACCTTAGTAAATCTTGGAATGGTGTCATGAATCTTCTAGATTTGGACGAATTCCGGCGGGGAGACTAAAAATATTACTAGGCAATGAGCAGTCCTCACTGCTCACCAAACCTTCTTCTTGATGTCAATTTTCCAAGTAACTCTTCTCCAGGATAATTCTTCTTCGGGGACTAAGTCTTCCCTTTCGAATGAGTATCGTCGTCTGACATAGTCGATAAACTCCTTCAAGTCTCCGGGACCTTTTGGTATTAAACTTGCGCAGCTGTAGGAGACTTTAGAGGTGCCGTGCGATTGACCTGCTTCTATCTCCGTGAACTGAGTGAGATTAGGGAGTGTAAGAAAGGCTTGCATCATGAAGGGCGTAAGGAACTCTTACATTTTTCTTAAATGATTCAGGCCCATAAACATGTCCTCGTTTCAACTGCGCCAGAAAACATTTGCAGAAGACTAATTTGGGTCCTAGAACTGAATGCAATTTTAAGCAATTGCTTGGCTGATGGGCTGGCGAGAAATAGTACCCTTGAAGTGTTATCAGCACTTGGGAATACCCCTGATCACCTGATCCTCACCCTTAAATACATATATAGGCCTCATTTCAGCCCAGCGAGCAATGGGGTTATATGGACATGCGTCAAGGATGCATTTTAACGTTAAATTTAACCGTTCCGAAATGTTTTCTCTTGTTTCGGGTTGAAACATTTCAAAATATTATCGTTAAAGCAATTATCATAATAAATTTCATTACGTTAAGAAAAACGCTGGAGATTCACTCGTCGCAAACAGAAGCGCTGCATACTTTTAGGCACATTAAAATTAACGAAAACGGAAATTTTATAACGTTGCAACATTAACGATTTGATTTCGTTTTGATAACATGGCGCCGAAACGCAACAAACTCATTTCGTTAAGTTAATTTTGCTCGTTAACAAAACAAAATGGTATCGTTTCGTTTGTTGAGCAACCCTGACATGCGTAATTGCAATCTTTTGGCCTAGTGTAAATCGAGGTCCGACTTGTGAAGTCCTCACGTTTGCTTTACCACAAATCTCCCTCTGAACTTGGATTCTGAGAGATCACTGCCTAATTTGCATTAATGCGGTAAATCATAACATTGTCTGTTCCCTTCTGTCGTCGCGGCCTAGAAGATTACAAAGTGGATTAATCTCATCACTTTCTATTAAGCTACCCAGCTTTTGCGAGGCTAAGGTTGTTATATTTTAGCTCGCATTTTTTTAATAATCCGGAGTAAATAGGGTTCGGGAGTGGAAAGTCGTATACGCAGTTTCACTAAGATTAAGAAGTGGTTACCGTTCAAAACTATGTGGTACCAAGAATGAAGAATAAGTTTATGTATGTATGTAACCTAACTTGGGCCAAGTATTTGAAACTAAAGCGACATGCAACTCGTGACTTTTCTAGGACATCACCGTAAGCAAAAAGATCCATTCATGAATGCATAGTGCCTAAGGCCTATACATTCGTGGGCACATGACTATCATGCAAATTTCTGACTTGGTTATATTGTGAGTTCTTAAAAAAAAACTCAAGCGAGTTTACAATATACTCAGTTCATATGTATGTAAAATGAACGTATATATGTACACACGCACTCATATGAATGTATGAGTGTATCAAAAAAAATTGCGAATACTACACCCCATGCCGACCAACTGTCTGTAACAGAAAGCAGTTGAAAATTAAATTGTTTGAAAAGTTTTCGTATCTGGGAGAAGCGAGACAAGAGCTTTAGAATAAGAACATTTTTTGCTATTTTATCTCTTTAGTTTTTGTGACTAACTAAGTGTAACCGTCGACGATTATTAAACAAACAAACAAAAAGGCAAGAAAGTCTGAGCCATTTACAGTTAATTGCAAAAAGAAAGACGGTAGGTAAAGCCCAAGCAATGTAACCCCAATTTTCGCTTTGCCGCATTTGGCCGCACTCAAAGAGGTTGAACTTACTGCATGTCGTTGTGATGTTTTGCTTTTGAAACAATTTTCTTTTGTGACATGCATGGTCTCTTTTGTACTAAAAACACAAAACACACCCTCAATTTAGTATACACAAATTTGCGGTAATAACAAAAAATAAATGTAAAAACAAACGGTATTCAACAAAAAAAAAGGAAATAATTAGTGAGGCTTTAAGACATCTTGATAAGACTTACACTGCGGAGCTCCAAATAACCAACATTAATATATATATTATATATGTATATATATAAATATTTGTTTGTATGCAACTGTCGTTATTTTCAAAATTTAAAATATTATATTAGTTTCCAGGCAAATTTTATGTATCGATTAGTGTAGCAATTCAGTTTGCCTTAGCCGGCGATAGTGGTGTCTGGTAAATTCTGAATATCGCTGTCTGTACAGGAACGAAAATTCAAAGTGTGTACCTATTATAATAGGAACATCATTTATGTCTTAACTCGGCAAATTTATGGTTAATGTATTTTTTTGTTTTTTTTTTTGTTTTGTGTTCTGCAGGATTACCTAAGCGCTTCCCTCGAGACGGCACGCAAATGTGCGCAGCACTTGCATCTAATTTGTTTGCAAGATTTTAGCAGCTAAGCAGATAATGACACACGATAGAAAAATGCTCGATCGAGAAGCCGTCCGCTCTGTCATTCAGCAATGGAATGCGAATCGCTTGGATTTGTTCGCGCTCTCTGAACCGGACGAGGTGAGTTAGAAATTAAGTTAAACCGTAGTCCGTATTTTTTAAAAATCTCATTTCCTTGCAGAATCTTTTATTTCATGGCGTTATGCGGTTTTATTTCCAAGACGCTGGTCAAAAAGTCGCTACTAAATGCATTCGCGTTGCCTCTGATGCCACCGTATCAGATGTAATTGGTAAGGATAAGTTATGTACTGCTGCTTTGGCGTATCTAAATATTAAACGATTTTTCCTTTTGCACCTGTTGACATTTATATCGTTACATACATATGTATGTATTACTTCCTGCAGATACGTTAATCGAAAAATTCCGTCCTGATATGCGTATGCTGTCAGTGCCGAATTACGCCCTCTATGAGGTACATGCAAATGGCGAGGAGCGCCGGTTGAACCCTGACGAAAAGCCATTGCTCGTGCAGTTGAATTGGCACATCGATGATCGCGAAGGGCGGTTTTTGCTCAAAAACATTGACCAAAAAACCACGGTAAGCAGAAGTTCCAAAGAGAATATAAATGTTTATATAGAGAGAGATATAAATACGAATGTTTTTATTGAATGCATGCTTTTATTCATAGTTAAAATTAAGCAGCATCAGAAATACTAACCCTCAAACTGATAAAACATAACATATGTATGTACATATGTATAAATAGCTTTTTGAAATGGTATTTTCATTAAATATTTATGCTTATAAGCATTTTAAAATTATTTTAGTTTTATGCATAAATGGATTAGAATACAAAATATAAAGCTCACCGTATGCACAGCGGCCGCCGTGGTCGAATATGTAACGGTGGTGCTACTACATCTTACTTTCGGAGTCAGCATAAAACTGCAGGTCCCTCCTCCTTGGACAAACACTGAGCTGTGTACATATAAAAGGTTTTATTATTAGTATTATTATTATTTTGAAAGAGTCGAAAAAATAATAGGATCACGGTATTTTAACCAATTTTGGCTATTTTTCTTTTATTTATTTAATGTTTAAATTTTTTTTATAAAAGTTTAGGTCATTACATAAAAATATATTCAAGTTTCGCCTAAATTTTAAACATCTTTTCCAGGACTGGGTATTTTTTTAGTATGCAAATTTGAAGCCCTTTCAAAGTAGCTCCTTAAACTCCATTTTTGTTTTTATTGAGTTCTTGAATAATTATTTCTCCATCGTTATATATATAAATTAAAATATTTGCTCTACTTACCCAACTTTGCAGCCAATCGAACAATCAGATATGAACTTCAAGCGGAAGCTGTCTAAACGTGAGAAGAAAGAGCAGAAAAAGAAGGAAAAACTGGCAAAATTAAATTCTGAATGTACAGCTGGCACTAACGGAGGCATTGCCAACGGTTTCGGAGAGGGTGAAACCCAGGTGGCGGGAAAACTGTATACCGAATTGCCGGATACGTCTTTTACGCGTTCCATTTCGAATCCAGAAGCTGTTATGCGTCGGCGGCGACAACAAAAGCTCGAAAAGAAGTTGCAGCAATTCCGGTCACGTGACGGCGGACCTGACACCGGTGGCACACTGAAGATTTACGGCGAAAGCCTATGTCAAGATGTGCCATACAAAACGTTGTTGCTGTCGATACGCGACTGTGCGCAAGCGGTCGTTAGGGAAATGCTGTCAAAATATGGTCTGGACAAAGCTGATCCTTTACACTATTGTTTGGTGCAGGTTTGAACGAATGCAATGCAATGCAATTTTTTTATTCATATTTAAAAAAACATCATAATTCTAAGGGAACTATATTTTTTTGTAATAGGTGAATAGTGACGGTACGGAGTATATACTCGACGATGATGAGTGCCCCCTATCAATATTGATGAATCATCCAACGTCAAGAGGTAAGTACGTCTAGCTCAAATACATAAGTTTTAAAAAATGCAATAGCCTCACTTTAATGGAAACCTGCGGTGAATGTGTAACTTAAATATTTCCGCGAATGTACGTATATATGTTTTCATGAGTACATGTATGTTCGTATGTATGCATATGTACTTAATAAACATACGATTTGGTAAAAAAGTACAAAAATAGACGCAAGCAATTCTATTGTAATAGTCTCATTCATAAGTTCATGCTTCAATCATCGCATGAAGAAAATAATTTGCCTGTCGTAAG
Source organism: Philophylla caesio (assembly GCA_963971545.1). Taxonomy (NCBI): domain Eukaryota; kingdom Metazoa; phylum Arthropoda; class Insecta; order Diptera; family Tephritidae; genus Philophylla; species Philophylla caesio. The sequence goes on along the minus strand of OZ020604.1, from coordinate 159,525,601 downwards.
CAAACATGTTCGCATCTACATACATAACTAAGTATGCTCGTTTGTATATCTGATCTTCGCTGTGTTGTCAAGAAGTTGGAGTTGCTCATATATTAATGCTGCATTGCATTTCAATACTATGTGTTAAGAAAAGTTTTATCAATAATTATGGTTCGGCGGGAACAGACCGTGTGTGTCGACACAGAATGCCCATACAAGTTTTTGTGTATTGCATTTTTGTTTATATTTTTGGGAGGCCTGGATTTTATAGCTGCATAACTTCCGTATATGTTGTTTAACCTGACTATTGGGTTGGGAGTATTTGGATGTAGTTATTAAATTCAGTAGTGAACGGAAACGAAAAGTGCTCGCGTTGAATCATTCGCAGAAATGTGTAAAAATATGTGGGAAATTTGATAAACTTTTATTGAATTGGTGATTAAAACAAGCAATATTGCATTAAATAATGTTTTATCATTTATAAAGCAGAATGCCGAGGAGAACTTCTAAATAATGCTGTAAAAAATTAAGTAAGTTTAGAAGACTATTTATGTTTAAATGAAAAATTAAATATAGTAACATGAAATATAAAATGGGTTTCATGAACATTAGAAGTTTTTGCAAGTGAACATTTTAATGAATTAAACATCTTATTTCTGACTTGACCAAGTTTTTTTCATTACTACATTTTGAAGAAATAGCAAAAAAATATAAAGATCGTTTTAAAAGGGAAATAATTACATACTTTTGTAGCCTATAGCCAGAAGTGGGTTGCCTTGCGTAATGAAAATTTTACAATAGTTGCCTAGCGGCTACTAGTCTCCTGCTAGCATCCATACATAATAGGGGTTAATAATAATAATAAAGTATGAAATACATGATGCGAGGCTCGTGAGGCCGTAACTTTTGAGACACCAAACAAAACGCAAACACAAGCCTGAAATTATTATGCTTAATCGCATCTTTAATAGAATTAAAGATATTTCAATAAACTTGTCAATTGACCAAAACCGTTCCCGAAATTTTTTTCTCGTTATATGTACATACATATATATGTATGTACATATGTGTGTTATTTAAAGAAGCCTAAATGGAGTTGAGTTAATTTCTCTTTAAAGCAATAATTCATTGAGTTCCCAAACTTTGGCTATTTTATTTCATGGGCACAGATATGTATGAATGTTATTGAAAAAAATCTTGAATGCGACAGCATTACTTTTGTTCTCTTCAATATAAGAAAATTATTACTTCCTCGCATTCCGGTCACTGTCCTCAACACTATTCAAATACAAATTACTTGTATATTCTTAGTATGTGTGTGTTCTTATATTTAAGCTCCCATTTGTGGTGTGGAGTATATTTTATATTTTTAGTTTCAACTGAGGCTATCTTAATATTATTTAATAAAACATAATAACCATATGCTATGATTTATAGATATCGTAACAACGTTTAACAAAATATTTCGAAATAACTGATGGGCTGTTTTTTTCTAATGCAGTCCTTTATAATATTTTTAACTCCCTTAACTCAAATTAACTTAATTCAATAGTTACACAATATGGGTGTCAGAAGAGAGAGTTTTAAAAGATAAAGAGTAAAAATATTATTCAAGATGGTTGTTTCAAAAGTCGAATTTAAGTGAACTATAAAAAGTTTTATGAAATATTACAATATTGGTGAAAATGAAAATGTTCGTCACAAGAGGCTAAAATTGTAGATAAATAATTTATGTCCTTACCACGACAGCTGGCCAACTCTAACTTTCCGCTTGTAAGCGATTTTTTTAAGCACTAGCAAAGCTCGCATCGCACCCCTCGACCAAAAGACAGTCGACATGGCTCCTTGGGACTTATTTGACAAGGAAATAGTTTTGATACAATTGGGCAGATAAATCAGCTTATTAAAAGTGTTTACAAGATTTGAAAAACACATGATATTATTTTGAAAAAATAGTGAATATTGATTGATTATTGTACCATTTTCCTAATATTACAGAATTTCGCGTTTTTTTTAGAGGCTTTCACAACTTTTTCAATGTCAGCCATAAGTTTTGTAAATAAATTCAGTTACAGGCATCCAAGGCTTATTCACTGTGTATTGGAAAGCGTTCGACAGCTAATTGAGACAACGAAGAACTTCCTATGAATGATGCGCATGCTCTGATATAAGAGTACAATGCAATCATCGTCGTTCTCTTGAGTTGCTTCACTGCCAATCAAGAGCCTCCTACTAACTTGTGGTTAGAAGTAAAATAAATAATAATGGTATAATATTTTCTTACTAGATTTAGCATAACATAACATAATTATTTGTATTGACATCCAAGTGGTCAAACGATGCTGAGAGAGCAGCGAAAAAAGTTTCACAAAATGAAGGAATTCGCCATAGCGCTGGAAAACTTGTGAATTCATTTCGTTTGTTTATGTTTAAAATCGCCACATGTTGCCCCCAAGCATGTATGTATATTCCTTACGAGAGACTGAGCAAGCACAATGTAAAAACTAATAAGGTGAATTGTGCCATGTGTGTATGACACTTAAAAAGGTGCAATGCAATGGTGGCGTAAAACAGTTTTCTTACATATGTATGCACATACGAATATATATCGCGATTGCTGGAAGAATGTACGGCATAATACTTTAAACTTGGAGAAAATGGACTTTAAAGAAAAAATTTTGATCCATACATTTTTAATTAATATCGCAATGATACATACAAACGCTACATTCTTAAAAAATATTGTTTTTACTTACTTATGTATATACATATGTATGTACATGCATATGTAGAGATGATGACACTGCCAGCAAACACGCTGCTTTTAATTAAGGTCAGGTAAGTGCCGCTAAAAAATTAATTAAAACGCTGTAAGACACTAAGCTGTATCATCGTCTTGTAACTGTATTTATATACAAACATATACAATAAATGCGCCTCTATAAAGAATCGTCCATGGTATTCCATTACAAATCGAGCAGCATAGATATCAGAAAATATCACTTACGTGCATATGTATGTATGTACGAATATATGTATGTTATCGCTATGTTGATAAGATAAATTCGGCAAATATTACATGCTCGACATACTTTTTTTTTTGGAAAGCATACTCGTACATAATGAGCGCATGTACATATACATTTTTGTGGAACATTTTTCACCCTTGGTGGACGCTAACGCGCGCACTCACAATCTCTGTTTTTCAGTTCATCGTCATGTGTGATTGCCTCATACTCTGTTAAGTTGTCAGTTGCTAGGCATCGCTGAGTTTGCCTTCAATCAAGGCTAAAATATCCTTCATGTTATTGTTTTATCGCATACCATTATTGTACTACACTTCAGCGCTCATCAGTGCCATTCTCGCTGGTTTGGTCGTAGGCGCCGCTATTTCGAATTGTAGAGTGCAAGTATTTATATAGTTTGCGAGTTTTGCTCTCCGACTGTCCTTACTAATCGTCTGGCAATAGTCACAAAGAATCGGTGCTCACAAGCACACTGCCACTTTTCCGTCGGTGACAAAATTGTTGAGATAAAAAAAAATGTATTTATATATTTAGTCAATATGGCCTGTAAATATATTTCCTAAAAAAATTTGTGTGAATAAAAAGAGAGAGAGATTCATTATTTTTATAGTTTTTACTCTAAAATGTGAAAAAGTTGATGTTTGAGTGCGGTTTTGTGTTTCTTAAAGCAAAGAATGCAGGAGTGCTACCTAATTGTCGGCGGAGTGTGGGTGTGTGGTTTATTGTATTCTAATGAGTGTCGTTGGTTAAAAGTATCTGCGCAAACAGCTGCAAAATGATGGATTGGGGCATCAGGCGTAAGTGAATAAATAACGAATGCTGCTTGCCATAAAAGCAGTAGAAATTATGTATGTAGTAGGAATAATGAATATACAAATTGCACGAACTGAAAACATTACACGCAATTTCTTCTTAAATTGTTTGAGTGAAAGTGAAAAATTTATTCAAGAATTATAATTGATATGAAAGATAGAACGACTGTTAATTGTATCATCGCTGTGAATAACTTTGTAAGCGACATATTTTCTAAACCATTTTTTTGCTTGACATCGCAAAATTATTCAATTCATTTAGATTTTAGCCAAATGCCAGTAGTGAGTGGAACAATATTTCATGTGCAAGGCGTTGGTGTAAAAATGTTAATAATTATAACTGATATTCTGGAAGTCGTTGAAAAATATACTTCTTAAAGCGGACGCTTTCGTAGATGGTTTTGTATTGTCTGATCTCTACGCAAAATCTCGAAAAACATTCCAGATAAACAGTTATCTCGCTGCACTGAAATGCTCAACCAATCCGAAAAGTATTTTCAACGAAGTCTTGACTAGTCAATGACCGTTATGTACAATGAAAAAATACCTCAGCACACCAATTATTAGAAACATTTTACCATACAACGCTACTTCATAAATCGTAAATTCGAAATTCGTAGACTGTTTCGCAATTCGTAATACCGGTGTGTCGGAATCCTACGTAGCTGTTATTTTGGTGCATTTTTGTACGAACAATAACGTGTTGGAACGGAATGTGTTTTATAAAAATTAAACGTGTTTAAGTGCAAAAATAAATACATACAATAATGTATGTATGACATACATATGTATGGTGTAAGTTACGCTAGGCAAAGAAAGAAATGAGATTTGTTAAAACGTACATTGTTAAAATACGAGGAAAACTTTGAATGCGTTTTTGTTGAGGCAAAAACTTGTCACAAATCTTAAAACCATTAAGCTCAAATGCATCGAAACAATGAGTTAGGCAACTATTACGCATTTATCATAACAATGTATGCTACATATTCATGCAATTGCTGGCTGAATAATCTACGTACGTCTTCATAAAATCAGATGTTGACCGATTTTACATAAACACGCATATGCAAACCAGCACATCGAGTTATAGCACGCACCGCTACCAACAAAAGACATTTTAATAATTTTTAACAAAACCTAAAATATTTTTTGTACATTAATAAAAATAACAGCAGTTCAATAAAGTGATAGGTTTAGGTTAGGTGGTAGTCCAAAGATGGTCCTCACTTAGACTTGATTTAAAGTGATAAGGAAAAAATCGTACAGCATATTTCAATATATGGTACATACAAATAATTCAGGAATGCATCTTTCTTTTTTAATTCTAATATTTTGTTGGGAATCCTTTGTTGGTATCTGCAGCTTGTAATCGTTTAGACATGGAAGCAACAAGTTTTTTTCACAATAATCTGGAGAAATGCCATGCCATTCTTCTTTCAGTTCTTTTTTTTACGTCGGAAACGTTGGAAATTTAGCTCGATCTAAGTTTTCTGTCTAGATTATTCCAAACATGTTCGAATACATTAAAATCTGGCGACTGAGCAGGTGTTTGCAGTACTTTAGGGCAATTATAAAGGGTCCACAATGCGGTCCACATTATATGCAGTATGCACCCCCATACCATTAGTGATCCTCCTCCGTGTTTTACTGTCGGCAGTAAATTTTTGTATCCATTGGGGTTTCACCAAATATTTTTCTTCACTTTTCTCAATATCCATCGTTCATCACTAGCAGTTAACTTTTTATTTGTGGAAACTTTAGTTTTATTTGAAACTCGCTTTTTCTTATATCTCGCAATGATGTATTGGACCGTACCTTGACTCCGATTCACAATTTTGGCGATTTCACCATAAGATTTGCCTTCCTTATACTGGTTGATTGCAATTTCACGCACTTCGATGGATGTTAGCTTCATTTTTGCGAAAAATTCGAAAAATCACACAATGAGAACATAAACATTTAAATAATACAATTTTAATACTCGAAATAAGTACAAATCAGACCACAGCACCAATTTTTTTGAAGCGAAATTTCTTGAGATTACCCGAATTCAAAGAAAGAAGCTGCTGTACGATTTTCAGTGACGCCTACTTAAGCGTGCTTTATGCAATGTTGTCAATTTTACACAAAAAAAAAGAAAATATTTATGGAACGATTGTTGTCGTATTTTACAACCATTATTTCGCCGTAACATAGAAGTTGCTAATAATTTTCGCAACTGTACAATTTTTAGTTACATTCACTGTATATGAAAATACAGATTTTAAACTTAAATTCCTCTGGGTAGTAAATCAACAGATCTGAATGGTTTTCGCTAAACACATCCGCGTTTAAGAAAGGTGATGGGCCCCCATTTCTTTCAAAAGTGTTAATTTTTTGGTAACATACATATATGGTTGCTGTATTAAACAAATCCAGCTTTAATTTAGGTTGAGTTAAGGCTTTTAGCACGTCAGGTTTCTGAAATGTGTTTTGAGTGTTTCTATCCCCAGTTTTCTCAAAATTATGACGTGATGAGCACTTTGGACCACAAAATCGGGTTCAGCTCTCAAAAACATATCGGACGGTATTCTTATACATATGTATATGTATGTATGTATAAATCAAGTGAATTTTTTAGGCCCGTGTTATAAATCGATTAAGGCTAAAAAGTCTTCACGAAAGAAGGATGCTACATATTTTCGAATGATAAATTCGACGTAAGATTTATTGTAGTAAAAAATTGTGACAGTGATGATAAACATTTGGCACACATGTTTTGCGCGTTATTTTTTTAAATTATTCGCATCCAATGATGTTTATGAAAATAAAGTGTTCTCATGTACGAAAAAAAATTAATAAAATATCATTGTATTTGGTGAGGAAGGTGGAAATGATCATCAATGTCGATAGATCAGTTTCTGAAACGTCGCAATAAAAATTTCCAGCAAAAAATCTCTGATAATTGTAGTTATTATCTATATAATGTATGCATACGTAAACTTACAAAGAATCATATATGTATGTACATATTTATGTACCCGTGACCTTTATTTCTATTCTGTTTTTTAACATTCAAATTTTTATTTAAATTTAAATGAATGTGTAGTTTTCGTCTCCTTTTTTGTAACAATACTCGATGTTTGTCAACTATACGGGGTGGAATGTTATAATCCAAAGTCAATTGTTCAAGCTGTAGTAGGGGACAGGGTGATGGTTGCGAGTGCTGCAGTGTGGTTATTGTGTTGAAGCCAAGATTAAAATTCTTTAAACTCGAATAAAGGGGTTTGAAATAATTATAAAACGTTAGTTTTGCCGCATGTACAACCGCACTTTTTGTGCGATGTTAATATCCACTTTTCCCCAACCTGTAACTGGAAATTCACTCACGTTCGTATGTATGTACATATGCACAACCTCTACATCAAATGGCTAGAGAAGCCATCCGGCAACAAATGCAAACAAAACGCAATGCCAATAGAAATCCAAAACAAACACAAATTAAAACCGCTTTCTTTTCCATTTCGACACAATATTTTGTCGAGTTTGCTCAGTAATCATTTTACTTCGAAACGAAACGGTTAAGGTCGTTCTGTGTCCTGGAGCAGAATACGCCGTGAGTACGACTGACATTGACTGAGCTTCAGGTGTGACTTTCCATATCTACTTATATCTTTTATTTTAACGGTCGTAACTTTGAGAGCCAATTGTGTACTTCCCTCCGTGTAAGTAAATTTTGTTAATGATTTCCATTTTTCCCCTCTTAAGGAATACAATTAAGCAGTAATATTATTATATGTATGTATGTAAATTGTAATCGTAAAAGGATATAATAAACATACACTAGAAAAATGCCTTTACGTTTTTCAAATATCGTTTTAATGCTAGCTTACACATTTCTATGGGATAGAGAGATTGCAGGAGAGCACACATACATACTCGTACTTATAAACGAGCATTTGTTTAATTTATAAAAAGAGCAAAAACATTTCAACGAAATACGTATGTATCCTATGCACTTTTCGTATTTTTTTATAAAAAATCGATATCAGCTGCGAATACCCAAAGGAAGAGACTATTACAGGTGCCAATGTGACAATGGCGACAATGCTTTATATACTTTGTACATAAAAGAATATATATGTATATGCTTATATATAACGGGGGTTCCGTTTAGTGATACTTTTATTAGTAAATTTAATGGCAAATGCGTGCGTGTCGTCAAGTGTGACATTTTTGTTCACTATTGTATTGCATTTCATGATGGAAAGACTTAGTCCGACACTGCGTCAACAAATTTTTCTGCTGTATTACGATAACTTGCGTTCTACGAGAAATTTGTTGAATGCGCTTAGAACAACTTATGGCCCACCTAATCGAAATACAGAACGGACTATTATCTACTTGTATTGGCATTTGCTATTAAATTTTAATTTTAAGCTAAAGAGTTGCCAAATTAACACAACCAGCATCCCTTGGGCAAAATTTTAAACTTGTCCGTTTTAACCACATAAAATCTACTGCTTGGCATTAATATTTTTAATATACTTAAATTAAAGATAGGAAAAATACAAGCAAATCTTAATGGGTCTACCAAATTATTAGTTCATTATGAAAAGAATTGAGTATTATTCCTTTTTTAATATTTTTACGAATGTATCTAAGTAAATAACGTTATATGGTGCATAGGAAGTAAAAACTATATCTTAAATAGAAAAAGTGTTATAAAATTAAAACTTGCCTTAGATTTTACACCATTTAGAATATGTACATATTTGTATACAAGTTACTTACTTTGAATTAAATATGTTATCGGAAAGTTTAATCACTAAAGCTAAAACAAAATAAAAACATGTAAATTTGTATTTTTCGAATACATCTACCACCTTGAATGCATTTCTTTTGATTTTGAATATAACCGACATTAACTTTCGCTCTTACACCGTTATGCTAATTATTGCTCAACCATTGTCTTCATCATTTAAGTTCTGGGGTCGGTGCTTCAATTTTATCGCAGGTTACTATGCGTTTCTTTCTGTTCTAGTTATGTATGCATTTTTAAGAACATCTTCACATATTGCTGACTTTGAGTGAAGAGTCAAGAATGATAAAATACCAGATTGTGCTTTTCGAAGCTTATGAAAACGGTAAAGAATATAAACATAAAGAAGCTAGGAATTAGGGAATGACAAAACAGTTAACTTTGACGCTTCTACATTGGTCAAGTCATTTATTCGCTGCATCATGATTTAAATGGGCTAAGTCGATGTTAGATGAAAGAAAACATAAACATACATTTTATGTACATATGTCTCTCCTATAATATTTGATAAAGTTAATTTAGTACCTTTGTACTCTAAGCCGACGATATGAGTGCTTTTTAATAAGTTTTTATGCAAACACATGCCGATATTCTTCTGAAGAGAGATTATTTCAACATTCGTTAGCAAAATTCAATAAATTTTCACCTTACACTTAGGCTGTGAGAAGCCCATTGTGGTACCACTGGCATAAGCCATGCATTCCCTCCCTCCCTTCTTTCAAAAATTGAACCATCCAGTGCGCTTGATGTAGAGTAGAAAGTTGGAAATGTTTGCCGAGTTCAAGTCAGCTAAACAGTCCAAAAAGTAACTATTAAAAACTTAACTGCGCGTCTTGGCCAAGCCAGGGCAGTGGCAGAGATAATGCTCAATACTCTCCACCTCCTCCTCGTTTCGGCAACTGCGGCAAAAATCATTTGTTGGGTAACCTAGCCTTTCCCCATGCGTGCCCATGAGACAGTGCCCGGTTATCACCCCAACTACTAATCTGAGAGAGGAGCGGCTAAGCATCGTGAGAGCTTTAGAGCGCTTCTTATCGGCTTCTGGCCAGATTTGTCTTGTAATGTGGCAGGTGGGCTCCGATGCCCACCTTAAATTTACCTTACCCATAAGCTCAGATCTTAATCTGTGTTTATAGGATGCTAATGGTATACCCGCCTCTTGAGCAGAGTTTATCACAGTTAGTTCCGTCCCTTTCGTTGCTAGTTCATCAGCCAGGCAATTGCCAGGGATGTCCTTATGGCCAGGGACCCAAACAACATGTACGGAGCAAACATCCGCCAGCTGGTTTAGAGCTGCTCTGCATTTAAAGGCTAACTTGGAGGTTGTACCGTAGGAATTCAGAGATTTGATAGCAGCCTGGCTGTCAGAATAAATGGTAATGCCTCGTTCTAAGGAGGTGCACGTTGTAAGGACACGAGCTGCTTCCATTATTGCATTTAGTTCGGCCTGAAAAACACTACAGTGGTCCGGTAAACGAAGACTGAGGTTTAGATCGAGTTCACCAGAGTAAATCCCACTACCTACTCTTTCGTTTAACTTGGAACCATCTGTATATACAGCCGTCGATCCTGGATCCAGGTCCACGGTACCCATCCATTCGCTCCTCTCTGGGATTCTTTTGGAGAATCTATTTCCGGAGAATGGAGGGTGTAGAAAGTAATCCCACCTCATCGGGTTGTCGGGCAGAGTTTCCAGGACCTTTGGTTGCCCGGAGTTGAGATTTCTCCACGGAAGGATGGCATTTAGCCTAGCAGCATTGCAGGCCGCCAGAAATTTTCCGCAGAGATCCACCGTTGGGAGATTTAACATTATTTCCAGAGATTTGGTGGTTGTAGAGGGCAGTGCTCCCGTGATGAGCATTGCGGCTGCCCTCTGGACCCGTTATAGTTTGGCTCTGGTAAGAGTCCTGCTCAATGCCGGCCACCATACGATGATCCCGTAGAAGAGAATGGGTCTTGTCACAGCTGTGTACAATGTGTGGTTTTATACCCAATTTCTTCCCCACGGCCGTCTTACAGGCGTATAGAGCAACAATAGCTTTCTTGGAGCGGTCTTCAATGTTCCGCCTACAGTCGAGTTTTTTATCTAGTAAAATTCCGAGATATTTGACTCCGTTTACGGATGGTAGTTTGAAAGCGGGAATTTTGTATTTCCTTGTAAAGAGCACTGCTTCGGTCTTGGTGAGATTGACATTAAGTCCACATTCCACAGACCAGCGGGCTACGATATTTAGAGCGTTTTGCAATAAATCGCCTAGGACTTGAAGGTGTTTTCCCGTTGCTGTTATTGCCAAGTCATCAGCATATGCCACTACCTTGCAGCCGGTGCTCTTGAGGTTTAAGAGTAAGTCGTTTACAGTAAGGTTCCAGAGTAAAGGTGACAGAACACCTCCCTGGGGTGTACCTCTAGCCACATGTTTGGATTTAGAGCTGTCCCCTATTGTTGAGAAGATTGATCTTTTCCTGAGTAGGAGCACCACAAAGTCCACCAGTCCCTGCTGTATCGCCACCATACGGAGTGATTCGATAACGGCCTCGGGATAGACATTGTTGAAAGCTCCCTCCATGTCTAAAAAGATCCCCAGCGTGAACTCTTTTATGGCCAATCCTTTCTCAATCGTTGAGACGATGTCATGGAGAGCAGTCTCCACGGATTTGCCCTTTGAGTATGCATGCTGGTTGGAGGAGAGTTTGTCTTTCCTAATATTTCGCCGAAGATGCTCATCTATGAGCCTCTCAAGGTTTTTGATAAGGAATGAGGTGAGGCTTATGGGCCTGATTTCGGGACCGTTTTCGGAAACTGTTCGTGACTATTTCATAACCATTTCGGGGCTATTTAACATAGGTCAGGTTCGTTTCCGGACCAGTCCTTATTTCAGGAAAATTTTTGGACTTTTTTACGATTTATCAGAGTCATTTCGGTTTTTGACATTTCGATACAATTTCATGAAAAGTTGAGATTCATTTTGGGAGCCTGTTCTGGACTTTTTCAATAAAATTTAAAATGTGTAAAGCTCATTTAGAAAAATTTAAGAATATTTCGGTATCATTTTAAGACTTTAAGATTATTTCGAAACAAGTTCAAGACTTTTTCAAAACCACCTATTTTTGGAAGTTTTCCCGAAATGGTTATGAAAAGTTTGTGATGTGGTCCCGTCAAAAAGAGTAAAGAAACTTTTCTTTAATTTCTAACCTAACCGATTTATGAAAGTAATGCCTTTCTGGGCCCTAAACGGATGTTGGCACATTACATTCAATAAGTGCCTTGTAATCACGCCATATTTTACTTGATATCTATATGTATTTCATTACTCACTCGCCGTTTTTTTTAACGTTGCCTCAACTACTGAACTGTATCACTTCATAACAGGAGCAGTGCTTTACTCATTATTTCTTAAATTTAATTTTAATACTGACATATCTTAATACACATAAATTTATGTCAGACTTCATATTTACATACATATATTATTAAAATTATAAATATGTAATACCAATTAAGCGAATAGTAATAAATATGCAAGGTTTAGATAACTTTCAAACAAAATTTCGCGGTTTTTAATAGAACCCGGCAATTTTATACACCCAACTTTATTTAATGCTTTTCAACATCAACGTACGATTTTTATAAACTTTTAGTCTTTTCTAATTGAATTAAACCGCTGTGTTGGAATTTGTATTCAAACAAGCTTCAAGTATTGTTGAAGGACTGGCAGACAAAACTTTTCAATGTGGAAATTGCATTGCATGGTGTTACTGGTCGGGCACAATAGGGAAGAAAGAGCATGTCGTTGTCGGCATGTATGTATGTATGTACATCATTAGCACATAAAATTAGAGACGAAGCACTCATTAAGTGCATAAGAAACTATCAAGGCAATAATGAGCACCAGTAGTCAGGCCACTCCAGGAAAGTACAACTAGGAAGCATGTGAATGGTGCTCAGTGTGCTCAGTTATTATTTAAACATACATGCACATATAAAGGTTTATAAAAGTGCAGCTTTTGTAAAGTATACCCTGCTGCAGGAGTTTATAAATGAACGAATTTTCCCACACAGATATAACTTATATATGTATATAAAAGAGCTTCTGCTACCGTTTTTTATCTTGATAAGAAAGCAATTTACTCAATCGCTTGCTTAATTAAAAAAAAGCTTTCTTTTCTTTGATTTGCTAATAAATTTAATATTTTTTAATTTACATTTAAATAAAAAGTCAAGTACTCTTATACAGCTGATCAGTTAAAGTCACTTTAATCTTCCGCAAACAAATAATCATAAGAGGCATAAAATATTTGGAATTATTTATGAGAGAAAATATTATTATATTTTTTGTTTGAAATAAAATATGTTTAGTGGTCGATTTAAGTTTCTCATGCAATATACATGTATGGGAAAACAATTTTTTTTCGATCTAAAGAAAATCAATATTTTTAGAATCGGATAAGTTTATCTTAAGGACCAAAAACAAATTGTTTGTTTAACCATTTTTTAATATTCACTATTCATTATTACTTGCATAATATTAACGATTATCAGGCATGTTCTGAAAATCGTACAATTTCAATTCGGTACGATTTGTTAAGTACTTTCGAAGATGCTGCATTTCAAATTTCACTGTTATGATATTAGAATGATTTATATTACAAGTTTATGCATCTTTTGCAGTTTTAAGGTAAAATACTTAGTCTCTTTATAAGAAGTAATTAAAAATATTTACCATATCGTACCGAATTAAAATTTTCAGAACATGACTATATTTTTTTTTTTGGATACATAATAAAAATGTAACATAAAAATTGGTTGAACAGTTCTGTGAAATCTTTTGAACTTAACTAATTTAATTGGTACACGGCCACTCGATTTCTGGCACCAGTTGGAAACACCTAGTCTTTCACCGTTTGGATTTTCAAACGCAAATGAAGCCTTTCTCTTCCTCTGACACCACCAGCGAGTATTGCTTTGAATACTTTTAGGAATGAAACTCCCTCATCTATTCGCATGACATGACCAATCCAACGGTGGGGCCTGGGCATTATTACACCAACCACTTAGCACTTTTCACTTTGCAAAATTTTTGATAACAGGTTTTTTTTAAAAAGTAAAGTTGAAAAGTGTTGCCCTATAAACTTATCAATAAGCTTATCTACTTGTCAAAACTGACGAGCTCTTTGGATAAGTTGATTTCTTTTGCTTTGCAAATATAGAAAACTTTTCCAATCATGTGCTAAGCGCTCTCAATGAGAAGTGGAGCAAAGCAATGTACGTTTCAATAAGAATTCTCAGTTTCTCTTTTATTATTTAGAGTGTTATGTCGCGTGCACAAAACAAAGCCAATAAATTGGCCGTTTTACAAGTTATAAAGGGGAAAAAAGTGAGTTTATTTTGATTATCATATGTAGAATGTGCAATATGCAATAAATATATTTTTCTACATTTAAGGATTATTTATTTGGATCTTTCCAAAATAAGGCAACTTGAAAAACGCAAAAGCAAGATGGTTGGACTGAAGTTCTAAAGACGGCAATTCCATGAAGAGTGGTTAATAATTGCTGCAGGGGGTTTAAGCCCATTTACGCTTACTAGTGTATTGCAAATGCGCTCCTATTTTTAACAAAATCTTTTCAATTTGGCTACGAGTTAGCCTAACATTTTCTACCACACCAATATCCAAATTGTAATTGATTATTTCCTTTGTAACACGCGAATTGTGCAAATGTTCGTCTTCCAAAATATTAAAAAGTTTGTCTTCCAAAATATAAAAAGTTCGAATCGAAGCATTTTTTATCCATTTAGTCTACCAGGCGCAGCCGATAGTTCCTGATGATGACTTCAGACTGAAGTCGAAATATTGACGAATAAATAAAAAAATTTACATATTATTCAATTGTTTTATTTTTCCGGCCTTGAGCTCATTAAAAATCTATATATATTCTACTCTAATTAATATTTCACGAAGCTCCAGCACGTGCTAAAGCACCGATTAATTCGTTCAGACTAAACTTGTCATTTTTATGATAGGTGAAATTATTTTTAGCAAAACAATGCAAAACTTAGCACATTGAGAGAAGTGATAAGTAAAAGTTGTTGGTGCAACGAAATGCACTTTTCGTACAACGCTTATCAATAGCATTGAGTGATATTTTACTTAGCAATACTCAATTGGTGCAATAGGGCCATGGCGTTAAAAATCCAAATTAAATAGAAAACTTCCTGTTATTTAAATGTGAAATCAAAAATCTTAAATCGTCACCTCTTAATATTAATGTTAAGATTGTAAACTGAACAAACATTTTTTTATCGACATTAGGACGATATTTTCATGGCATCTAAGGAAAAAAATTTAAAGTTTTTTTGACCCTACGTAATGTACGTATACATAACTCGATTCAAAACTAGTGTTCAGTTGGTACCCAGGAATCTTAACCAAGATCAGCCGGATTATACCAGCTGAATGATAATATATATTTTTTGTTGTTGAAGTTTCCGATAGGGCAAGAATCTATTGAATTTTGGAACGTTTTTCCGTCATCCCTTGGTTTTACGACAAACCGGTATCAGCGTTGTGCCATATTCAGTTCCTTTTTCCGATTTAGAACGAACGTTACGCATGGCAACCCGCTACTGGCTATCGGCTACTAAAATTATAAACATTTTCTTTCCCATTTGAACAAAGTTGCCTATTACTTCAAAATGTAATTGTCAAAAAAAGTAACAGTTTCTTTCCCATTTGAACAAAGTTGCCTATTATTTCAAAATGTAATTGTCAAAAAAAGTAAAATCAATTATGTCTGCTCTTTTCTAAATACTGAAACCAATCGCATAACACAACACGAAGAAAAAAACTTTGGAATTTATGATATATGCCGTTTAATTACCGGAAAAAAGCGGCAAATTCCTGTGCAAGAAAAAACTCCCATGCTGATATTTTTGATGGCTTTTTTAAAGGTGGCTAACTTCACCTAAAGTTGGCAATGCATATGGAAAATTTAAAAAAAAATTTGTTTTTGGAACAAAATTAACCGTCAAGCAATTGTAAACCACTATGTATTTCCGCCATGAAAAACTTCTCATAAAAATACATCTGCTGCTCGGCGTAGATATACAACTGCAGGTCCCACCAATTGTGAGAATATTTTTTAAATGTGTGACTAGAACTATACACAATTATAAACAGAAAATTCTAATAAATTTCAGCTTAAAATCGATATATAAATTCGTTAAGCTGTCAAATTAAGCGGAATTTCTGTAATTAAACGAACTGTGCAATTTGCCGCGAACTTTTGCATTAGTAAAACTAATTAAATAGAGGTGAACATACACATACACATTATTGGCTGAGAGTGCTAAGTCCACTTAATCAAAATGATTCACTCGTATTCTTTCACTCAGTGAAATACTGAAAGCTAGTTTAACAATTTTTTACTGTCAATCGAAAAGTTGTTTAAATAACAATATTTCCGGTCACTCATACTTCTTTTTTTGTTTAAATAATTTCATATCGCCCTTTGTGAACATAAAATTAGGGTCTTTCTAACGAGGTAACAGAACGACATGCATAAATATTTATTTTCATAATTAGAAATTTCAGATTATAAAAAATACCTAATAGAACATGATAAATGTTGAAAAATCAGGAAGGAAACATTTTTCTTGGTACATGAAACATGCAGCGAAATAGCATCCTTTTTCTCTGCCAATACGTTTTGCTTTGTCTGTAATCAAAATCTAATGTTTGCTAGTTAATGTGTTTGTGCAAAACATATATATATATAATTTTGGCGCATACACTATATAGCTCAGTGTTTGGCCTAGATTCTCCTACCATTTGTGGTGTGCGTCTTTATATTATATCACAAATGAAGGGACCTACAGTTTTGTGCCGACTCCGAATGGCACATGTATTTAATGAGAAGCTTTTTCATGGCATAAACACCCTCGGAGGTTTGCCATTGCCTGCCCAGGGGTGACCGCTATTAGAAAAAACTTTTTCTATCATTCATATTTTGTTTGCCCTGAGTTAGATTCGAACCTCGAACTCACCGGCATATTAAGTTATAGCACGCACCGCTACCAACTCGACCACAGCGGCCACAAACACACACTTATCTGATCTAAAAAAATCGTTTTTGTACGCCACAATTATCGTTGCGAAAAAATAGATTAAAAACAAATCAACTCAAAAGAATCCGGTTTATTTTTTTGGTGTTAAAAGTAAAGACTACTTGTATGGAACTTACAACTTTTAAACCGTTCATAACCAAATTAAGTATGATCATGGTATGTTCCAAAAATTTTAATTGTGTTTGTTTCTAGACGAACCCCAAGGTACTACGTCAGATGATATATTAAAGGATTTCATTAAAAAATTTAGCAACTCTCAGCTTTTCTTAACTCGATCATTTATTAAATTTTTAATTTAATAGACAATTTCAGAAACGAAAATCTAGAATTCCTATTCTCAATTTATATGAAAAAATTTGCGTTTCAAACGGAAATAAAAAATCGATTCTAGAAGCCACGATTTTCTTTGATTTAATCGGCATCTCTGAATGCTCAACAGACACTACTTATTAGAAATTATAACGCAACTCTCTTACTAAATAGTAACCAGTAACAAAACTCCCATCATGTAACTAACATTTAATGTGAAAAATTTCAATCAACAGAAATTTATAGCCATTGTGTAAACAAATTTTATTTGAGTAAAATTGGTGCTATTATTTTCTGTTAGAAAAACGAGGGAACCAAAAATACATTTATATTCGTATGTATTGCATTTGATTTTGCCTTCACAAATAAACAGTCACCTTACACAAGGGCTCTATCAAATAATGAATATAACACGTACATATATACATTTGTCTACTGTACTTGAAATAGAAAACCCATATTTTTTTTATTATTCACATCTTTTATCTCTATTTAATTTGAAAAATCTTTATTTTCAAGGTTCCATTATGTTCCATGTGAGGCGGCGTCCAGCGGACTCTCAGCCGCGACGGCGCAAGAAAAAGCCGCTAGGAGCTTCTAACGGAGCTAACAGCATATCCAGCGATCGCGAAGGTGCTGTTTTAGTTGAAGTAACACATAGTGGGGACGGGGGCCGTCGCATTAAACTCGGCAATGACCCAATTGAGGTAAGTATCGCAAAACTTTTAACGTTGGACTACCCGATAAAGCGAATAAGCCTACCTTGATTACATTAGGATATGCAATGCATGTATGAACAATTTTCAGTAAAAAAATCCAATTTTCTTGATAAGGAAACTTTCAAAAACAATTTGTAATTTGTGAATGCATGTAAATTTATAAATATATTTATATTATATACAGTGTTGTGCATATCAACAGCACGAGCACTCAAAATGACATAGCTTGTCACTTATATTTATTTATTTATTTTTAAGAACTTTCAAGTAAAATATCGTTCGTTCTTCAGCATAAACTATATAAATCGAAGTTTTAAGCTTTGTAGAAAACTAACAAAAGATTCATCACTTATTTATACATATATAAATTAGTATATAGATTTTAACCTTTTTTTTCAGAAGTGTTAAGAAGTGTTTTGAGTTTGCAATTTTATAACCCATTGAATTTTGGTAAAACAATGTAAAAGTTTCAAGTGACTAGTAATTACTGATTTTTTTAAATTGTATTTGTGAAGTGCTTTGCGACTTTCTTCCATATAAAATTAAAAGTTGCTTATTCGTATTAAAACTTCTGTGAAAAATGTTCAAAAACTATATTCAAATTTTTTGCATTTTTTTAATTTTCTACAAAATTTAAATTTTTGATATATGTATGTTAGAAAATTAACTGAATTTTAATTGATTTTTTTTATAAAATAAATTAATAAATACAAGTGACAAGCTGAATGTTGTTGCTATTGATATGCACATTACTGTATACGCGTATAATTAGTTTTAAAGCGATAACACTGGGGTCTATTTTTATCAAAGTGACAGGTGCTTATAGTTTAAAAAAAAATATATATCGTTCGTTTTTCCACTCTATATTTAAAAATTATTAAAAAAAAAATGTTTTTGTGAACTTGACACCACCTTATACGAATTTTAGAAAAAAATATATGTATATCGTTCATTTTTCCACCGTTTATCCATGTTTGTCCAACACAAATTTTCGTTTGTCTACCCTTTGTTTAAAAGATATTTAAAAAAAAAATTTTTTGTAAAGTTTACATGATCTTATACGAATTTTAGAAAAAAAAATATACCGTTCGTTTGTCCATGTTTGTCCAACGAAAACTTTCGTTTATCCACTTTTTGTTTAGAAGTTATTTAAAAAAAAATTTGTTTGGGAAGTTGACACCACCTTATACGAATTTTAGAAAAAAAAATATATATATGTACATATCGTTCTTTTCTTGTCCCTTAGTTCAGAAGTTATTTAAAAAACAAATGTTTATGAAAAACTCCAAAAGTGAAAAATTCAACTTTTTTTTAAGCTAAATCGTTTGACAAACAAAAATTTTTGTCGGACAAACGTGGACAAATGATTTTGAAAAAAAAATTGTATTTTTCACTTTTGAGATTTTTCTTAAAAATTTGTTGTTTAAGTAACTTTTGAATAAAGAGTGGCCAAACGAAAACTTTTAGTGGACCAAAATGGACAAACCATTTAGATTAAAAACGGCGTAATTTTTAACTTTATGCTTTTTTCATAAAAATGTGTTTTTTAAATAACTTTTGAACAAAAGGCGAACAAACGAGAATTTTTGCTGGAGAAACGTGGAAAAATGATGGAAAAACGATTTAGCTTGAAAAAATGTGAATTTTTCACTTTTGGGTTTTTTCATAAAAATTTGGTATTTAAATAACTTTTGTACAAAGGGTGGGCAAACGAACAATATACAAGTTAACTCTCGTGACTAACGAGTGGATAAAAAGTTAAAGCTGCGGCGAACCAACTCGTTCGCCGACTTGGGAAATCAAACAATAATTTCGATACGTTATAAATTTATTAACTGTGCGCGTTGCGCACCCCAAAAGAACTAACTTTACAATTCTAATTTGCTTACAAGCTAACTTCTTAACCTAGCGGTCCCAATAGTAACTTCCACAACTCCAACACTGCTGACATTGCGGTTCTCACGCTTTTAGTGCGACGCGCCGGATGCGCGTGTGCCATGTCAGCGAAAGTTCGGCCCGTGAGAATGCAAGTTGTGTAATAGCGTTCGATCACCTGCTTTGCAACGTGAGCAAGAGTACGGACCCTGGGATAGCATACCGATAACTCCTCCCCCTTTAAAGATCTGCGTCCCGCAGATCCGTGATTGAACAGCAAGGGGGGTTAATACTCCTTGAATGGTAATCGCAACTTCCTGGCGATGATGCGTCTGGCTTTCTCCTGGCTTCGGCTACTGGTAAGCTAGTGTCAAGGCTGTTAGGTTCTTGTGCAGAATTGGCCTCACTGATCCTAGTGTTGTTGGGGTTTCTTCTCCACTGCGTCGGGATTTGAACAGGTGGCAGGTTGAGCTTCTTTGTGTAACATCTCCATAGCATGACCACAATAAGGATTATAGCACATATCGAAATTGCTTCTGTAATGATAGAAAAATTGATCTTTTCGTTAACGTACCCCAGATACTTAACGTTCGCCATCGTGATGTCGTGGACGTATTCCAGGTTGACTCTCATCGTGTGGTTTTTTACGTTTGATAGTACCGCTGGCAGGGCTTGCGCTGAAATAGCCTCGCTGCTGTAGAACACTCGATCCCCAATCATGACCGTTTCGTTTTTGAGCTGGATCACGTAGGTACCATTGATAGCATGTGTGACGTTGCTACCCTTAACTTCACCTTGGAAGTTCGAAACGAAAACCGTGTTATCATTTATCAGCTCGATTAGTGTACCATTTCGCCTAGTAAACTGGCAACTAGCTTCTCCACCCTTTAGCAATCGTGGTAAGCAACCGTTTTCTTCTAGTTTGCTTATGGATTCCGAGCCACATATCGTAGATGAACCGATTAGTAGGCAATCCTTTGTCAGTCCATAAGTTTCCTCCTGATTCACTAGCATCTTGTTGAATGGTAGGTCTAGTTGTTTCCCGTCGTAGATACCAGCGCGTGTCACAAAAAGATTATATTTGTCAGTTCTTACCTTTGGCATGGAGAGAATGTAGAGAAGCAGCGTCCCATTCGTGTATATTGATGGCTTGCCGTATTCGATTGCTTCGATCATGTTCTGGTATGGGAGTGTTTCCATTTCTGACAATATCTGGTTGACTTCATCCGTGTCGAGTAGGTTGGTGTTCACAATTCCGCGCTTTGCCAGCTGGCATGCCGGGACCATTTCGTTCACCTCTTCGCGAAGAAGGACGATATTGTGAAGTGCGTTTCTTTCAAATATTTCCGCTTCAGCTTCCCTCGCCACGGAATTCACGCGGTCCACTACTTCATCGATTTTTTTCAAAACCTCTTGAGTGGCCGTGAATAGCTTCTCGTTGACCTTGTATTGGTGGTTGTTGTTTTCGATGACTTGGTTTTGGCTGTGGAGAATATTGCTCCAGTCGGTTGCATCTGGTGACCCCGCCAGCCATTTCCATGCTGACCCTATCCAGTCAATAGAGCGGGTATGCCTAGCCTTACTTATGCCTCCCGTTAGTTCTTCGAGACGCTCCATCGTTTGGTTAATGTAGAGCTGTGCAAGGAGTTTGTCATCAGACTGTTTGACCAGGCGGCTCGACAAATCTTTCATCTGCATCATAGTTGTGGCGTATTGTTGAAGGTTGATGACGTGGATCAGTTGGAATGTCCCGCTGATAATCCATCCGCTCCCACTTTGGATCGTTACTATTGGAGCCTTGTAGTGGAATATATGAAGACCACTGATAGCTGACGCCAGCAGAGGCAGTCTGTAATGCGAAATGTTACCTCTAAATCTAATGTTGTTAGTGTATTAGTATTTTTAAACAATTTTACTCTACAAATTCTAGTGGTTATAAATAAGTTAGTAGTTTAGTTTTTTATAGATTTTTCTTCTCTGGATGCAATATTGTAGGTGGGTTAGTAATTTTTTAACAATTTTTCTCTACTAATGCTATTGATTATAAATAAATTAGTAATTTAATTTTCTATCAACTTTTTATTCCTAAATTTGATATTGTTGGTAGGTTAGTAATTCTTAACGATTCTTTCTACTAGTGCTATTGGTTACGGATAAGTAAGTAGTTCAATTTTTATAAAGGTTTTCATGAAAAGAAAACACAATTAATTTTTCATGATTAAATTCTTATGCTTTAAACTGACTGTTAGTGGGTTAGTAATCAACTAAACTAGAGCTTGTAAAGCTATTCCGCACAATAGTTTAAGCGTGCACTAAACTTCTAAACTACTATATACTACAGCTTATTGCAATTGTTTCTTTTATTCTTTAGTAAAAAAGGAAAAAATAAAAAATTTTATACTTTTTACATTGTTTTGCAATGTAGGCGCAAAAAATTGAAAGTGTAAAATTTTTTCCTTTTTTAATTTTTTTTTTTTTTTAGTTTTTTCCAATATTTTTTGGTTTACGGATTAGGCGCGAAACCTTTTTCAATTCTTTTGTTTTTGCGGATTAGGCGCAAACATTTTTTTTAATTATTTTGTTTTGCGGATTAGGCGCAAAAATCTTTTAATTATTTTGTTTTGCGGATTAGGCGCAAAAATCTTTTAATTATTTGGTTTTGCGGATTAGGCGCAAAAATCTTTTTTATTCTGTTGTTTTGCGGATTAGGCGCAAAAATCTTTTAATTATTTTGTTTTGCGGATTAGGCGCAAAAATCTTTTTTATTCTGTTGTTTTGCGGATTAGGCGCAAAAATCTTTTAATTATTTTGTTTTGCGGATTAGGCGCAAAAATCTTTTTTATTCTGTTGTTTTGCGGATTAGGCGCAAAAATCTTTTAATTATTTTGTTTTGCGGATTAGGCGCAAAAATATTTTTTATTCTGTTGTTTTGCGGATTAGGCGCAAAAATCTTTCAATTATTTTGTTTTGCGGATTAGGCGCAAAAATCTTTTTTATTCTGTTGTTTTGCGGATTAGGCGCAAAAATCTTTTAATTATTTTGCTTTGCGGATTAGGCGCAAAAATATTTTTTATTCTGTTGTTTTGCGGATTAGGCGCAAAAAACTGTCTATTCTTTTGTTTTGCGGATTTGAGATGCCAACATTTCTCGAACCAGCTATGGGGGATCGTGGGTATCCGTTTTGGGAGCAACGTAGCCATTTGTCAAATTCGATGGCGCCACAACCTACTAAGGCACGATTTGTCCCACTTACAAGCCCGCTCTTGTAGTTAAGCATCCATAGAGTATCTTTTTTTAAAAAAAGAAAAAATTTTGTTCTTATTTTTTTTTTTTTTTTTTTTTTTTATTTATGTGGTAGTATTGTTTTTCCTGCGTTTGACATTTTTTATATGCAATTTGTGAATTTTTTTGCCACTAAGTGTGGTAACTGTAACCCTGTTGTCCTTAGCAACGATTTCTTTCTTGTAAAGCGGTTTTTGCTTTCCTTTTATCTGTCTATCCTTTACGTATATAACATCGTTCCTGTCGTAACGCTCTGGTAGGACCTTTTTCTTGTTGTGTCTTCTGATTTGGGACATTTGTTTTTCTTCTAGTATTGTTTTCAAAAACCTATTCATTTTCCTACTTTTGTCACGGGGTTCCTGATAATTAGAAGCTCCTGAACGATTGAAAAATATCTCAGTCGGTTTTTTGTTTGTAACCGAGTGAACTGAATTATTATAACGATCTACCGCGATATTAACGAGCTCCTTGGGCCTGAAGTCGGGATTTTCCGCCTTTAGGCATCTAAATATTTCAATTAAGGTAGAGTGAAATCTTTCGACTTGTCCATTCACCTCACTTCTCTGCGATGGTGTGCGGTAAAGTCGGATTCCTAGTGATTCTAGCAGATTTTGGATTAGTGGGCTAATCAACCCGCGTTCGTTATCGGTTACTAGGACCCTCGGAGTCGTAAAATAATGCAGTAGTTTTATCATTTTGTCTTTAAGGTGCAAACTTGATTTGTTTCTAATGTGAAAAAGTTTTGCAAATTTTGAGAATTTATCTATACAACTTAAAAATTTTTGTCCTTGAATCTCGAAAATGTCTACGTGAATTATCTCGCATGGTCGCGAAGGGATTGGTGTAATCTGCAGTTCCGGTCTGTTTGGGTGCCTATCATATTTACTAAATTTACATGTTTCACATGCCAGTACATGTTTTCTAATCTGGCTGCTCATTCTCGGGAAGTAATAGTGCTGTAAAATCTGTTTCCTATTCTCATTGGCGTTGCGATGTGCCCTCTTGTGCTCTTTCATTATTACCCCGCACACCACGTCAGGGTTTCGTAAATCTTCTACGAGTGTTTGAGCTACCCGGACCTTATAGTTGCAGAAATGCTCTAAATATACCCTCTGAAGTAAGCCTAAATGACTTTCTGGCATTTTAATTCCGTTAATAATGTTTGGTCTTAATTTTTCTTTGAGTACACTAACAAGTTCTCTTTCACCCATACCCTCTATTCCTACGTAATGCCGCGTGTAACCAGGGTGGGGCTCCTCGCAGATCTGGAGCCTACCACCGAATACGATTTGATTTCTGAAGACGTTCAGCGGCACTTCAACGAATGGAATTAACTCAGAGTTATCCTGTTCTGCGCTGTGAACCGTATCGCACTCGCTTGCGGTGTCAGTCGATGATCCTGTGGTTGCATCTTGGCTAGCAACCTCTGAAGCAGACAAAGTTGACGCTGTTAACTGATTTACCTGAGTTTTTAAGCGGGAAAGAGCATCAGCCACGACGTTGGACTTCCCTGGTTTATAGATAAGTTCGTAGTTATATTCTTCTATCCTAGATTTCCAACGTTTCAGCTTAGCATTGTAGTTACGGTTGCTAAGCGAAAAGGTTAGTGGCTGGTGATCCGTGAATATACGTATTTTTCTCGCGCCGTACAGATAATTTCGGAGATTGTCCAGTGCCCAAACGATAGCAAGCATCTCTTTTTCGTTTGTCGCATACCCTTCCTCTGTGGATGTTAAACTTCTTGATATAAACGCTACTGGCTTGTCCTTACCGTCATAGTCCTGAGACAATACCGCGCCAATGGCGAAGTCGGAGGCGTCCGTCGTTAGGTTGAAGGCCTTTTCGAAATTGGGAAAGGTCAAGACCTCTGAGGTTGTCAACACTTCTTTGAGGTCCTCAAATGCCTTTAGGGCTTCCTTGGTTAAAGTAATTGCCACTTTCTTAGATTGAGTTGCCTTTACTTGTGCATGCTCTCCTCTTGTAAGATTGGTAAGTGGCTTGGCGATTTTTGCATAATCGCGAATAAACTTCCTGTAGTAGGAGGTTAATCCTAAGAAACTTTTGAGCTCCTTTAAATTTGACGGTGGTAGCATATTTTTAATTGAGTTAATTTTTTGGGGGTCTGGCAGAATCCCCTCAGAAGTTACAATGTAGCCAAGGAACTCAACGCTTTGTTTTAAAAACTGCGTTTTTTGCAGGTTAACCCTAAGATCTGCGGCCGAGAGTCTACAAAGGATCGTTTCAATATCCTTCAAGTGGGTAGCCTCGTCCTTACTAAAAATAATAATGTCGTCAATATAGACGAAACATATGCGCCCTATGAACTCCTTGAGGACATCGTCTATCATACGCTGAAAGATAGAAGGCGCATTTTTAAGGCCAAATGGAAGTCGCAAAAATTCATATTTGCCATTCATAGTGGAAAAGGCGGTTTTTGGAATATCGCGCTCTCTCATAGGGATTTGGTGGAATCCCGAAGTTAAGTCAAGCGTGGTAAAATATTTGGCATTTCCGAGGCTAGCAATGGTGCCGTTTATGTCTGGAATGGGATATGTATCGGGAATGGTTACGGCGTTTAGCCTTTTGAAATCTATGACCATTCGGTATTTTTTCTCTCCGTTCGGCTGGGATTTTTTTGGGACAATCCATATGGGGGAATTGTAAGGACTTTTTGAAGGACGAATAATGCCTTCTGAAAGGAGTTCCTGAATCTGTCTATCGACTTCCCCACGCATATTAACAGGGTAAGGGTAGCTTTTTGTATAAATGGGATCTTCGGTTGTCGTTTTTATTTCCGCCTGGACATCGGTCTCAATTTTTGTGCTACGGTCGACTGGGCCAAAGAGTTGTTCGTGTCTGTCCAGTATTTTTTGAAGCTCTTCCCTCGTATGTTGGGCAATGCAAGGATCGAGATGAATGTCTGCGCTGATGTTATTGCATTCCTGTGCTTTTCTCCGTTTAAGGGGTATTACAGTATCTGGTTTTAAAATAAGAAGATTGAACTCCCTATCTAGAACCGCTTTGATTTCTGTAAGTGTGTCATCCCCCAGGATCCCATCAAAGGACTTAAGTCCTGGAAGGACAAAAAATGTAGTGGTAATGTCTCGTCCGACAAACTTAAAAAATTTTCCACAAACTTTCTTTTCAATTTTGATTTTTCCCCCCGCGGAAGTTACATGAAATGGTTTTTCCACTGGCATAGCTGTTTGCGCTACGCGTTCACTAATATAGTTTTTGTTAGCCCCCGTATCCACCAAAAATTCTAGAGTGCCTTGGTTTGGCGTAACATATTCTAAGTATGGTACGCCGGACACGAGGCTCCTATTGTAAAATTTATTTGATCCCCATCATTTTGCTCCTGATGGGACACAGACGGAGTCTTTTCTTCTTCCGCTTCATCCACCGGTACTAAATGGAATAATTTCTGTTGCTTGGTTGGGTTTTTATTCGTTTGCCCCGAAAATTTTCCGGAACTTGGGCCCCTCTTCAAATTTTCATACTTTTGAAATTGGCCAGAATTATTAAATTGCCGGGTTTGACCGGAAGGATCGACATCCATTTTGACCACCCCCGAAGGATATGAGTTACTACGCCAACTTTGCATGGTCTGATTGCTATTCCGAGTTTGGCCTGAACTCGGGTAGTTCGAGATTGGTCCTACCCGACTTTGATTCTTACCTTGGTAGTTTTGGCTTGTTCCTGGTTGCTTTTCGACTAAATAATTCTGATTTCTTCCAGACGGGTTTTGATTTGAATATAATTGGCCTGCGCCATTATAATTGCTATTAGCCCCCGAATAGTATCGAGAAGCTGAAGATTGTGAATTATTATTGAAACTTCTGGTATATTGATTTGCTGGGCGGGGCGAGCGATGCATGGCATTCCTACGATCAACGTTCATGAACGTCACACACGCCGAGTAGGCCTCGGGCAGTGATTTGGGTTTTTGAACCAACAGAAGGGTCGGAAGATCCCCATTCAACCCCCTTATGAATACGTCCAATGCCCTTCTCCGGTGTGCCTCTGTCAGTGCCGTGACCGTTTCCGTATGAACGTACTTTTCGCTCCTTATGGTATTGATCATAAGGGAAAGCTGTTTATTAATCTGTGCGTAGAAGTCCGACACTTTTTGGCGACCTTGGGTCATCTGCGTTAATTGCTGATCTAATGTTTCTATATCCCTAACGTCTGCGTAATGCAGAGAAAGAATCTCCTTTATCTTCTTCCAGTCAGCATCTAAAATGTTATGCGACACCAACGCTGCGTCTGCCGCGCCCCGAATTTTGTACCTAATATGGCGTAAAATGGCCCTATATATCGGCTTATGCCTTACTACTTTATAATCGTTAATTATTTGTTCTGCACTATGTATCCAGGAAGAATAGTGCTCTCGATTTCCATCGAAAACCTGTAGTTCCTTGACACAGTCTGGCAATCTTGCAATTTCGTTTAGTTCAACCTCCGTCTGAGGACTGGTAAGCGGCTCATCCGCCTCTTGTGAGTCGGTTCCTGCAGATTGTCTACGCACCTCGTCAACACTATTCTCCAGTCTCTCCAGATCTGCACTAAGTCCTTGCAAGGACTCTGAGCTGTCTCTAGCCTCTACGCATTGAAGACGCGCTTCGAAAATCTTTAGTTGTTGGAGAACGGCATTTACAGCGCCGTTCATCTCCGTTAGAGATTTCCTCATTTCTTCTGAGTTCATTGTGTATGGATTTCTTTCCTGAAAGGACACAAAAAAAAGAACGAAAAATTGTTGTTGTTATTCACTTACAAAACCCAGGACTTCATCCGGATTCGGCCCTTCTATGCTTTCACCACTTTTATTCGCCTTTTTTGGTTTCGTGGAGCACAGGCTATCGCCAAGGTTTTTCTAAATATTAACAGTTCACTAATAGATTTCTCTGTTATCTCCTTTTGCGGTTTTTTTTTTTTTCAAATTGGAAACAATTTTCTTGTTAGCTCATCAAGACACACAGTTTAATAGTTTCATTAAATGATAATAATTTATGGTGCTTTACACATTTGTTTTTTTATTGTACTTTTAATTTTGCTTTTTTCTTTACTGTCACAAATTGACTTAACACAGTTTTGCAGTTTCGTTAGATTTTTTAATTTAACTGCTTTAATTTATTTTTTTTTTCCACATTAACTTTCATTTATTAACTTTTCACTGAAACAAATCACTTTGCAACCCGCTCGGGCGCCAGTTAACTCTCGTGACTAACGAGTGGATAAAAAGTTAAAGCTGCGGCGAACCAACTCGTTCGCCGACTTGGGAAATCAAACAATAATTTCGATACGTTATAAATTTATTAACTGTGCGCGTTGCGCACCCCAAAAGAACTAACTTTACAATTCTAATTTGCTTACAAGCTAACTTCTTAACCTAGCGGTCCCAATAGTAACTTCCACAACTCCAACACTGCTGACATTGCGGTTCTCACGCTTTTAGTGCGACGCGCCGGATGCGCGTGTGCCATGTCAGCGAAAGTTCGGCCCGTGAGAATGCAAGTTGTGTAATAGCGTTCGATCACCTGCTTTGCAACGTGAGCAAGAGTACGGACCCTGGGATAGCATAACGATAACTATATACATATATTTTTTAAATTCGTATAAGGTGGTCAACTTCACAAAATTTTTTTTTTTTTTTAAATAACTTAAACAATGGTGGACAAACGAGATTTTTCGTTGAACAAACGAACGATATACATATATTTTTTTCTAGAATTCTCATAAGGTGGGGTCAACTTCACAGAGCTTGAATTGTCGGCGAAATGTTTTCTGTGTCACAAACGCCTCTCGGTAGCTGTAACAATTATCACTCTGATAAAATTGTTACGGAAAAAGAGACAAAACTACATAAAGCTGCCGTAAACACTTGCCATTTTAACATTCAAAATTTACTCAATGCTCATTTTTCATCGACAATTTCAAAACCCAACGACGAAATTTTTCATTTTAGTGGAATTTGTCATGGAATCGAAAAGGTGGTGTCAATTATTTTTATGAAACAAAGAGCCAACCAAAGTGTCATTTTTTCCCTGGCAATACGGAAAATACCTGTCGTGACAAAATTGTCACTGTCGCTTTATGGAAAAAGACCCGGCCGTAACACAAAAAAATTTTATATACGACCATTGCACAGTGGTTCCGCTTGTATGGAGGCGCGGCCATAAATACTTTTAATGGTCGTAGAGTGCTGAAATTTTCTACAAGGCTCTTAAAATGTATTTTAAAAACATGGTTAAACACTGAACATGATTCGTTAATAAACACCTCCCACTTGCATCCTCCAAGCACCACCTAAAATCAAAATTAAAAAACAAATTAAAAAAAGGTAAAGCAAACGAGAAAACAACAATTTAATATATTGAAATTTAAACAGCCATTATTTATAAAACAAAATATTATAATGTCTCCTCTAGTAACCCATATACAGAATCAAGTAATGTTGACTTATCCTTTTTTCCAAGTTTTCTTTGTCCAGTTATAAATGGGCCCGATCGCAAAAGAAGTAAATTTAATACTTCAGTATTTGTTGCAATACGTGAAGTTTTTCGGCTATGATAAAGTCTACATTTTTTTAATTCTTTATTGTTCGACTCTGCAGCTTCCTCCGACAGCTTTCCGATTGATACAAGAGCCTGCTCTATCACAGCAGATCCATGGATTAGCACCTTATGTACTGTAGCCGGCAGATAGTACCATGGATACTCTTTGATTAGCTCCCTAGCAATATCGAGGGCATATTCATTAAATTTAAGTACATTAATTTTGTACCCTGATGCGATAGTTTGAAGTAAAGTGGCACATCGATGGATTAAATTTTCATTTATTCCGGTAATTTCTGAAGCCAATTTTGGATTTGAAAAAAATTTTCTGGCTACATTTCCATCGTTGGACGATCCTCTGCCTCCATCTCTGGGCTTGTCTACTATTATACCCATTTTTTTCCGAAATGCTGCTTGAATTTCCTTTTTTCTTTCCGAAACGTGTAATTTTTGCTCAGGAGCTCTAACTTGCCACATTTGGATAACCGACTTGTATGACAAATGTAAAAAGTATTCGAAGAACCGTATTTTTGCATGAAGTGGGGATAAACCAAATTCGAAATATTGCCCCTGCACATCTTTGCTTAAACATTTGGCCAAGTCATTCATTTCAGTCGGTTTGCTCCACATAAGTAACATTTAACAGAGGATGACTCACTTAGAGCGTTGCATACTTTGCCATCCACCATAGTCAGTTGAAGGCTGTGCTCAACCAATATCCTTTTATTACACATACGCACTTCTGACTCCTTCAGAACTTTAATTTTCTCCCTATAATATTTTTCTTCGTCTATTGATAGTTCGGTTGTCTCTTTTTTGAACTGAAAACGTACTGGCCTGCAGTAACGTGTTGACGAAGGCCGGGGGTTTTTCCAAATTATTTTATGGTTATGGAGGGGTACGTATGATGTAACAAATAAGCTCTTGTCTTGCAAATCATTATTGGAAAAGCTTTGGTTGTACTCGCTGTGACCTGTACTTCCATCAAATCCCCACTTTCCAATAAGTATTAAATTTTCAATGGAATCATCCGTGGTTGTTTCGACGACTTTTGTTTGAAGCTCCAATATGCTAGATGCTGTCTTATTCAATAAACTTTGCAATTCCACTTCTGCGTAAGTTTCATCTACTGAAATATTGTCAGGGTATATATCTTTTTTGGCAGCTAGAATACTTTTATAGCTTGGAAATAAATCATAGGAGAGTTTGCTATTCACAAAGCTTCTCATTAACAAATATTGATTTTTCGACATGGAGGCATCCATTATGAGATAAATTACCTCAAGAGGATCTGCTTTCAAACATTTTTGTCCTTGATGTTCACTCCGTAAAGCATTTACAGCGGACTCATCTATTTCGACGAGCTGAGACTCCTCAAAATACAGCTTTGGACGTTCGTGATGAGCACTTTCCGCCGTCTTTTGGGATACCCTATCTTTACATTTCAATATAAATGATTCCTTGACGTTGAGCCAGTCATATTGGTATTGAAGTACTGCACACTTTTTGCGATTGTAACGAAGCCAAAAATCTGCCAATCTTCTACATACATATGTAGCTAATCGATTTCAAAAGTTCGGTCAATTCAGATATGAAGCCGTTATTCTCAATATCATATTGTACAGCATCGATCACTAGTTGCAGTTTATTTGCATTGCTACCTTGTTTTGCGCACCATAAATCAAAAATATGTAGGCGTGAAAATACACAATGATACGTTTCACCTTCAAAAGTAAAATTAAAATTAAAAGAAAAAAAAATCAAAAATAATTAGACTAATGTAATATAAGATTAATTTAATGTTAATTGAAAACTGTACACAAAAACGAAAGACGTAAACAAAGACACATCACAATCAGTAGGCGACCCAGAGGCCTCGCAGGGCAAATCTGCCCGTGAAAAACTTAAGACGGCGTTAGTAAATTAACGATTACAAGTACATACATCTTTGCTAATCTTAGCGGACTTATTACCTTAAAAGTCATGCAAGTGCACTGGAAAAGATTCCAATTGTGGAATTTGTTGGAAACACAACTATAATTTAGGGTAAACAAATTAAAAACAAACAAAAACGGTACAAACAAGAAGGTTAGACAAAACATAATTTGCAAAAAAAATTACGAAGCAATTATTTGTTATTTATTTAAGAATATATAATAAATACCTTGAACTTCAAAATCCATTTTAAATAAATATAATATGTCACCTTATACCATTGCCAGATCACTTTGAAGTGCGCTTTTGCTCGGCAATATTTGATTAGCGCCCAGCTGCGCTTTGCAAGTGAACACGTGTTCATGCTTTTAGGTCTATTTTTAGAAAGTCCCGTTAGATTTCTAGCGAAAACCGGTTTGCTTATAAGAAGACTGGACATTTGAGAGACAAATTGTTTACTTTTTGCGGAAATATTTTCTGATCGCTTGTTTTGATTTTTGGCCTTTGGCGGAACCACTGTGCATTGGTTGATAATTTGTTCAACAGTATCTCTTGTAAACCGCTGTAGATAGGATTTTTGGGACAATTTGAAGTAGCAATTAATGAATGGCTTTAATTTAAAAAAAACGAATATGTGCATAACTAATAACGGCTAATAAATAGTCGAATATATACTCGTACTAGGAAAATAATCGTTTTAGTGTATTGAATTATCCTTTAAAGCAACATTTAGTAATCGGTCAACCAATTTATCGAATGATCGATTAAGATGACCTTTAAATGCTAAATAATAACTAAACTTATATTTTCTTATATTAATTTTAATAGGTTGGCTCCGCAAACACAAATTCCCTACAGCTATTTGGACCATCTATTCAAGCGCGTCATTGTCTGATTTCACTGCTGGAGGGCGTTTGCACCGTGACCCCATTACATACTGATGCCCTAACTTTTGTCAATGGTCACCACATAACCCAACCCACTATTTTGCACGTGAGTATACTCCATACATATATTATACATATTAATAATAAGAAACAATGACTTTATAAAACACTATAGTTTCAAATCGTTTTAAGGGTACTTTTGTATTTCTCAATGATTTGTTTATTTTTTCGAAGAATGTATATGGATGTATGTATGTATATATATGTATACATATATAGCCGTGAACAGATGTAGTAGTTTATGTTTAACATAAAAAATCGTTTTCTTTAAAAGAACTTAGGTAAATTTATTTTATTTCTTGATAATTAATTTATAATATACAATATTTCATGTAAAAAAGATAATTTCTCCATTTACGTTTACGGGTTCTTGTTACACGTTGTTACCGTCTAAACAATTTTCATTAAAGCGTGTCACTTGTGTTTTTTTGTCGACCTTCCCTTCCTAGGTAATTTTTGAGTAAATGTCACCAAACATTATCTTAATAACCCAATAAACTTCGTAAACTCCATGTCTGCAAAACAAACAGTTATGACTTATGTACATAAATTATTTCTAAGCCGAATTTAAATGAAAAGCACTTAAGTACATAAAAGCCGTGATATGTTTCAGAAACAGAAAGTACAAAATTTAAATAAAAAACACAGTTCTACAAAAAGACCGTTCTCGATACAAACCCCAATAATGTAAAGTGTACCCGTGATTGTTTTTCACGCAACACATTTTATAAAAAATTGTCGCCATGATTTTGTGCGCCAACTGACTTACTTACGCACGTCGGTTTTGTCCTTCTCTTGCTAACTGGCGCCAATTAGAAATCCCAAGTAGCCCCAATTTTATTTATTTTTATTTTTTTATTACTTTCCAACGTACATAGTGTATACGTTTTTACTGCCACCATGAATACTTTCTTTGCTAGATCGCTGCATTCATTCTCATACACGAACTAATTCCATTGTATCCCATCTTCCAATATCAAGATCAACTACCAATCCTAAAACTTTTACTTCAATACCAAAACTCTACCAATATTTGGTATAATATTTTGTAATGCTAGGGGCGACTCTTAGCCGTGCTGTTTTTTTAGAGAATATTTATGAGTACTTCAGTTAATGAGCCTTTTAGTTGTAACTCCTCAGGTTTCCGAAATAAACATTGCCAAACTCTCTCTATGTGAACGAATGCCATTAACGTGTAGTCCATCATCTCTCAATCAGAGGGTTTGCGTTTGCCAGGAGTTTAAGTTTTTTAATGTTTAAAGGTGGATATGCGGGCTGTGCAGTTCCTATTTGTTTAACTGTAGCTTTCGGGAAATCACATTTAAATTTAGTGAAGTGTACATGTATAAATAGGCTTTCTCGGCTGACGAAAGCAACACTATGTTCGGCTTTTGATTCAGTTTTTCATAGAATATTAAACATCTTTTGGAAATTTACAAAAGATTCCCTAAATCAATCCAACACAAAATGTATAAACCTGAATGTGAACCTCAAGTTCCTCAAAAGCTTTAAATTCAGGAGATATACATACAATATACAAGTGCGATATTATTAGCCGTGACTAATAGACCAGCAACTAGTCCCCTTTTTCCGTACATTCGGTCATTCAGCTTCGTCCAGGAACTATCTGCTTTTTGTATTAAGCTAGGGAATGTTCGGTGGCTTGCAAGAACATTCGTCGAATTTACGAATGGTATTTTCGTATGAGATAAGGATGATGATTTTACAATTTGCCGCATTAAAAGTCTTCATAGATCTTTTTGAAGTACCTAGAAGCAGTTAAAGTTTTTCTTTTCAATATTTTTAAAGCAATATTGAAGATATGTTTCTTAAACTTGATGCATAAAGACGTAATACATATCGAAAAATAAGTAAAATACATATTTTGTTTAAACTGATAAGCATACCTCCGCAAATTATATAAAAAATCTCTCATGATCATTTTCTATATAACGGTATTTTATAAAAGATTGCATAAGATTGATATTTTAAAAAATTATAGTTACAAATTCACTCAAATTTTATTGAGTAAGTTAAATAAGAGAAAGAAATATAAGGCACACAAACTTTTGAAAATGCAATAGCCAAAATTTAATTAGAGAAACCATTATGCAGTATTGGAAAGCTTTAAAAAATAGGTATGACAACTTGAGAGGAAGTATAAATATCACCGAAATCGAATTACACCCAAGCGGAAAAATGCTATGCCCACCTCCCGTTCAACGATATTTGATTAAATTATGTATTTTTCTTTAAACTAGTTAAGCTGAGCCGCGCGACAGGGCGTGGTCGATTATTTTTAGTATACTAATTTAAGACTTGTTATATGCCAAATTTCCTACATAGCCGCAAATCAACCGAGTTCCAACAATTAATGGATAGCGAATTAACTGATACGTATTTGCTTGCACAGCTTGTTGCTGCTTTTCACACACACATGTGTGCTTTTGCATGTACTACATATATGCATATTTAAGTACTTTCGACCTCATTTTAACGCGATTCTTTTTAACGCAGAATTTTCGACAATCCCATTGTCTTTTTATATGCGGTTTTCCTTTTTTAACGCGGTTCGCGATTCATTCTGATTTTGTTTTATTTTTAATGCGTTTTGCAAGCGCTAATGACGAACGTTTTGAAAAATTTCGTCGAGATTTTAAAAAGGCTATGGAGTACCGGGATTTATATAACACAGTACGACAGTGTTTGGTACACATGAGAAATGTTAATAGAATATGAAAATAGGCTTAAAATAAAGAAATACGTGTCTCGGCGTTTTGCTGTAGCCCGTCAGAATTTTGAGAAAATCGATTTTTAAGCTTCAAAGGAC
The DNA here is from genome assembly GCA_963971545.1 of Philophylla caesio. Lineage (NCBI taxonomy): Eukaryota > Metazoa > Arthropoda > Insecta > Diptera > Tephritidae > Philophylla > Philophylla caesio. The sequence continues at coordinate 159,490,407 of OZ020604.1, read as the reverse complement.
CGTGGAGTTTCACTTATAATGTAATACTATTATTAAAAGTTCTATAAAAATATAAAAGGGGTGAACCGATTTTAATGCTTGAGCAAGTTTTGAAAAGGTAATTAAATTTGGATTTTTTTTTATTCAGAAAATATTTTTTTTTCTCCGATAATTTTCATGTAAAGTTAAAAAATAACCAAAAATGTACGAAATTCATTAAAAATACAAAAAAAAATTTTAAATAAAAAAAAAGAATATATTTTTTGCGCGTTTTTTTGCAAAATAAGAACGAATAAACAAATTTTAACTTAAATTTCTGTCTCAGTAAACCGTGTTAAAATGAGATCGACTGTACCATAAATATGTAGTAGTATAGTAGTACGTGCATATGTACATATAATGTATGTATGTATAGTATGTACATTATATCTAAATAAGTTTTGATTTAAACTAAAAAGCTGATAATATGGACTAATTTACTTACCCGTAATAAATATCAGTTTGAAAGGGGCGTTCTCAGTATGTTAGGCTTCGTATGTACACATATCCAAAGATACCCAATGAGAAAAACGAATGTTTGGTGATGCAAAAAGTAATGAATAGCATCTGTAGGCTAGGCACTAAAACGTCTCTACAGCGATGTCATTTGAATGTAATGCTTTACGTTTTGATTACGATTCGAACTAGCGATCAACAGAATTCCAATTAAGTATCTTACAATTCGGACCCAGTCTCGTCTTAGAGCCAGTTTATGCGGCGTTCAGACTTGATTGAGTCAATTAGGAAATTATGTCCACTCAAAATACACGAAGACAATTTGCTAATGGCCTCAATTAAGGCTCTGTCTGTATGCCGCTTTAAACAGAGCCGTAATTGGGTCTAATTTACTATTTGACTCAAATAACTATTGATCAGGGCTTAACGTGCATGGTACAACTGATTTGTCTAATATAATTTTTATTACTGAATCAAATTTTACTTTTACGCTACAAAACTTCAACAACTTCCGCATTCAATAGGATGCAATTTTTTTTCAATCGATTTTTTTTTAATCTTTTGTATAACATTATTTATTTCCTAACTTCGTATGAATTCGTACATGCATACACATATGTATGTATATGTTACTCGTATCTAAATGTACATTAGTACCATAAACAGCAATGTACATATGTTTGTAAGAATGTATGATGGTATGATGGTATGTAAATGGGAACTTTTTAAAAATCACGTCAGCCGGCCTCAGCAATCGTACTCAAATTATGCTGATTTAAGATTGTATTTTTTTTTTGTCGATCTGTCGATTTGTTGATGCATGTAACATTATTAGCGGCACGACCGTAAGCAGTTATGGGATTTTAAACGCCCCTCATTTAGTCTTAAATATGAATTGAAGAACAACGGAAGCTGGCGAAAGAGAACATTATTTCGATAAATGCAAACTTACCCGTATTTCAATGTAGTTATTAAAAAATGTGTTCTAAAAAGCAAAGAAGTTTTATTTGTGGATTCTATAATTAAAAAAACTGCATTAATCTTCTACAGAATGGCTCTGTCGTAATGTTTGGACGCGTCGCATCATATCGTTTCGTAGATTCACCAACAGATGGACGCTACAACCTGGCATTATCGCAATCACAATTGGATTCGGCCTGTCTTTACGAAAGGTTAGCAAATAGAAATTCACTTCATTAAATATTTTCACAATGATTGTTAGTTGTTTTGTGTAAATTCATTATTTATGTTTAATGTTGTGAGCTTTAATTAAACATTTAATGAACTTTGCAAACCCTACGAATCACCGCTTGTTGAGATTTACGTTATGTTTTTTTATTTGCTATTTGTCATCTTTTTTTAAACCTTTTTTTTATTATTTTTTAATTTTCTATAACTACGTCATCGCACATTATTTTTTATCATACCTCACACATGACAATCTACCTAATTAACATAACACACACATACACAACAACCATACGTACGTACATAAACGTTAAAAATTGGTTTGGCCGTAATTTGCAACCAATAAAATACATTTTTGTACATGAACGGCAATTGCATTTGACAGCCGCTCACCAACTACGCCCGGCTCATGGAACGATGAAGATGGTGCCTTAAATTCTGTAAGTGAACAATAATCATTTTTCAGCATCTGCGAAATTAACAAAAATTTGCTTTCAAACTTCTTAGGTGAACAAAAACGAAAGTGGTGCAACCAACAGCAATAGTGGAAACGGCAGTGGGAGTGCAAATGTCACAGAGCATTCCCCGGGCTTGCGCGATCCAGATGAAGGCAAAATTCGTACTGGTGACCATCACAGTCACGCTAGCAGCAATGCATTTGACAGTCAAAGTTTTGAGGGTAACTTGGAAAATGAAACCAAGTCAATTTCAAGCTTAAAGTCTGGCGGTTCAAATAGCCAGGAAAGGTAATTGAAAAATTGTAGCTGCATATTTTCATTATTCGCTTTTCAACCGTTCTTTTTATTCAATTTTTGGAATAGCTGACAAAAATGGCGTTATATAAAAGATTAAAGGAAAATTTCTACAAAGTTAAACGTTACAGAGCCTAAAACGTTAACATTTCATTTCATTGTAAACAAATCTATGCACTCAATCTCTTTTAATTTCATCAATTAAATTTCGTTTTACTTACATACGTACGTTTGTGTTGCAATAAATTTATTGAAGTGTGTTTTTTTATTACCAATTTGCCATCATTTGTGAAATTTTCGTTGATGAAGTGCTAAACTTACATTTGTTGCAAATCCATAGTTTTAATATCATATCATATCATATCAACTTTTGTTTGTTTTTGTTTTAAGCAATTACAGTATACAAATGCTGGAATAAGACATACACCTCTGTTATATATTCCTACAGATCACCGAAAATTGTGAGCGGTTCGGATAATCAAGGACAGGAAGCAATTTTGCCCGCTGTCTTGGAATTTCCTGAAACCCACCAGGAAGTATTTCTTAGACACATCGTAACAGAGCTGGATGTGAATGCGCCGCATTTCAAATTAGCCCCAGTGTATTCCCTATATTTGTGTGCCAGGTAAAAAAAATATACTCTAAGTAATGACAATTTCCCTGCATGATCTCTAATTCAATTATTGTGATTATAGAAGAAAGGCGCTAATAAGTGTATCTTAAAAAAGCATTTTTGTGTATCGCTTGTGTTGTGCTACATTGCATTTAATATTCACATATGTATGTGCTTCTTTAATCCATTATAAATGCTTGCTTACTAATTAGACAACCAATAGAAAATGGGTTTTTCTTTATAAACAAGGTAATCTCGGCTAATCGACGACAATCGTGTGAAAGCATTGTGAGTCCTCGTTGTAAAATTCATCAACGATTTTTTTCCAAATACCCTAAAAATATGAAATATTAAAATAAGAAATATACACACAGTCACTGGTTAAAATAATAGTAGGGATTTTCAAATAAAACTTTCAATTCAAGTAGCTAAAATATGCCATAGATTTTTGAGTTTTTTTTCGGCGTTTTCTGCATGCATGAGAATTACTGCGCAAAACCGTTAATAAAATTTAGAAAACTACGCTTCACGACAAATTCATTGTTAAAAGTAATTGTTTTATTTACTGCCTTAGAAACGAAGGCGAATTTTCAGAGCCATTTTTACAGTAGGGAGATAACTAACATCCAAAGGTTATCTCTAGAATGTCAGTATACAAATTAAGGGTAACCTTTGAATGAGGATTAACTTGTCACTGTAAAAGAAGACCGAAGTGGTATACTTCTTTAATTTTGCATGGATTACTTTAAATCTTGGGATATATGTTCATTATTTTACCCAAATATATATATATAAAAATTTGACAATTTATATTTTCGTAAATGCTCGAAAAATGGGAGGGATGTAGCATTCACATCAGGCAGTTCCCTAAGTGACTCAACATCGTTTTCAGCAAAAATCGCCTATTAAAATTGTCTTAGGTTGACGACAGAGTACACGCTATAAGCGGAGCAAAGATTGAAGCGATAATATTTCTTGCTATAATCAAAGCTATCACATCAGAGTGCATGCTAGTTTGCCTAATATATGTAAATTTTTTACTTTTCATAAACACATAATAATTTAAGCGCGAAACAGCTGTCAGAAAACAAAAAGAATAGAAAAAATTCAAGCGAGTTCATGCTATAAAGCAGTTCACAACATACTTTGTAGCTTCACGCTTCATGTATAGCATGAATACACTTTGCTCTTCGCTTACACTCTGACATGCGTCAAGCAAACACATAAGAAAATACTAGATGCTATTTATAGCACGATATAGCTTTACTGCTTTGCTCCGCTTATAGCGTGTACTCTGTCGTCAACCTTATCATCTATTTGTTAATGCTTAGTAAACTTTTTAGGCGATATTAAGTCGCTTACAAAATTATATATATAATATATGTATTATTTATAGTGTAATTTTGACGCCTACTCTATAAAGCTACATATGTATGTCTCTTGCTGAGTTACTCCTACTATGGAGAAATCTACAGTTTTGTTTCGACTCCGAACGGCAGACATTTTTTGTGAGGTTTTTCATAGTAGAAACACCTTCGTAAGTTTGCCTGATGAGGGGCGACCGCTATTAGAAATTACGTTTTTTAGAATATTAGATTTTACTTGCCTAGCCGGAGGTTCGAACACCGAACCCAGTGGCATAATTTGATTTAGCACGCACCGTTACACACGACCACGATAACAAAACTGCCTTGTACAAATTCTACATAAGCTGTCGGATGCACTTGTCACGCCTAAGGGAATTTTTCATGGAAAGTGCAAAAACAAAAAATAATGGTTTTTTGTTTTTGCAGTTCTTAAATTAATTGCCACTCTCAAGGTGTATTTAAATTTTTAATTGCAAGTTTACTCGAAAGCTCCGATTTGTTTCTTTTTCCATATATTCTTTAATTTCGATATTTTTGACCTTTTGCTAGTTGTCTAACATGATGTATAGATAGCATAGTTGAAAAATTGTTGTTGTTTAAATATTTTGTAACTAAACGTGTGCTTGTGCTATTATATACCCCGTGGGGTTCGCTACCTACAGCCAATTCACCAGCAATTTAGTTAGATCTTAATTTTTTAATTTTTTTGCCATTTCTCATAAAAAATAGAAAATTAAGAAATTTTTGCCAGGAAATTTAAAATTTACTTAATCGTATTATTCCGCGGATCTATATATTTTTATTATAAACATAAACATTGTAATCATCGGAGTTGCCAATTCTGATGTTGATATTTAATAGGAAAAGCTCAAATGCGTCGATTGTTTTCGAAAATATGACGTTCGCCAGTTGTGTTGAGTACTGCGTATGTCTTTATCAAAATTTTGATTTCGATTGACGAATGATTTTATTGATAATCTAATCTGAACTTTCCCAAATATTTGCGAGTCACAGTTAACGTTTGAAAATGTAACATCAGAGACATGATTCAATTATAATTGAATCATGCATCAGAGACTCATAGCCCGTGTTTGTCATTTTCATCATTTCTTAATAACGTTGATGTTTTTGAATTGTGTGTGCCTATTCATAGGTACAACTTGGTGTGCTGTAGGATTGCTGTTGTACACTTTCCAGCTTTAATTTTGTTTAGAGATTTTTGTAAGAAAACTGAGACAAAAAGGGCTTTCGGAAGTGGGCGTTTGCTCAGAAAATTAGGGAGTAAGTGGAGATGGAAAAGCGCATTGTCCCGATTTTTGGCAATTCATACACCTCATTGGGTTTGAGAAACAATCCTTCACATTGACTCTTTTTCATCCTTAGTTTATCTTTTCCGGAATCCGAATGGGATCGAAGGTAACAGTTGTTGCTTCAGTTGATGTTGCTACGTCGATATTCATTATATTCCTGATTTCGATCACTTTCTGGCGCGCGTAGCCTTTTATTAATCCCTTTTCGGAAAACTTTATAATGTTCCTTCAAAAGATTCGGCTTTGTGTTGAATTTAGATTTTATGACTGGCAATTTTCACGGGTACTACGTATTTTAACATGAATAGCTTTGATATATATTTCAGCTGCATTATAGTTTCTTTTTTTATCATCTCTGTACTTGTGTATTTACGGTTTGTTTTTCTATCTGAAAGATGGTAATATTAAAAGCGTCGAGCTTCTTCCGCTAACGCGTTCTTTGATGCAATTGCAGTTACTGTAAGATAGCAAGGTATGTGGTCGTAATTTTATATACCCGGGCTAGAATATGATTAATTTGCATTAATTAATTTATTTATAATAAATCAATTATATTAAAATTAATCTAACAAATTCAATCAACTACAAAAATACAAGTGGACTTAAAAGAAATATAGACATAGCCGTTCCAAAAATGTTATTTAAGTTTTAGTGAAATAAATTGATTAAGTACCCAAAACATTGCAAAACAAATTGTACTACTAGATAGCAAATGTTCAACGTATAACTCTTGCTTATTTGACCTAACCTCGAAAAAGATTAATTAATACCACTGGGTTAATAAACTTGAATTGACTTTACCTGGTTGCTGTTGTTGTAGCAGCATAAAACATGCCAAACACAAATGCCTGGTGAAGCACTGGCACGATGTGGCATTATTTGTATAAGCTTAAAAAATCTTTGGAAAATTACTGAGGGAAACGAGTTGCTCCGATATAGGGCCGAAGATATGTTTAAAATGTTTTAGATATAAACTGTCTTTATAACTTAACTCTTATGATTTATATGCACACATACAAACAAGTATATTACTTTCTCGGATTTGCCTAGATATCGTGCATCGACCCACTACCGTCCGGAACTGCAGCCCACTGAGCGTGCCCACAAATTAACTATATTTCTACACCATGTGGCCAATTTCATTTATAACGTTGTACAGGAGCAATATTCTGATCCACGGATTTTGGCCTTTTGGATGGCCAACAGTTCGGAGTTCCTACACTTCCTAAAATCGGATCGACATATTAGTGCTTTCAGCGTGCAGGCTCAAGAAGTATTGGCTGAAAGTGTACAAACAGCATTTCGTAACTTGGTCAATTGTTTTCGCATGGAATTGTCACAGACCTTAAATCAGTTCCTCTCGGAAACCATTGACCACGACTCAGCCGCAGGATTAGTGCTCACAGTACTTGGTTCCGCAATGGCTTTGCTGCGCCGTTGTCGCGTCAATGCAGCTTTGACAATTCAACTATTTAGCCAGCTTTTCCATTACATTAATGTGATTTGCTTTAATACGGTGAGCAATGAAAGTTTGTTGAACGTGTTTGTATTTACATTAAATAAATATTATATTTTTTATGTTAATTTTAAATAGAATTAAGTTGACAGTAATAAACTACAAAGTCTAATTTTTTTTTAGATTGTTGCTAACTCCCACATGTGTACTGCCGAATGGGGCAAAGTAATGTCTGAGCGGCTCCAACTACTGGAGTTATGGGCTGAACGACAAGGCCTCGAACTAGCAGCTGATTGCCATCTGGCAAAAATAAATCAGTGTGCTCAATTTCTTCAAGCTTCCAAGTCGTCGGTCGAAGAGATACAGCAACTGGCTTGCTCTTGCTTCCGTTTAAACTCATTGCAAATGTCTGCATTGCTGCAGCAAGAGAAAATACCCCGAAATCTTGTGGACACTGCAATAAGAATGGCCGAATCGGTAGCAGATGAACTAACACGATCGGATGGGAGGGAAGTTCGTCTGGAAGAATCTCCCGAGTTGCATTTAGCTTTACTCCTACCCGACGACGGTTTTAGTTGCGATGTTGTACGTGGTATACCATCCGGATTGGTTGACTTTTTAAACCCGCTTCAACAACAGGGCATGTGCCGTCTGGCTGCGCAGCCTACTTCTATTGGGCTTTGGACTGTTTATATGCATCAATTTAATGTAAGTTAATGTAAGCATTTAACATTATAACTAAGCGCGGTAATATAACTTTGATTTATTCATTTTAGGCTCGGTCATCCAGCGCCATGTCCAACAAATTACCACAACCTGAGGTACAGGTAATAAAGCTGCATAAGAATGCAAATGGTATGGGTCTGTCTATTGTCGCTGCGAAAGGTGCAGGTCAGGAGCGTTTGGGCATATACATAAAGAGCGTCGTACCAGGTGGCGCAGCTGATGCTGATGGCCGTCTGCAAGCCGGCGATCAGCTCTTACGCGTTGATGGCCAGAGTCTTATTGGCATAACCCAAGAAAAGTAAGGATGGTTATAAACAATTTGATATAATAAGCTCAATTTGAATTTTTACAGAGCGGCAGATTATCTCGTGCGCACCGGCCCAATAGTCACTTTGGAGGTGGCAAAGCAAGGGGCTATTTATCATGGCTTAGCAACGCTACTGCAACAACCAAGCCCAGTCATTGCACGAGGTATGTCAAAACTATATATGACCGTTCGAAGGCCCTTTAGCTCGGTGTTTTCAATGAAGTTTTGAACTCAGTTAAAAACTTAATATTAGCAAATAATTCAGTTGCTCGCTGTAAAGTTAGCTGTAAACACAAGCTGTTGTAGTATTATGTAAAAATGTAAAAATGTTACTCAATGCCGATGAATGCTAATAGCTTTTTTACTAAACTCCCTTACATGCTGCCTATTAACAAAATAAACTTTCAACAATTCAACAAATGTATTGCCAAATAATTTAAAAATGTGGTTTAATAAACTGAAAAATAGAGTCGGAGAGAATAGCGGCACCGTCCGCGGCATACCACGATCAGCGGCGTCACTCGATGTACAGCAATCGTTACTTTGCTTCGGCCTCTGATGATAGTCTGAATCGCAGCCGACGTGAGTCGTTAGTCTGCTTGCGGTCATCGTCGCCGCCCGTGCGTCGTTTGAGTGCGTCATCGCTACTAGAAGAGCTTTGCGCCAGAGGTCATCAGCTCCACATTGATCCTCGTTATCGTGACACACGTCCAATTGCACGATCAGTTAGCAGCTTATATCTATCTAACGAGAGCAATCTAAATAACATGCAAAATAATTTTCACAACAGTCCGATGCGTCAGCGTACAAACAGCACTTTGAATACCAGCACCCCACCTCCTTCGATATATATTGAAGAGTATACAGATCCTGAACCTGATCCAGAAAATCCACTGCAACGCTCATCTAATGACTCATTCACAAATTTTTCGTATACTGAAGCACACCAGCCCCTCAATGAAGACGGCATTGCTTCAGTTGCCGATTCAGATGATATTCCTTATATAGATGATGTATCTCCCACAGAAGACCTAAGAACGTGTGTTCCGCCACAGCAAAAGGCTCCAGAGCAATCCCAAGTTGTCCATCGCATAGAATATATTGCGAAACCGCCGTCTGGTATTATAAGTAGTGTACGTCGTAATGCACCTGGGTACCGTAAAACCGTGAGTTTTGATTTGGAGGAGACAAAGGCACGTAGACGAGACAGTATTTCGCTTGACCGAGGAACGGGAATCAACCGAAAATTCCACACACACGATGCAATAAGCAAATATGCGCGAACTGATCTCGATAACACACGTTCTTCCTCAGAATCTTTGGATAAAAATGAACGGGAACGCATTACATTGATACAAAAGATAAGACGTGAATTGAACGCCAACTGTTCTACATCTGGCTGCAAAACAACCGGCAACAACTCAGGCAGTGGTTCGAATAGCAACCGTTCGTCCAATGAGTCCATTGATAAAATGCCATTAATTACAAAACAAATGCATGATTTAAATACGAATACTTCAGTACTGACAAGAGCAACTATGACACGGCCAAAAAGAGAATTAAACGCAATACGAGCAACCTCTGGCGGAGGACTCAGCGGTAACCAACAACGCGCCATTTCTAACAAAAGGTCTGCCAATATGCAAACCCACGGTAAAATTGTAAATATCAAGAACACCTCTGTGACAAATCCCGTTTCTGCTTCCCGCACTTCTGTTTCTCCCCCATATATCAGAGAAGGAACTAATCCAACAAGAAAAGCAATAACAAACACATTTGTTACTATTAAAGTTCCTAGTGTATGTGAAATCGAAAGTTCCTCTGAAACTGTCCATAACTATTGCCCGGAGCGCTCGCTTAGCCATGCCAATATACATTTCCCATACTGTCCTGGCCATGGCGATGTCGATGTTGATACAACACTTACTCTCTCACAAGGATTTAACTCCACTCAAAAGACAAATGATGATAGTCCAGTGCATAATTTTGCTAAGCCTTTTGGAGAAGGGAAAGTACGAGAAATGGCTGATTTTTTTGATCGAAACAAAACTTTTGATGCTACCGGACGCCGCAGCAAATCAGGGTCAGCCATGTGTAACACTTTTTCAAAATCAACATCACATTTGTACCCACGCAAAGTAAATAATCTTACGGAGCTAGAATATATAAATATATTGCAACAACTAAAGGAATGGAGTTTGCATGGCAGTAATGGCAAAGATTTTCAAATAAATTTACAGGATAATAACTTGCGAATATCTGTAGGACAAGAAGCCAAACAACGAATTAATAAATCTCTTGAAAATAATGCTAAAGCATCACTAACACCCGAATCAGAGTTATCTGTTAGCACCACTGTTACCTGTGATTGTCCCTGTTGTGCCAATTGTAGGAAAAAAGTTGCAATTAATGTCTCAAACACCAATGAAGCTTCCCAAGAAAACGCCAAATTATCTGTCGGTCCTTCGGCTCCTTCATTTAAATGTTACGATAGTTGCCCTGAAATGGGGCATGGTCAGTTGAAGAGGCAGCGCAGCGTAATGTCCACTGCGAAGGGAAATACTGTACGAACTGTAAAACGTAATCTGAAACTACAGCGAAATTTGGAAGGATCCAACAGAGTATCATTAACATTTGCCATGAAGGGTGGGGAAAGTACTACAACAACTTCTTTGAGCTCTACAGCTACACGACGTTCATGCTGCCCACAATTAACTACACCAGAAGATGGACCACCAGCAAATGATACCGATGCAGATCAAAGCTGATAGTTCAGCGGCTATAAGTGGTGACGACAACGACGTGGTAGAACGTAGTTTTCGGTTTAATACGTTTGCCTGGAATGCCAACCTATATTATCTTTTCAAAAACGCAAATGTCAATTGAAGCACATTTAATACCATCATTGCCAAAAACCACACAAAAAACATTGGGCCATAATCATAGTAACGTTAAAGTCGACACTAAAGTTAGTAACAACTTTTTGACGTAGTTTTCGATGAAATATCTGTCAAAAAAAAAGCTCATGCTAACTGTAGAGTCGTCTTTTCTTCACTATTATAATGGTCCATTAGTTTTAAAAAGTTATCGTATTTTTAAGTTTTGTGATGTTATGGCTTTCAGCGGGAAGGTAGTAATAATACCCTTTAAGACCGGCTTTATGACCATGAATGTTATCGATATATATTAATTTGGCTCTTACACCATATTCCTCGTCGATAAGCCGAGCTTCTACCAGTTGTGGTGTGTTCCTTTACGTTGTCTCAAAAATTGTGGGACCTACATGTTCATACCCACCCCGAATGAAGAATTTGTTTGATGATAGTTATTTTCATGGCAGAAATACGCTCGGTTTGCTATAGCGCGCCCCATCTCGCAGCAGGCCCTAGCGGTCGCCCATGAATGATTCCGAAGTTTTTCCTGCCAAAGGTCGTTATTTCAGTGACTTAAACTTGTTAAGATCCGTCCTTTCTGTTAAAATATCCTCTCACTTGCACAAAGATCGTTGGGAAATAACCTTGTCTGAGCAGATTGACGACTAAACAGAATGCCCAACGATGTTCGGAACAAATTCATGGCAATCTGTATCAACAAAAAAATATAAGATCCTGAGATAAACATATATTTATATATATATTGTTATTATTTTTACAATAAAAGTTGGTTATTTTACTTAAAAATAGTTTGATGATTCAAAGAAGCAATAATATTTGTTTTTTCAATTTCACTGTGAAAATATATCGCAACTTCTAAAAATAATATGTTAAATCAATTAACAAAAGCTAAAGCTAAATGTTTTTATGAGTAACCCTTATACAAAATTTGAAGAATCCGTCATTTATGGTAGCTTTGTTAATTTATTTGACATAATAGCAGTAAGTTGCCGCTTTGGTTAAGTGGGTAGCGATGCGTGCTATATCTCGATATGCCGCTGTGTTCGAATATTAGCCAGGGCAAGTAAAAATTTTTTTTTAATAGCGACTACCCCTCGGCAGGCAATGGCCAACCTCCGAGAATATTTCTGCCATTCGAAGTCGGCAAAAAACTGTAGATTCCTCCATTTGTGGCACACCACAAATGCAAGGTGAAGCTCGGCCAAACACTGAGCTAAATAGTGTGAGCGCCTATACAATGTTTTTGGAACTCGGCATCGTTCCTAAGTTTGCTAAGTGTCGTTTGCATAGTGAACCACTAATCGGAACTATAAAGACCATCCGTCAAATAATTAAGCGTTGAAATGCTCTTAATGTGTTAACATAATTATTAATTTGGTAACTGAGGTTGGCATTCCTTTAGTACAAAAATTGCTGTTTTATTCTGTAGTGTACAAAAAAAGCACAAAGTGCGAGTTTATTTTTAATTGCATAATTTTTTATTTCATTATTTACTTTATGTCTGATTGGCGGTTGTTAATGGCATACGCGAAACAAACATTCATTCTCGTATATATTGATTGTTTTATACGAAAATTTATTTAAGCAAATTGGCTACCAATAGCTCCCATATATACACATTTAAATACATTCTCGAGCCTGCATTGTAACACAACCTCTAAAATATATTTTTTATTTTTTATGGTAATTTGATAACATTTTCAATGTACATATACATAGATACATATGTACACATTACATACACGTATTAAGTAATTTCACATAATAATGCTAATCTTTGTATCGCAACTTAATTAAATGTAAATGTTGTAAAAACCTGTTTACTAAATTTCCAAATGCTAATTAGTTTTTCGTTTCCTTTTCATATTTAATATTCGCCCATAACAACATTCACACAACACACCATCCCATGCACCTCCAAACAATTTATTTACGAATGATTGTTTAATTAATCTGCTCCGATACGCCTTGCCTCGTAACGTTTTCTTTTAATAAACGTCATTGTGATTGTCAATTGGGGACTCGATCTTTAACGGTCGCATCCGTCATCATCATATTCGTAACATACATGTCTTCGCAGGTAATCGCCGCATGTCTGAGCGTGACCTAACCAGAATGGGCGTAACAGATTCAAAAACTGTCGGCCCCCTCATTCCTAATAACCAATTGTCAAATAGTAAATCAGTACCTGCACTGCATCATCACAATGGAAGTGGTACTATTTGTAAGTTCAAATTAACACATATCATTACATATGTACATAAGTATTGTTTGTCTACTTTTAATTATTACTGAATTATTACAGTTTCAGCTTTAATTGTCCATTGTAGTATAAGCTATCGAAAATGTTCTCTCTTTTCGCTTTAGCAATGAACGCTTTGAAATCACGCAGCACGCACAGCCTTGTCACCAATCCCAATACCAGCAGCAATACACCTGGCGGGGTCAACGGCCTAAACAGCAACGAGCAGGGCTTCTATCAGAACCTAAGCGTTTATCGTGCACAAAATCAAAGCCAACCGATTTTGGCCGAAAGGTATTGTCCGTCAAATAAAACTAAGTCGGCCTTTATTATGTTTCCTATTCCTGCAAATAGTTTATTAGCGCCAGAAGTAGCCATTTTTCTTCGTACTTCACTACTTGAAATATATATAAGTAAAATCGCTTTTTTTTCATAACTTTTTTAAAGTATTTATTCTAAGTAGTAATTTATGCTTTAAGGCTATTTTAAGTAGTAAAGTACAACACAAAATTTCTAGTTCTGGCTGTATTTTCAATTTTAATTAGTGAGTTTGTGTAATCCTATTCCTTGTTAAATTAAAATAAGCCAAGCACAGTTTTTTCGGATCTAAATCAAATTTCAAATTTTTAACTCTCAACAGCGTAGCGCCACAAAAGTACAATATTGCTCAATCTTTACCACAGCCACAATAGTATCCCACAGTTACAGCCACACATTGTGCTCAATTTAGAGCATTTAGAGTATTTTAACTTTTTACAGCTTTCACTACTTACTACAGCCACACCATTCTGTTCAGCTAGTTAATGCTAAGCAGTTCTGAAAAAAGATTTCCACAATTATTTGATAACTAGAATAAGTGTAAAAAATGTACGTCGCATATAGCAAAATTTATTTTAATGGTCAATTTTATTGAGCTCGAGGCCAGTTTATGAAAGACAGCAGTTTAAGTGGTAAACGTTAGAGCCGCAATTTCGGATATGACCACGTCTCCTCATTGGCCTTCTTTTAAATTAAATTTTATTTATTCTTCATCACCGCTTCCCAGGTTTGACCCAATGAACCTCGGATTGCAGAGCAAACACGCTTGCCGAGTGGACTGTTATGTTTTTTCCATATACCTTAAACAAACCAACTAAGTACAAATAAAATTTCGTAAACTGTCGTCGAACTCAATAAAATTGACAATTATTAATCATTTAAGGCTGGTAAAAAACTTAACAAAATGCAAATTTATTCTATTTAAACTCGAGTATAACAAATTTGATTGACAGAACTGATAATGTATTACGAGTACTTCGCCAAGTAATTTGTTGCTATTTAATTTGAGTAATTTATTTAAAGGCTCTTTGCAATAGTAGTATCACGACTCTTTATTAAATCGATGTAGAAAACACCATTAGCAAGTCATTAAGGCGAATTCATGTAAGATGTGGCAATTCTACAAAAACAACGCTTTATTGGCCTGTTGTAAAACTATACATTTAACTTGCGCGAAATAATTTTTACACCGTTTAAAGTTTAATTAACCATATTTGTAAATTTCTTGATGAGCGCCTTCTAGCGTATTTTATAGTAGCCATGCTGACTTTTTTGCCAGGAGAAAACTGATATTTAATAAGAACGAAAGAAATAATCCATGTGAACCTTACATTTTATCCATACGATGTGTTGAGTAGTTTTTCGTTAAATTTTGCAGAAAACAATTTCTAAATAATAAATAAATTCATATAAAAATTGTTGGTTGGGTCACTCGCAATAAGTCCGAAAATATTGACTATTGATTGTTCTTTTAGTTTCATAACTTTGGTTTGCTCTTCAATAGAATTTTCATCCGGTAGAATAAGATGATAATACTAATAATGCTTTTCAAACCTGTATCCAAAATAAATGCATTTCGAACGAGTTATGTTTGCTCAAAATAAATTATTACCAGCATTAAGGCGGCTTAAGAACCAGCTGGGCTGTTCAAAGCCGGCGGCAGGTAGGACGCATGTACTATTGACTGAATGCTTAAGATATTCACAGCACGTTAAATTCTGGAATAGACCCCAGATAAACAAATCGACGCAAGCAACCTATTTGTCAACTTTGAAGCCGCTTTTGATGCACTTTCATGCAATTTCTTCAATCTAATACTTGAGAGCGAAATATGAGCTTCCAATCTGAATCGAGGAACGATGCTGTTGGCACAGCGGATGATATCCGTATAGAAAAGGAAGGAAAAAAGTTGGTCAAGCAATGAACGAGGACTAAACAAATTACCTTGTGGCAAAAACAAAAAGTTTTCGCGTATTATTGACACGTACAACTTTGAAGTAAAGAAAGTACTTTGTATACCTCAGCTTTGAGGTCAAGCGAACAATAACAGGTGATACTTTGAGCTCGGTAGACCATTGAAAACCGTAAGCCTTTTCCGACGAACGAAGATCTCACTCTATAAATCCCTCATAATGCCAGTCCTCTTATATGTCGCAAGGACTTAGTTGAAGTTGATCACCGATCAGAATTCTTGGGTTATTTCGAGAGGATTAGCCCTGATCGCTTGTGGAATTTAATGAACAATCAAATGTCGTTATTTTTAGGCTTATTGTGAGTGCCACAACCATTATAATCCCTTTTCTATGCAATCGGCAATCTATATATTTTGTATGTAACGTATGGACTCCAAAATGGCTCGGCCAATTTTGATGAAATTTTCAGGGAATCTTCAGAATATTCAGGCGGGTGACACTGTGAAGTCTGATTTTTAATTTTCGGTCTTCGTGGCAAAATCCAATTTTCATATTGCACCACCATTGACATATATGTACATACATACATATGTACATACATATTTTTATTTTTTTTTGCTTTTTTTATTTTATTTTATTTTTTAAAGCCGTTGTCATGGTTTTCAAAACGAGATATCAAACTCTTAAATCGGTTATGTAGTTCCGAAGATATTTACAAAAAGCCTATGTTAATAATAATCCAATATCAAAATTTTAAAACTTTCGAAATGTTGCATTCAAAAATCCGAGTTTTCGGTTTATTTACAAAGTATTTACATAATTCGATAACACAAGATATTCCGCGCATACTAAGGTGCAACATTGTACAATAAGTTAAAAATAATCTTTATATGTAAAATAGAAAAAATGTTTATGTATGTCCTTTATAGGCGTCAAAAGTACCTAACCGATTTTAATAAAATTTTTACAGTAAGAGCATATTATCACTGGGCATAGAGCAAAGATAATGTCGATAGGTGGCTCTGGAGTCGATATATTTCTAAAATCCCTATTTACAGACCGATTTGATTAAAATTCAAAACATTTATTAGGCTCCTAAACATAAATAATTTTTGTGAAAATAATGTCAATAGGTGGCGCTGGAGCCGAGAGTTTTTCTAAAATCCGTATTTACAGACCGATTTAAATAAAGTTCGAAACATTTATTAGACTCCTAAACATAAATAAACAACCACTTTTGGTTGAGGAACAGCAATTAGCTTATGCAAAAATTACATCTGTAATTATAAATTGTGAAGCCGGACTCTTTTTCTAAGATGTTCCCGGTGGAACTACTTACTACTTGCTTATTATATGCTCTTACTGTAAAAATTTTATTAAAATCGGTTAGGTACTTTTGACGCCTATAAAGGACATACATAAACATTTTTTCTATTTAATATATATATGTAGATAGATAGATTTCCTTTTTGACAGCATTGGTTTTTTTAGCGTAGTAGCACACGCCGGGTATCCGCTAGTATAATAATAAAAATGCCTTATAGAAATATTCGTATTTACTTCTTTGCGCAGTGCGCTCATATACTTTTAAATGTAAAAAAAAAAATGGCAAATGTATTTAATGTGGAAGAAAATGGTAGCAACACTGTCATAAAAATTCTCATAAATCAACGGTATTTTTCAGTCAAGCTTACACATATTAATATTAAATTTAATCCGATTAAACAGTTTGAAGTTATGATGGCCTTTGAATTTGTAATCTAACAATGTTCTTAACTTTTCATATGCAGACCACCAATGCCATTACATTCCACAATGAACACTTACAATGGAAATCCTTCTCACAACGGTCCAAATCAAATAGTATCACCAGCAAATGGCAGCGCATCAATGCATCACCCGGCGTTTGCAACACAACAACAGCAGTTCTCCCATTCATCAATAACCACGCCAACGGGGTCTAATATGCCATCGACCCGTCCAGCATCTGCCTATTATCACAACGCCAACAGTAACGGAGCAACACCGACAAGCAATAACCAATTGCAGCAGCATATGGTCTCGCATCAACAACAACCACAACAATTTACACACCACTCACATAGCATGAGTGCAAGCAGCAGTAATTTAAATAGTGGCGACATGTCAGCTCCGGCTCTTCAACAATATCAGCTTCAGCAGCAACAGCAGCAGCATTTGGCGCAAATGGCGCCACATTCCTCACTGACAATGGGAAACCGCTCGAGAAGCACCCAGAATTTTAGTCGCGACATGCAAAACCAGCACAGTCTGCGCATGCAACAAATGATGGCGCCGTCAATGCCGAACATAAGTAACGTATTGCAGCAGCAACAAATGTCAGCCAGCCAGAGTATGCAGAATGTTAATATGAGCGGTGGAGACGCTGCACTTACGTACCAAAATAGCGCCGGAGGTGATGGTTATAAACAGCAACAACAAAAGCAGCATTCACCGGCTGGCCAGTCACTTCGTCGAAGCCTGCGTCACGAGTTGATATCGCAGGGCGGTGGTGACGGAACACAACATTCTCCCATTACGATGCAACAACAGCACCAGCAAAACTTTGTTTTGTTGCCACCGAAACCGGGGAGCATGCAGCAAGTATCCCCTACGAAACAACAACAACAGGCACAACTCTTGCCACCTACAGCACCGAAGCCCCAAGCGAACCGTATGCAACAGCAACAATACTTGCAATACCAACAACAACAGCAGCTGCAGTATCCTATGTATCAACTTCACACAGAGGATAAGCCGCCGCTTCCTCCAACGGCCACGCATCCGCTTTATAAACCAATTCAACAAATAACCCCCGGTATGAATTATGTAGCCAGCACATTAGATCCACCGAAAGGTGGATATGTGCCTGTGCCGTCGACCGCAACTGTACAAAACCAGAAAAGCTTTTTAGGGACCAATCCATGGGAGCGGGAAGAGCGCGAAAAGGAGGTGGAAATACGGCGGGAGCATGTACGACAATGGCGAGAACAACAAATTGCTGATCTTTCGTCCTTACCACAAAGAACGCCACAGCAGGAAGAGCAACTAAAGACACTTATATTGGAACGGGACTTTGAGCGCCGAGCGCAGGAGATAGAAGAGCATGAAGACGAAAGCGAACCGTCTTATGAGAAAGAGGGAATCCAGGAAATTTTTCGGCTCCAAACGAGTGTCATACAAACGCCGGTGACAAATTTCAGACAATCTGAAATTAAATCGTTGCCCGGGCTAGACAATGCTTGCGGTAGTTCCAACAGCAATTCAGGATCTTTGGATGCTTCTCCGTTATCCTCGGCACGTAATTCGGCTGCTGGTGTATCAGATGTCGTCGCCGCGCAACAGCAGCAACATCTTCCACCTTTGCCAAGCAATCCACCTCCAGCAACAGGTACGATGACAACTGCAGCGATACAACCCAAAAGCATTTTGAAGAATAATCGTTATGATGGGGGCAATGGCACTGCACCGTCTTCTCCATCTAAATCACAAAAATCGGCGAGCTTCGCGGATGATCGACGTTTGCAAACTGAACACCCAATTTCTAATTTGGCCAAAGACATTTCACAAATGTCAATTACTAACAGCACTGGCAGATATTCGCCTACAACGGCTGCTGGAAATTCTCCACAACAGGACGCAAGTGCAGAACATTCTACTGTTCCACCACCTCCGCCACCAGAACGTAACAGCTCATATCTCATCATGTCACAACAAAAACAACGTAGCTCTTCCATCGGTCTTTTAAAGACTGCCACAAGCAATTCCGCAGATTTACTTACCCAGAACCAGAGTCTAGTGAAGAAAGCAAATACGATGAATAGCAATACGATCTTGAATAACATTAATAACAATAATGGGAGTTTCAATGCGGCCACATCAGCAGTATCTACTGGTAGTGTAACGTTGAACAGCAATATTGTCACCAACATGTCACCAAGTGCAACATTGGAACCCTCACCATCGAGCTATGCGGGCAACAACAGTATATTGCTGAGGGATAACAAACGTGTTTCATTTCACGACGAAGAAAATAACTACATAGCGGCTGGGCAATCGTATGAAACAATTGGAACTGGTTCGTCATCTGACATGTATGCCACAAACGACGACTCTCATTTACCTCTTGATCTGGACGCCATACTCGAGGATAGAAACGTAAGTGTGTTTGTGTGATTATACATGTTTATATCGTTTCAGCATCGGCAAGGTGCCATTTTCGCAAACCAAGCCAAAAAGGAAAACCCCTCACACATACTACTGGAGTGCGACGCTGTAGCGCGTCGAAGGGAAAGGTGACTCCCTAAATCCGGGATCCATCTTAAAATTTATAGATGCTCTCGGACTGGGGGAGGTGTTGTAAGGAACTGAGGGCACAATAGATCTACAGGTCGCAGTGCGATCTTCATATTTAAATCTAATCTAATCAAAACATGCCTAATGTGAACGCGTTCGTATTTTACATAGCGGTTTAACCTGAAACTACTACATAACACGGCAACGTAATACGCTATTATACTGAATGTTACAAATGAACTATGTATATGCTTTTTCTGAAACACCGTTAAAGTCTATTTCGCGCGCAAGTTTTATTTGTAGTCGCGGCGAACGGGTTTTTAAAAAAGATTACAAAGTTAAGTTACAGCGAGGTGGCGCTGATGGCGTGTAAAAACAGACTGCCTTATTGTGTCAGAATGGAACACTTGTGCGTTCAGATTAAGAATCTTTATTTATTAATAAAGGAAAATATAAAAAGATATGGTATAATAGTATAATGTTGAAATGTATTTGAGAACACGTCCGTTCGTATTCGTTGCTTATACACGACTGTCCGTGCTTGTCTATTTGACTCTCCGTGACAGCTCGGCCTCTCCTGACTACCATGGACCGGCCTCGGTTAGTCATCTGTTGTACTTTCGTCACTGTCATCTTCCAAGGATGGGCTTAGTTGGCACCATCGCCTCATTTGGTCGCTGGACATTACACCACAATATCGTCGTTGCGTTACTGGTGCGTCTGGTAGATCTTCGACAATATATCTGTCGTATTCTAATGCCTTCGTGACAACATATGGTCCTTTATACTTGGGGTCTAGCTTATGCGATTCACCTGTGGCAGTTGGAACTGAAGTAATCATCACGAGTTCGCCTTCTTCGTACTTCTGTGGATGCTTATGACGTTCGTTGTAGCGTTGTTGCCACTTTAACCTCTCGGTTTCAATATTTGCTTTGGCTTTGTCGAATAAATCTTTACTGTAATTATCGTCTTCTGGCGCCAATTCATCGTGGATCGATTGGATTAATCGATTTTGGCTATAGTCACGCAAATCGTATTGGAAAACGATATCATTCGGACTAACTTTCGTCGTCGCGTTGAGTTGTGAGTTGATACTCCATTGCAGTGTGGGCAACGTTGCGTCCCACTCTTTCGTGTTCTTCATCATGGCTCTTATAGCTGGTAATATTGTTTTATTGACCCGTTCGGCTTGGCCGTTGCCTCTCGGAGTCCGTACCGCAGTTTTAATGTGTCGTATGCCATGTGCTTGCAAATATACTTCCATTTCTTTAGAAGTGAATGCGGTTCCGCGATCCGTCGTTATCTGGATTGGTTGACCGAAGGTTGTCATCACCTCGTCTAACATGTTTATGACTGGCGTTGTCTTTGTGTTACGTACGGCTTTTAAAATCGTATATTTCGAAAAAGCACAAACTAAAACGATGATGTGCTGATTCCCCCTTTTGCTCTTGGGGAACGGTCCAAGGTGATCCATATGTACCGCTCTGAATGGTACCGGAGTTATCTCAACTAAGTGCATTTGACCTTCGGTTTTACCCCCTCGCTGTTTATACACGCAACATTCTAAACATGCGTTGATATAACTTTTCACGTAGCGTCGCATGCGATGGAACCAAAAATCCCGTTGAAGCCGTTGTAGTGTTTTCTCTACACCAAAATGACCAGAATCGTCATGGCAAGTTTTCGTAACCCGCCATCTAACAGCTTGTGGAACTGCTAGTCGTCGTTCGCCCTTAACCTTGCGATACAATCTGCCTTTGGACACCTCGTAATCTTGTCGAATCTGCTTTGCCGCCGTGTCGCCGGATTTCAACGATGCTACGATTTCTTGCAGCTTCTTGTCCTGCATCTGCATCGCAAACACCCAGTCACTATTACCTTCTTGCATGACAGTCAATACGTTGTCTGCCACTGTTTGGCATTCGATCGCTGGTAGGCACGGAGCTCGACTCATTCCGTCTACGTGTTGCATTTTCTGACCCTGTCGATGAACTGTCTTGAAGTCGAATTCCTGCAGTTTCAACCACCATCTGGCTATGCGTGGAAGAAGTGGTGTCGTTGTTTTCGTGGTCACTATAGCGTTGCAGTCGGTCACTACAGTGAAAGGCTTGCCCAGCAGATACATGCGGAAGCGTGTCAGCGTTTCCACTATTGCTAGAACTTCTAACTCATGACTTGGAAATCTTGACTCGGCCTCGCTGCACTGTCGGCTATAAAAGAAGACTGGCTTTAATTCCTCTTGTTCGTACTGAAGTAGGATTCCGGAGAGTCCTAAGTGGCTGGCGTCGGTGTGCACCTCGTGCTGCTTGTGAGGATCGTATAACGTCAACACCGGTCTGCTGGTTATGGCTTTCTTCAAGGTTTCGAACGCTTCTTGCTGTGAGTCGCCCCACTCAAACTTAACATCTTTCCTTAGCAATGCGGTCAACGGAGTTGCAGTGTTGCTGTATCCTTCCACAAATTTTCGGAAGAATCCAGTTAACCCTAGGAACTGTCTTACCTGGGTCGTGGTCGATGGCTGAGGAAACTCCTCGATGCAAAATGTCTTCGTTTTTCCTGGGGCTATACCTGTATCAGACACGTCGTGCCCCAAGAAGCTTACAGCGGTTGCCAGAAATTGACACTTGGAGGGTCGTAGCGTAAGACCGTCCTTCTTCACTGCTTCAAGTACCTCTCGTAAAACGACCATACCTTCTTCGCAAGTCGGAGTAGCTATAATCAGTTCATCTACGTAGCTTATCACCTTATTTCTGTGAATTAGCCCTGATATCATACGGACCATCGCTTCTTGGAATACCATCGGGGCGTTGACTAGCCCGAACGGCATAACATTATGTTCATACAGACCCTCATGCGTGAGGAATGCTGTGTACTTCTTGCAATCTTCGTGTATTGGAATTTGGTAATATCCGCTAGTCATATCTAGCGTGGTGAAGAACTTTCCACCGCTCAGCTTTGCTAATTGCTCCTCGACGACTGGCATTGGGAACTGCTTCCTCACGGTTACCGAATTCAATGCTCGGTAATCTACGCACATCCTGCTCTCTCCATTTGCTTTCGTCACGAGAACTACAGATGCGGCGTGTGGTGAAGTGCTGCGTCGAATGATGCCGTTGTCTAAAAGTTCCTTCAGTACTCTCGATAGTTCGTGTTGCTTTGCAAATGGTACCTGGTACCGTTTGCCCACTATCGGTTTTTCAGTTGTTACATCGATATTTATAGTTGTCGTTTTGGATCTACCCAAAGTAGAGATGCCCTCGGAAAAACATTGCTTGTATTCACTTAACAATTTACGTGCGTCATTCACTTGCGACTGTTGCATATTCTCGTTGATATTAAACTGCGTATCGCTTTTAATTTGTAACATTATTGATCCTGAGTCGATGATCAATCGATGATCGTTACCGCATAATACATCTCTGCCCAAAAGCAAATCGTAGTTAAGCATGCTATCTGGTACCTCATATAGCTTTGCGTTGATGAATTCGTTTGCTAACTTTATTCGCGTATTTATAACACGCGTAACATCAACCGTCGAACCGCCAAACCCTTGCAATTGTTGATACGTCGGCATGTGGTTCATTTTCGTAAGCGCTGCTGACTTTCTTATTAGTGAATGATCACTACCCGTGTCTATTAAGGCCTGATGCTTACTGCCTTCACAAACAACCTCTTCAATTATTGGAGGAATTCGTTTTTGCACATTGTCATAACCATCAATCTTCGCAATTGTGTGCTTCGTTTCGTTTGGACACTTACGAGTGTCATGACCCACTTTAGAACACTTGCTACATCGTTGCTTCTTCTGAGGCTGAGGACACTTCGCTGCCATGTGCCCGTACCCGTTGCAGTTATAACATTTTATACGTTTCCCTTTTCAGATGCTGCTTCGTTGCTGACGTCGGATAAATTTACACTTGTAGTGCGTTGACCACCACCTTGAATTGATAATCGCAAACTCTCAAGCGACTGTCTTAATTCGTTGCATGTGCGTACGTTCATTGCCAATAAAGTGCGAGTAAGTGCGCTATCGTTTAGCCCATTTATCACGTAGGAATTTATAGACTCCTCGTCGACTTCTCCCCGCCTGCCTATGGCTAACATGTCATAAAAATATTCGATGAGTGGTTCGTTACTCTTTCGTCGACGTGCTGCCAACTCACGATGAATGTCTGCTGATGATACCGTGTAGGGAAAATCTCGTATTAACATTTGCACGAACTCTTGCCAAGTTCCAAACACTGGCTGTGCGTCTAACCACGTCTTGGCGACTCCTTTCAGCTTATGCTGAACCGCGAGAAGCACTATTTCATTTCTCCACTTGTATACCCGTTGCAGTTGTTCAACTTTTGTAACAAATTGTTGAGCCGTCATAATTTTACGCAATGGGTCGAATTCTGGTAAAACTCCTACAACTTCCGTAATAGTTTGCGTGTGCCCCTGCTGCATTGGTCGAACGTGATGCGAACATTCTGGCAGAGCGCCTACTCCCTCCTCTGTTGCTTCTAACACTCTTGGATGTTGTTCATCTACGCTGTCTCGTGTCACTGTTGCCGGCTTTAGCGCAACCTCAATTGACTTCACTGAATTTGCTAAACTTAGCACCAATTCCTGAA
Source organism: Philophylla caesio (assembly GCA_963971545.1). Lineage (NCBI taxonomy): Eukaryota > Metazoa > Arthropoda > Insecta > Diptera > Tephritidae > Philophylla > Philophylla caesio. The sequence continues at coordinate 159,465,917 of OZ020604.1, read as the reverse complement.
GTTGACTGAATGGGTGCTCCCAAGGCTCCACTGTTGGTATTTCTTGACTATCAACCTCGTCTGTACCCAGGGCTTCCATCAGTGCCGCTACCTTGTGTGTCTTATTTCCACTAACAGACAAGTCATTTTCACGCAACAAAACGTTCAATAGCGCTACACTCAAACTGGATAATTTCACCATTGTTTATGTTAATTTCAATTATAATTCGTTAATCTGGGTATTTTTATCAAAACCTTATTTCGCCACAGTTTATTTTCTTGAAAAATGTTTTTTTTCCTATGAAAATTCTGCAAACTCCCGACTCGTCGTTTTGTTTTCCCAAAAAAATGTATTCGTTGTTACGTTTGAGCGTGTTAAAAATTCCTCTTTTAAAATAGTGCTATACGTGCACTCCGTTGCTCAATTTTTTTTTCCCGTACTTTCCGTTTTTCGTTTTCTATTCGTATGTGAGCGAGTGTGTGTGCGATTGCGTGCACCACCGTTGCTCCTTTTTTTTTCCGCTGAACGTTTATGTACTCAAACGTTGTACAATCGTTGTTTACTTTACACTCTAGACGTTGAGTGTCGTTGCCTTTCGAATTACGCCGTTGAGATGCTCTGCCGCGTCGAGCGTCGTTCTCTTTCGCATTCGCCGTTGATCGTTTGAACTTATGGATGTATGTATGTGTGCCTTTCGTTGCACACTCGTTTCTTCCTTTACGTGTGTATATATATTGGCTTCGTACTCGCTGAATTTCCAATATGCTGCAAATTTATATTAAATAAATTTCTTCTTTGTAGGCTTGGTCGATTCCATCTTCTGATTCTGTCAGAATGGAACACTTGTGCGTTCAGATTAAGAATCTTTATTTATTAATAAAGGAAAATATAAAAAGATATGGTATAATAGTATAATGTTGAAATGTATTTGAGAACACGTCCGTTCGTATTCGTTGCTTATACACGACTGTCCGTGCTTGTCTATTTGACTCTCCGTGACAATTGAATTTATCAAACTTAAAACGAAACTTATTCTGTTAACAATTATTGCTTACTCACTAATTTTCGGCATGGGAAATTATTAACTGTTTGCTAAACAATTTGTATAACAAATTGAAGATTCCTGGAAATATGTTTAACTTTTGATTTTCACTTGTTCTTTTTACACATAATTTAATTAATAGGCCGGAAGGGGTTTTAGGTTTCAATTTTGCTTATTTGCTTATTTGCATTAAAAACTTGCCAATATCGTCTGCTGCACCGTCAGGTGTTTTGGCATAATTGCTTACATATGTAACTACTCCCCCTTTAGACCAGAATTCTCCTGAATTCGTTTATTTAATTTGATAGTAATTTTTCTATGTTTGGTAATAATTACCATAGCAATTATTATAATTATAATCATACTTAGAATATTGAAGATATGTGATATTTTACTATGAATTTTCAATTTAAAAATGTTTTCTATATTTGATCTATGTTCCTCTATTATTTCATCAAATGTAATGCTTTTCGTAAAATTCCGAATATCTTCATATTTTAAGCTTACAACAGTTTCTTTTATATTTTCAATATAATTGGAAAAATAGTAGTCGTTAATTTTTATTAAACAATTATTAAATCGTATTAAATAGTTACCATTTATAATTGGTTGTTCTTGATAGCATGAATGATTAAGCTGTAAATTTATTGCATTTTTAACTATAATTGTTTTAATATTTATTTCTAATATTTCCAGTTCTCCATTTTTAGTAAGATGACAATTTCTTTTTAAAATACAATGATTACTAATTTTCATTTGTTTCAATGATTTATTTTCTTCAAAAGTTAATGTTTTATTTTCATAAGTGAATATTTGTTCTATTTTCGCTTCTATTTCATCTTTTTCTTTATTAGATATTGGAATGATTGTTCTTATGTTTACCTTTTCAAAGTTTTTTGGTATTTTTATGCCGAATACTAAAAATGTGTTATTTACACTTACTGTGCCTAATTGTAAATATTTGAGTTTGTCATAGTCGATATTATATTTTACAATTTCTTCATTAGTTAATATATTTGGATGTAAGATCCCATATTTCGCTGATACAATATTTTCTTGAATGTGTTCAATTTTACTTTTTAATAATTGAATCTTTGTATATTGGTCTAGGTATAAATTTTGTTTGTAATCATCATATACGAATTTATTTATGGAATTAAGTTCCTTTTCTATCTTTATTCTATCACTTTTAACAATGTTCTTTAGATGGTCAATAGCTGACGCAAAATAATCGTTTACTTTTATTTGTCGATTAATTGTATCATTGGTCTGTAAAAAATGTATTTGTATATTTTGTCTGTCGTCCTCATCCATAGTTCCAAAGAGCCATTTTGATATATTGCCTACTGCATTAACTAATCCTCGTTTATGTCTAGTTCTAATGGGCATTAGTGTCAATACCTTATTCCTTACGTCTAACAATTCCCTTTGTAATATTTCTTTATTTTCTAGCTTCATTAAAATTATATTGTCCGTCATATCGTGTACAATATTTTCTAATTGTTGGACGTCAATCATGTGTAGAATTATGTCACTGTCGATAGGTATTTCCTGATTTCTGATTTGTAGGTCTATAAATCCCGTTTGTTCAGTTAGTTCTGTTAATGTCATTGTCGCCCTGCATTGTGGTATCGTCCATGTTATTGCTATTATCAGCATCCATATCTGTAAATTTCAATGGTCGTTTAATATTTCTAACATGAACTTTCTCTAATTTTTGTTTCCTATATTTGGGTTGCTCCTTGTGTCTAACCGCCTTGTAATTTTTAATGAATCCTTCTGATCTTTGCTCTGTATATTCTTCTCTATTTTTGTTAAATTTTGTTATTGATTTCTCCTTTGCTTGTTCCAAATTTTTTCTTACAATTTCCTTATCTACTTTGTTATTATGTACTTCGTTAGGTGTGAATTTTATAGTAGAATGAAACCTTTCATTATAATTTCTAATAGCTTTTTGTATTAGTTGCTTGACAGATATATGTATGTATGTACCTTTGTTTAATTTATATACAGCGTGTAAAATAATAACTGTCGCACCTCTTTTGTTTAATAACAGGATTAATAGTTTTATTCAAATTAAGTATTAATTCTTTTATAAATACAAATAATATATATATATATTTTATCCATCAATTTCAATCCTTTCTCCTTTGATTTTTTGTACTTCCTTTAAACGTTTAGGAAAACTTTCGCAAGCTGCACGGACGACTTCATTAGGTATTTCGTTCCATATTTTTGTCAAATGGTTTTTGAATTTATCCAAAGTCATGTGACTTAAGTTCCCCAGTTTGCTAAGCATATAGCCCTATATGCAATAATCCAGAGGGTTTAAGTCCGGAGAAGATGGAGGCCATTCTTCTGCTGATATGAAATTGGGGAAATTTTCACGACACCAACTTTAAACAGTTCTCGCTTTGTGTGCAGGAGCAGAGTCTTGCTGAAAACAGAATGGCCTATTCCTAAACATCTCCATTGCGTGAGGCTTCAAATGCTCTATTAGATCATTATTTAAATAATATTCTGCATTTATTTTGACACCTTTATCAATAAAAAGCAGTTGAAGCTTGCCACTTTTGCAAATCGCGCCCCATACCATCACCGAAGAAACATTTTGGAAACGCTCACACTTTTTTTAGCTCTAGGAATGTCGGACATCTTGGCTGCATACACTCGATCATTTTGAGGGTTATGGGGTTGCTGTAATAAAAACAGCTTTTCGTCAGAAAAGATTATTTCTGATTCTGCGTGCCTCCTTTGCAGCATTTTGAATCTCTTCCTTCGCTTTTTCTTCTGCATATCCGTAAGTCCATGAATTCTTTTTTTCTTATAAGCTTTAACCTTAAGGTCTTCTTTAATAATCAAATAAGCGTACTGGTGACTCATTTTAAATCTTTTGCCGAGTTTCCGTACCGAAACGGAGCAATTTCTTCGAATCCGCTCACGCACTGCCTAAATCGTTCTCTTAGTTCTGACGGATCGCTTTCGTCCAGTTTTTTTCTTTATTTGCACAGTTTCGACAAATCATGCTACGGTCCGCTGAACAAATCTTCTGTTCACACTATGTCTTCTCAGGGACTCAACAATTTCAGAAGTTTTCTTGCCTTGCAAATGTAGTTCTAAAACAAGTTCACGTTTCACATCCATGCTGCTCAAAATTTTACTATAGAATGAAATGTGAAATAAATAATAGCTAACAATGTTCAATATGTAGGCGATGTAACGGGATAAAAAAATTACGTGGTGATGTGATTGTAAAGAAATATGCATAGTTGTTTAAGTGCGACAGTTATTATTTTACACGCTGTAATATTCTAAACTTTTCTGAAATTGTATTGTGGAATCTTTCAATATCTGCGTTACCCGTGTGACTATTGGGTTTGGTTAAATGAAGTTCTATATTTTCATTGTTTAGAAATTCCTTAATCCTTGTCGCGTTAAATTCATTATCTGCAATAATTTTTCTAGGTTTTCCTATTTTGGTAAAGTAGTCCTCCAATTGTTCAATGAAAGTAATATGATTTCTGTCATTTAAAGGATATGCTACTCCATACTTAGAAAATTTATCTATTATTGTTAAGAAATGGAATCTTTTTATAACATAGGTATCTATGTGAATAATTTCATTATTTTTTGTAGGTGTTTCCGTATGCAAAAATTTTGGTTTAATTGGTCTCCTATCATATCTTATCTCTTGACATGTTTCGCATTGGTTAATAACAATTTGTATTAACTCTGCTAATTTCGGATAGTAAATTTTATTTCTAAGTTGATTATATGTTTCCTGTATGCCTGAGTGCATACTTTCTCTAACGTGATATAGCGAAATTTGTTTAACTGCTTCGACTTCAGTTTCGATGTCTTGTGCTCTGATTGTGCACTTTATAAATTCTAATTGATTATCGTTAGAAAACATTTCTATGAGTTTTTCTTGAACTACATTATATTGGCGTTCAGAAAGCTCTGAAAAAATCCCAACTTTTCCTTTTGTTATATATTTTCTAAATATTTCACCTAGTCTATCAAAATCATATTCCGAAATGAAAATAATTATTTTTCCATGTAATCTTTTTAATTTTCTGTTTTGTTATTTGTCAAAATAATTTGTGTTTTATATTTATTTACTGTTTCCTCCTTTATATAAAAGTGATCCTGTAAATTTTCTTCCGCTGAATGGACCGTTTGCATTGATGCATCGTCCTCTAAATTATCGATAATATTTGGGTCATATTCGGTATTTTCGACCGTATTTTCACCCTCCTCCTTGTCTTCAATAACGTCCTCGTTATTTTGTATTCTGCTAAGAAAATCCCCTACTCGGTTTTCTTTTCCCTTAATGTATTCAATATGAAATTGGTATTCTCCTAACTTTAATAACCATCGTTGGTGTCTTGGCGACATATCTTTGCCTCTATATTTTGAATGCAAGTATTTAATTGGTTGATGATCTGTAACTATTTTAAATTTCCTTCCATATAAGTATGGCCTGAAGTAATTTACACTCCATATAATTGCCAAAAATTCCTTATCTGTTGCTGAATAATTTTTTTCATGATTGTTAAGTGTTCTTGATGCATAGCAAATTGGGTTTCCTTCTTGAGATACAAATGCCCCTATTGCATAATTCGAAGCATCAGTTGTTAAAGTGAATTCTTTCTCAAAATTTGGATATCGTAAAATTGGGTGTGAACTTATCAATTGCTTTAATTTTACGAAAGCTTCTATGTACGAAGGATCTTTTGAGTTAATTCGTACTCCTTTCTTAAGATATTTTGTAATTGGTTGTGCTACCTTCGCATAATCTTTAACGAATTTTCTGTAGTAACCAGTTATACCTAAAAAACTCTTTATTTGTTTCTCTGTTTTTGGTAGTTCTAGTTCTTCTATTACTTTAATTTTATTTGGATTGGGCTTCATGCCATCTTTTGTTAAAATATGTCCTAAAAATTCTGTCTCTTTTTTCAAAAAATTGCACTTATCCATTTGTATTTTTAAATTTTTTTTCTCTAGTACTTTAAAAATGTCTTTGATTGCTTTAATATGTTCCTGTAGTGTTGTGCTAAAAATAAGTATATCATCCAAATATACAACACACGTTTTATTAATAAAATCTCTTAAAATTTCGTTCATCCAACGTTGAAAGGTTGCAGGTGCATTCTTTAACCCGAATGGCATCCTTGTAAATTCATACAGGCCATGAGGTGTTACGAACGCTGTTTTACACCTATCTTCCTCTCTTATTGTGATTTGATGATACCCTTTTGCTAAATCTATTGTCGTAAAGTATTGGGCGCGTCCCAATTTATATAAAATTGAATCAATGTTAGGTAAGGGGTATTTATCATCTATTGTTACCTCATTTAATTTTCTATAGTCTACCACTATCCTGTACTTCTTTTTTCCTGAGTTATCCATTTTCTTTGGTATCACTATTAAAGGACTGGAATATCTAGAATTACTTTTTCTAATAATTCCTTGCTCCTCCATCTCTTTAACTTGTCTACGCACTTCCTCTTCATGTTGAGGTGGATACCTGTATAATTTAGAATTTATTTGTTCTTCTGTGGTAGTTCTTATTTCGTGCTGGATTTCTGTTGTACTAGTTAATTTTTCTCCTTCTTTAAATAATAACTTTTCATACGTTTTTAATAGTTTCGTTATTTCCTTAAATTCTTCCGCATTTAAATGATCTAATTGCATTCCTTTAAATTTTTCATTTGTCACCTCTAGTGAACAAATTTCTTTAAAATTGAAGGGTTTATTTAAAAATTCTGACTCTTTTTCATTAAGAGTAATCTTACCATCTACCAGATTTATCATGGTATTTAGATGATTCAATAAATCAATGCCTATTATAAAATTATATTTCCTACCTCGCAATGGTGTTGATCTCCACCTTATGTATGCGTTATCTGGTAAGTTAAATTCAATTGGTGCTCTTGTATGCACTTTGTGGGTAATTTTTTCTTTACTAGTTACTGTGCTAATTATAATTTCATTTTCAAGGGGTATTTTTTCGAATTCCTTTAGTTCTGAATCAATTAAACTTATGCTTGCCCCCGTATCTATTAACGCTATGTACTTTTTATTTTCGATAGTTATTGTTATTCGCGGTAAGCTCTCTGAGGCTTCTTTATAAAAAAAATAGCATTATTTACTTCACAATCATCAGCTTCCCTGTTGCTTTGCCTAGGCGATTGCAAGCGATTTTGGCTGCTACTGCTACTAGGGTGTCCTGCAACTCGAGTTCTGTCTTGATTTGCTTCTACGTTGTCTACCTCCATAGGTTCTCCTTTATCTAGCTTAAATTGGTTAGAATTACCACTTTTCTTCACTTGATTTGAATAGTTATCTCTATAGTTTAGGTTCCTTTGACCTGAATTATTATCTCCGTATCCTCTGTTATTGTAATTCTGTTTAAATTGACTCGAATTCTTTTCAGGATTTGTATTGTAATTTTGTTTATTTTGTCCTACTTTATTTTCTCTGTCTGGCAATTTATCCTTTTGTTTATTGTCATAATAACTTCTGTTATTTTTATAATATCCGTCCGTCTTCCTAAACTTTTTAAATTCCGACCTAATACATGTGTCCTCGAACCTTCTCCTTGTCATAATGTCTCAAATCTTATGCAAGTCCTGTTCTTCATATATTTTGTCTAACAAAGTTCCCTGAGTCATTTCTTTCAGTGTATCAACTAGCAAACTGTCCACGTTACTAAGGTCAATTCCTACCTCGTCCTTGTGGTACACTTTTACTTCATCTGCCTTATATTTAATTTTTTGTGCTATTATAGCTAACTCACTCACCGTATTCGCCTTCATGTCGCAAATTCGTCTATTTAATTCGTGCGGTTCTGCATCAGGCTTGTATCGAAGTTTAAGCGCCTTTTTTATCTCTGCCCAGTTGTCGGGATGTAGAATATTTATAATTACGTCTTTTGCCTCTCCTCGTATTGTTCTATAGAATACTGCCCTCGTTGCTTCTTTTCGTGTTTCCTCGTATTTTATGCTTGAGAGTAAGTACTCTACTCCACTCATAAAGGAGTTTATTGTTACCTCCCCTCTTCCGGTGAATGTGGGTAAATGTTGAATGTTTTTCAGTATCCTTTGCAATCCGTTGTCATTTGTAGTTTGTCTTTGCTGAAGCTGCATGTAGGCCTGCCGAAGTTGCTCCAGTTGTTGCTCCCTCCGATTGAGCTCTTCAATCAGCTCCACGTTCGGGATGTGAGTCTGTTCCTGCTGTGCCATCCTTCTTTCGTCAAACGCCTTCTGTCTTCTCTTCTTAATTTTTGTTTCTTTATTCTTTTCCGTTCACTGCACCTTGTTTGGTGAATAAGCGTCTTTTTTGTTTTTAGATCGCTTTTCACTTCAAACACTTTAAAGTTGATTTAATTTATGTTATATTTTTGGTATATATCCCTTTGTGTTGGTGATTAAGCGCCTCTTTTTTTTTCAGGTCGCTTTTCACTTCAAGCACTTTTTATAGTCAATATAATTTGCTTTATATTTTGTTATATCCTGGAGGGTCCGGTCAGCTCCTGAGCTGGCTACAGATTCGCAGGATTAAATAAGGGTATTATAATACACGATTATTAAGAAAGTCATGTCACACGACCGTATTTCCGAATCACTGTCCAAACCTTATTACTTTCTAGGTAAGGAGTACCGACTGCGCCAGTTTTATTTGTAGTCGCGGCGAACGGGTTTTTAAAAAAGATTACAAAGTTAAGTTACAGCGAGGTGGCGCTGTTGGCGTGTAAAAACAGACTGGTTTATTAAATTTATCAAACTTAAAACGAAACTTATTCTGTTTACAATTATTGCTTACTCACTAATTTTCGGCATGGGAAATTATTAACTGTTTGCTAAGCAATTTGTATAACAAATTGAAGATTCCTGGAAATATGTTTAAGTTTTCATTTTCACTTGTTCTTTTTACACATAATTTAATAAATAGGCCGGAAGGGGTTTTAGGTTTTAATTTTGCTTATTTGCTTATTTGCATTAAAAACTTGCCAATATCGTCTGCTGCACCGTCAGGTGGTTTTGGCATAATTGCTTACATATGTAACTCGCACTCACGAGAATGGCTGTTTTAATATTTTTTATATAATATGACCATCAGAATTGAATTATTCCTTTAACAAAGAAGTATATTGAGTACCTGTATTTTGATTAATATTTTTACGAACTAAGCCCACCAAAAATTTTAATCGATTTGAAAGTAAACTTTTTTATGTCATGAGTTTTATGTGTAAACCCATCAATTATTTTCTGTTAGTATTTAAAAAGTATTAGCCCTTTGATATATCAGCAATTTGCTTCTCCTTATTAAGAATTTGTGAAATTAAGGCAAATCTGCATTTCACATAGCCTCCCCTTGATTGCCGAACTGCTGCACGGCTTTGAAAAAGGAGTTCGCATTGCAATTGTTCATTGTTTTGCATAAATTTCACAATTTTCGTAAATATTATTTTCCAGAATCGCAGTCGTATGTTTGAAAACTCAGTTTTGGAAACAATGCCAACGACTCATGACTCTGTTCTATGGAATACATCCGTGCAATCTACGCCAGGTGTTATAGGGGCCCAAGAAGTTTACAGGTAAAATATACATAAATATACATATTTATATATATAGGTAATTTTGAATTAGTTATTTATTATTAACTATCTTAAAGGGATCCACGCCAGCGACGTCTTGCCGAGAAACAGCAACAACAGCAACAACGCAACACCGAGGCTGTTCCAGAGAAATTGTCTTTCAAAGAAAAGATGAAAATGTTTGCTTTGGAATCAGGAGAAGATCACACTCCCAAGGACAAACTGAAAATCTCAAGAGCACAAAGAGATATTGATGCTGTACATTGACTCATACAATAAGACAGCTATCAAGCAACCATGCGCTAACACTTGTACACATCTTTAGAATATTCCAATGAAAGACGAAACTAAAAAAAGAGTAGAAACCCCTAACCAATTTGCTAAGCAAGGCTTTGAGTTCCAATACCTTTGAATTCGAGAAAGAAGGAACTAAGAAAGTAGAGAAAGCGGAGGAATATGTCCTTTAATTCGATTTGAAAGAAGTGTTTATTTTACTTTAAGCTGAATACACATTTACAAAAAATTAAAAAAAAAAAATTTATATTATTTCGCATTAAGTGAAATGTGAAGTATTTTAATTGAGAAATTCGATGCTAAGGAAAAGCTAATTAAATTTTATATATTTCTTTATGTATAGATAATTAGGCTTAAGAACGTACGACATATATGTAGTCGGTAACTATGATGTAAAATGAATTTACCACTCGAAATATTTACCTACAAACCCTTGTTGGAAATAGGATTTTTGTATATATATAATAATTATTATATTCGGTTGAAAACTGAAACTGCAACAGCGTACTATTTATCTTATACGAACTTAATTAAACAAACGGTCCAATTACAAACAATTTATACACCAATACGCTAGTGTGTCTTATTATACACAAGCAAACATGCAAAGTATATACCTACATTTACAATACATACCTACATATAAAAATAACTGAAAATATATTTTATATTATATTATTGCAAAAGTATATTTTTCACAGCCTTAAAGAAAAAATGAAATGAAACGATATGAAATCCAACAACAAAATTATCATTGTAAAGATGAAACCGAACTCTTAAAAAAGTAACAAAAAATATATCTTTACTTAACCTATGGCTTTAATAAAAGAATCATGAAATCGTTAATAAGGAAAAAGAATATAAAATTTATTGTTGTAAAAACAGAAAGAAATATAAATTACACATACATATATAAATGTTAGTGTTGTGTAGCAATCGCAATAAAAAATCGCTGTTTAAATAAATGGGCAATTTACGTACATTCCTCAACTAATGTGTAATAAAAAAAATATGTGCATGTTAGAAACTCGTAGCTAACTGCAATGGTCGTTGTCTAGTTAAAGTTTTGGTTTTTTTTATTTGGAATGGAATTGTGCAAATATGTCATGTAGTGATATGCAAAAAAAAGTTAATAGCTGAAAGTTCGAGTGTTATTCGTGAACACACTTTTTCAAAAGTTAAATAAAGCATTGAGTATTTTAAAATGAAGAGTTTTTTTTTATATGTACCCAACTTTAAGAATTTAAAGAAAAGCATCGTTAAAATATTATTATTATGATTAAATTTTAATTGCACGATTAAATAACACAAAACTGTACATACACATACATAAATCAGAGTATAAAATACACTTGACATTCATGATTCAAAAGTTTGCAATTTTTTTAATTGCTGCTTTTGTTTGTGGTTATATTACTTAATGTTTTAGTTTATCTTTGTTCGAATAATATCTATGTACTTGTAATCACTGGATTGTCGAGAATCGAGATTGATATAACATAAATATCAGGGGCGCAGAGAATAATTTGTGGGGGTTGTCCAAAAAAATATTTTTGAAGAAAAATCATGATAGATGAACTGTTAAATACATATAATATTTTATGCGTGTAAGGTTCTGATATTGCGGATTTAGCTGTGTCCTTTCGTCCGCGCTATTGTTTAACATACATACATATGTGCATATATGGAACGATGTTTGGTCGAGCTTCTTCAATTGTTGGTATATATCCAGTTTTACGTTGACCATCGCCTTCCAAGAGAAAGCGACAATGTTACAGCAAACAGACAACTGCAATTATGCGGCAATTATTACGTAGCTCGAACACACCCGTACTTTTGTAGTAATGCGCTCAATGTACTCATAATTTATACCCCTATTAGTCGACGCTGTGCTATATAGTGTACGCGCCAAAATTATATATTATTAGGTATGGATATTAGCAGGAGACTACTATAGTAGCCGCTCGGCAACTATACTAAAATTTATATTATGCACAGCAACCCACTCCTGGCTTTCGGCCACTGAAAGTATGTAAATGGTTCCCTTTTAAAACGATATTTAAATTTTTTCACTATTTCTTCAAAATGTACTCAAAAAAGTATAATCATGGATGTCGTCTGCGCTTTTCTGTATAGTGAGATCGATCGGAATACATAATACGAAGAACGGTTTTAGTAGTCGTGGCTAGTAGACCGGCCACTATACTCTAGTCTCCATACATAATACGGGCATTAGTTTTGACTTCTTGGAATTTAGTAATGTTTGAACCCTATCTCATAATTTTGCATTTTAACTCTATTCTCAAAGAAAATAAATATTCGCGCAAAATTGCAACTTCAATTAAGCTGTTGAATACTAACGTCAGGTTTAAATTTAAATTTGTCGATAAATTGTTGACGTCGTCTCAACACGTTTAGCCAATAAAATTCTGCGTCAATGTCCATACGAAGTGATGTCGGCTGAAAATTGACAACGACATCGACGACAACCTTAATAGGGTCGATTGCATTGTGTACCAATAATTTATATTATACACAATGGTCGATTGTCTCTATGATGGTCCCTAATCTTATAGTAAGTATATTAAATTGAAACTCATACACCATAGTATACGAGGTTTTACATTTGGCGTCAGAAACGTCAGATTTTTATGAAATATGATACAAAAAAAATTCTTTGTGCCGCTGATTATATAACTGAAATCAGTTTTCAAAATTAAATTTGCAGATGCAATATGCGGTGTAATTTTAGTATACGGTTGGTTCGGTAATTTTTTTAAACATTTCATTCACCGTAAAATTAGTACAACTAACAATTTTTTTATGAAATCTTTAGATGTTAATTTTTAAAATCGGTTCAGTACTTTGAGAGTCAAAGGGCCAGTTTTTCAGTGCGGGTAAACTCAGTTTAAACTAAGTTTAGTTAACCTCAGTTTAAATTTAAACTTAGTTTCCTTGCAGTTAACTCACAAGTCTCTCGTAGTTTAATCTACTAAGTATGAACAGATATTTATATATGATTGGGCACAATTTGAGAGGAGAGAGTGTTACAATTGGTTGTGGGGCAAGATAAGTTTTTTCCGCGACGATTCTCGTACAAGAAAAATTCTTTAACATTTCAAAAAAAGCTTAAGACTTTTTACCCTAATCCATGTTCAGTGGTAACTCCTTTGATTTTCCGAAAATCAAAAAATTATCAAAAACTTGTTGTTCTCAATTAGAAACACGACAATTGACATTCAAACAAGTCCAGCATTTCAATGTAAAATTTTTTTTTGAAATCAGTTCACCGAGTTTCCAAATCAAAAAATGGTAGCTGTAAATATTCGATAGCTGTAAGCAACTATCTTTCGTCAGATGTTGATCAAAATCAAAAGGTATAATCCACTTTTGATTTAACGACCATGTTTTCCACTGCATTTCGTTTGAGTTTATCTATTAATTGTATCCTGCACAATAATAAGAAAATATGAACATACTTAATCCAAAAATACAAATGTTGTAATAAGAAGGCCGAATTGAATGTTTTTACTATCAACTTGATAAAATATTTAATGATAAAAATTATTGCATATTACCGACCGAAATTTTTAAATGTAAAAGAATTTGGTAAAGATAATTTTGAAAAATTTTAAAACAAATACAACTTTCGAAGCGAAACTTAATTCAATGGGAGGATTTAAAAAAGAAGACAATTTATTTTACAAAACCATTGAAACTAAATCGTTTATTGATGTGTATTTGTCTGCGTAAATTGACATAATGATATAAAAATTCCTACAGCAAGTTGAAAAGCAACACGACAAAGATGAATTAATTAACACCGAATTGAAATGAGACAAATATTATTAAGTAGCTAAATATGTAACACGTTGGCTTTAAGACACCGAAGTACTTTTTCATAAACAGTAGAAATGTAAAACGCGTGTCCTTTATTTTTACTGAAAACAAAATAATATGGATATCATACATACAGCGTGAGCCCGAATAACTGTCGCACCTAATTATTTAAATAAAACGAGCTTGAACAACATTTTTACATTTAAACTTGAATTTTTTATTTGTTAATAGTATATTCTTAAATAACTATTGGGATAACTCAAATCTTTCCCCTTTTAACTTTTTTACGACTCTTAAACGTTTAGAAAAACTGCTACATGCGGCACGGACGACGTCATCCGGTATTTCATTCCATATTTTTATCAAATGTCGTTTAAAAGTTTCGAGATTCATGTTTTTTAATTTCTTCAATTTCCCCATCATGTAACCCCAAATACAAAAATCTAAGGGATTAAGATCCGGCGAAGATGACGGCCATTCATCGGTGGAGATAAAATGCGGCTAGTTGGCACGACACCAGTCTTGCACCCTTCTGGCCTTATGGGCAGGAGCAGAGTCTTGTTGGAAGCAAAAATCATCCTTTCCGAAGAGTATCTTGGCATGGGGAACCAAGTGGTTGATGAGTACTTCGTCATGGTAGTATGCTGCATTGATTTTCACCCCCTTATCGATAAACAGAAGGGGGAGCTTGCCTCTTTTCGAAATGGCTCCCCATACCACAACTGATGAGGAATTTTGGAACCGTTCTACGCCTCGACTTGTTGAAGGAAGATCAGACATACTTTTTGCATACAATCTATCGTTCTGGGGATTGTGCGATTGTTGTAAAATAAATAACTTCTCGTCTGAAAAAATTATGTCACAATGAGCGTGCCGACGAAGTAGCTCCCCACTTCTTTTTGTTCTCATTTGCCGGTGTTTTGTAGTGAGACCATGAATTCTTTTTTTTTTATAAGCCTTTAATCCCAGGTCTTTTCTTAAAATTGAATGGGCGGTGTGTTGGCTTATGTTGAGGTCTTTTGCGAGATTTCTTGTTGACACCTCTCGATTTCTACGAACTCGTTCACGCACTCTTTTAATTACCGCTGGAGTTCGTACCAAACGATTTCTTCCCGGTTTTTTCTTTATTTTAATAGTACCTGTTTTCTTGTACCCAGCAATCGTACGTTGAACGAATCTGCGATTAATATTAAATTTTTGCAGCACTTTTACGATCACACTAGTTTTGTCACCCGTTAAATAGCGTTGAAGCACAAGCTCACGTTTTGCGTCCATTTCGCTCAAAATTTAGTTAACAACTGCAGCTACATGCTAATTATGCTTTTGCAAGCACAACTGTTTAATGACTAAGAAACAACAAAATAATCTTAACGGAACTTTTAAAACTGTACACACTGAGGAGTTTTGTATGTGCGACAGTTATTCGGGCTCACGCTGTATATATGGATAGTATACTCGTATATTTCAATATTTGCAAACTATTAAATAAAACTTCTAGTTATGTAAACATAATCGGTAAATAAAAGAGTCTAGTAAAATTCTAACATATGCAACGAAGTTGTGAAAGAAAGTTTTTATATTTATTATAATGGTGTTTACACATTTGTTACATACATTTATTTCCACTAAATAATCAAGGTAAAAAATTATAATTTTGAAATGAAATGATTCCTATACAAGAAAGATAAATTATAAGACTTGGACTAGATTGCGTTATAATGGAGCGAATATGGTGATGAATCAAAATGAGAATGCTAAAATGGGGCACAATCGTTCGAAATTTAGTTTTACTGTAAATAAAATAAAAAAATAAAAACAACTCACATTTACCGAAAATATCAGAGAACATTCATTTTTAGACAAGCCTCATTTAGTTCACTCCGCCTCAATCTCCTCTCAAGTACTGTTTTTCTTTGAATTCTTCGCGGATATTTTTTTCTCGGAAATCATTGAACTTTCTTTCTTTTACCTCCATGCTTGAGATTGGAGGCAAGTATTTGCTGCTGGCTTATGAGGCTTAGGATCCCCTCAAAGTCGACTCAGCAATTACACGACTTTAAATCGGGTTAAGTTCTTATCGGTAGCGATACTTACGCCCACAATGTTCAGTGTGGAGTACCGATATCAACTGTCAAGGTAAGTCTCTTTTCAAGTACCACATGAGAACTTACTAAGTTATATGCAAATAGAACCTGAGGAATACTGACAGGAATCTTAACACTAAAATACTGTAGAATAACCTACCACATTCAGTACATATTGTGCCCAATACTTCTGGAAAGCTCTAAGACATGGTAAACTATTTTACTGTGAGTTGCTCGCAGGCTCTGGCCTGCCCTGATCCCAAACCGAGAAGAAATCGAATGCCCGAGGATGGCCCTTGGCGCTGGACTCCCTTCTTATGGATTGCAGGAAGCAATTCAACAGGGTAAATATGCTAAGTCAGGAGTCTGAGTTGCAAATCTATAAAAAAGCTCTTGCAGGCCTATAAGAAAGCCTTACGTGAAGACAAAATGTCTCCATGGAGGGATTTTTGTTCTGGCGTTGAGAGCGTTATCGAGACTGCGGCGTTATCGAGACTGCCAGAATAAGATAATCTTGTTGGGTGCAACAAACCCGATGGGGTCTCAGCAAAGACTGGACGGCTCCTAAGTGTGGAAAGAAACAGTCGAACTGCTTCTTGGTACGCAATGTTATCCTTTGTTCTTTGTGTCTAGAGGAATGCAGCAGATTATGGGCTTTCGCCTCCGCTAACCGTAAACTCCCTCTTGTGGAATGGAGTGGCGCTAGGTTATCGCATGTGCGGTTGCTATCGCCATAGCGTACATGGCAAGTTCCCGCAAACATTGTGCGGTGTTATACAAAGGTCAGTTCGCGACAAAGGTAACTCCGACAGAGCTTAATGGAATCCATTTGAACCTAAAGAATAAAGCCAAGTTCCTTGGCGTCACACTAGACATGAAACTAAGCTCGAGGTATAACAATGTCCAGCAACATGGGAACGCGTTATATTCTTGCATGGTCTGAACCCAAGCATACGTCGCTGTGCTTAAAAAGCGGTGGTTAGACCAGTTCTCCTTTATAGAGTTATCTTATGGGCAAATCTAAATTTACTTTACAAAGTAGAGATAATTAGGGTGTTATGGCTTTGTTTCACCGCACGTTGAGAAATAGAGCCGTTACCTTTTTTTTTACACATGTGGTCATAATCATATTTCTTTCAACTGAGTAATAAAGACATAATGACATTGGCAACCCTCGGTGGGGTGTAATAAGGCCATAAAGCCATTTGGCAATAAAGCCATATTTATTTCTCATGCATTACTTTTAATATTGCTTGAACAACATGCAATTCACAAGTGTTAACTTTAGTTTTTTTGTTGCGAACTTTTTCCACAGAGGCGGCTTACAAAAAAACCCTTACTTATCAGAATTTTAATTTCCGCGAGCAGGAAAAGTGGGTTACGCCCTTACGCTTTGCAACATTCTAAGGGAACATACCTTATATATCTTTCTTTGAAGATTCGTTAGTTTTTTTTTGTATTACATTTATAAAATTTTTCTAAAATAAAATTTAACTCTTTAAAAGTTGTATTATGATGTAAAAAGACAAGAGGGTTATTGTTTAGTATAGGGGATAACGGCCAACAAATCACAAAGGAGAATTCCTCCTTTCTACAAGTCGGGTAATAATCCTGAATTTATTTCGCTTTTGCAAATTGGTATGTAGAAAAACTTTTCGCGAGTGACGGTCGAGAGTAATTGCATGTTTAAGGTGACGTTGTAGTTCAAGGCGGTTTAATAGTATGTTGCGTAAGTGTAACGTTTTTGCAGAGTTTTACAGCACAAATATAAATATAAGTTTTACATTTCATTCCTTATATATTTTTAGGTGAAGCCAATACATTTTTCTGTATACGGAGAGCCCATAAGAACCAGCAACTCCGCGGAAGGCTTTCACAGCGAACTAAACATGAAACTTCCAAAACATGGAAATTTATATATAAATTCTTAGACATGTTGTGCGATTTAGATGTAGCAAAAGCAAATGATTATGTTAAATCAATATCGGGGTCTGTATCTTTGTATGAAGATAAAAATACTTATTTTGAAAAGCGCAATAAATTTATTGAAAAGCGTGTTAGGCTATTAAAACAAAATCGAATCACATTAACCGATATTCACGCTCAGTTTTCTAAAATGGAAAAGTGTATGATTTCCATAGAATTAATAAATGAAATTCATAGATGCGACGAAGAATCAAATAATGATGTGTTATATGTTGCGACCACCGAACGGTCTCGGCTCAATAGGTGGCTAACGAACCAGAATGATAATGAACAACAACAAACAAACAGCCTCGGAACCCTGCACGGGTAGTGCCGCTGACGGACACGGCGAAGCAACGTCCAACCATATCTCGATCCTCCGCAGCGACTGCGGGTAAGCCATCTTCCGATGAAGCCGGAAGTACTAAGCCCCTCGAGGGAAAGTCGCTTCCGGTGGAAAAGCTGAGGACGATCAATCCCCCAGGCGCACCAAGGCCCCTCCTACCCTGCACAGTTTGGTGGTCAAACAGGGGTCCTCCACGGACAAAAAACCAACCACCGCTGCGCACAACACTGGCAAAGCCATTAAGCCTCACGTCAGGGCCCAGCGTGACTGGAGGGCAGCCCCGAAGGTCATACAACGGCTGGAGGCTATACCATACGCCCAACTGACGGAGGCACAGAAAGCTTCTCTCGAGTGGGCCAAGGGAGTCCTGAACTCCAGCGAAAAGCGCCCCTTAGGGAACGGGGCGAAGGACAAACCTCCCACTCGCACAAACCAGAGGAAGGACCTGGCCTCCAAGAGACAGCGATCTCAAGACGATACCCCGAGTGGATCGAAGAGGCACAGGACTTCCTCCCCCCGAACCGTCGGTCGATGGCCATATCAGCCAAGCCATTTAGCGAGGCGGCAAACGAGCACCTTACGCTGGCTGTGCTCGACAAGAGCCATCCCGACAGAAATATCAGCACGGACAACTGGAAGTCCGTCTTGATGGGTCTCGGCAGGGTCTATAAGGGCATACTCTTGAAGTATCCCGGCCCTGCACCAGCCGTCCGCGACGCCGGCTGGTATCAAGGGCGAATCAAGCTGGTCGCGTGCGCGGACAAGCGCGCAGTCCGACTGTACAAGGAGGCAATCTCCTCGGCAGCTGTGGCCCGGGGCGGACTTGATGGCTGTCCACAGGGACGAGATTCCTAAACGGCCTCGAGCCTGGCCTGGGCCCCAGCAAAACCATCTACACCGCAGGAGATCCTCGAACTCATTAGCCTTGGGAACGGAGATCTACCCACCAATGATTGGAGGATGGTCCGAGTTGGCGAGACCAAGGAGAAGCAACGTTATGTTGACCTCGTCATCAACGATGCTTCTATCCCAGTGCTCGCGGACTGTGGTGGGGTAATAAGTTACGGCATCTACTCCATCACCATAAAGGTCCACAAGAGGGCGGAGGGAGCCAAACAGACCGACCAGACGGGCAACGCCTCGAGCGCACCCGATTCCGTTACCACTCTCACTGGCGAGGGAGCCAACAAACCGGGAGACACCTCGAGCGTACCTAAGGCCCCGGAGCCAGAACCGAGCGTCCTAAGCGCAAACGAGGACATCCCATCGGGGGTATCGGACGTCGCGACGGATGCTGAGAGCGAAACGGGCTCAGCATCTGCTTACGTTGGGTCGATATACAGCCGATGGGTAGCGCCCGATGATGAGGATCAGATTCTGGCTTCGGAATCTGAGGAGGCGGACCTTGACATCACAGTCAGGGCCGTCGCCCAAAGAGAAGAACCAGAAGCAATGGACGTCGGTGACTCTAGAGATGGTGCAGATTCTACAAATTAATTTGCACCATTCCAAGGCAGCTTCGGCTGCCCTCCTTTTGCGACTCAGCGAAAGAGCTGAGGACATTATTCTCGTCCAAGAGCCATGGATCGTCAGAAACAGGGTTTGCGGACTGAACTCTGATGCCTACCAAACGGTAACAGCCCCAGTAGCAGGTAGGATCAGGTCATGTATTCTTATTAAAAAATCATTTTCTTATGTTCTCCTCTCTCAATACAGCGACGAAGACACAGTAAGCACAAGCGTCCAGCTGAAAGAGAGCGTCGTCTGGTTCCTGACCAGCTACATGGCCCACGACAGCCAATCTCTCCCTCCAAAAAGACTAAAGGAAGCCATCATAGGGGCTGACAAGCAAAGACTCCCGGTCATAATTGGAGCTGACTCGAACGAACATCACGAGATATGGGGCTCAAGCGATACCAACCCTTGAGGTGAGTGTTTACTTGATTTTATATTAGCAAATAATCTATATATATGCAACCGGGGGAACGATCCTACCTTCATGACCTCTGTCAGAAGAGAAGTGCTGGACATCACCATCGCATCAGGCAGCATGTCAGACCTGATAAGCAACTGGCAAGTGTCCAAAGAGCACTCCTTCTCCGACCACCTCTACCAATCTCAATCCCTCTACTCTAACAGCGTATAGGAACAAGAGGCGGACAGATTGGCAGAAATATAAGAACGCTCTCTCAGCCTCTTTTTCCAGACACGTTTATCACGATAGGCCAGGCCTATTGCAAACACCTAATGAAGCGAGTCCCTTAAACACGAAGGTCGTTTCTCTCGATGAGCTGGACTCACCGTCAAAAATAGATGAAGCAGTAGACCTTGTAACAAACCTTGTAACTCTGCTTTCAGAATCTCCTGCCCTAAGACCCTACCAAAGGGTAAAAAGAAACCCAGTGGTGGAATCTAGAGATTTCAGCACTCAGGAAAGAGAGCAGGCGACTCTTTAACCAAGCCAAGATGACGGGTCTTTGGCAACCATACAAAGACGCTCTTAAAACTTTCAAGAAGGCCATTAAGACAGCACAACGCAAATCTTGGCAAAACTTCTGTAACAACATAGAAGAAAACTCCGAAGCCAACAGGCTAAGGAAGGTTCTCTCCAAAAGTGCTCCAACGATAAATTCTATTCCAAAACCAAACGGAGAATGGACATCTACAACCGACGAAATGCTGGAGCTACTAATGACCACCCACTTTCCCGGGTGCTCTGATGACTCCTACATCTTGCCAGGTCTCCAAGCCAACTCACTCTTAGGGAATACCGCAGGGGACATAGTGAGCCACAACAAGGTGGAATGGGCAGTAATGTCCTTCGAACCGTACAAATCTCCAGGACCAGACGGAATTTTTCCCGCACAACTGCAAGCACTGCTTACACAGATTTTTACAGCATGCCTTACCTTCACCCACATTCCTTATGAGTGGACGAAGGCGAAAGTCGTTTTTCTACCGAAGGGAGGCAGGGCCGGTCACGCAAAACCCAAGGACTTCAGGCCCATAAGCCTCACCTCATTCCTAATCAAAAGCCTTGAGAGACTAATAGATGAGCATCTTCGGCGAAATATTAGGAAAGATAAACTCTCCTCCAACCAGCATGCATATTCAAAGGGCAAATCCGTGGAGACTGCTCTCCATGACATCGTCTCAACGATTGGTTTGGCCATAAAAGAGTTCACGCTGGGATCTTTTTAGACATCAAGGGAGCTTTCAACAATGTCTATCCCGAGGCCGTTATCGAATCACTCCGTATGGTGGGGATACGGCAGGGACTGGTGGACTTTGTGGGGCTCCTACTCAGGAAAAGATCGATCTTCTCAACAATAGGGGACAGCTCTAAATCCAAACATGTGGCTAGAGGTACACCCCAGGGAGGTGTTCTGTCACCTTTACTCTGGAACCTAACTGTAAACGACTTACTCTTAAACCTCAAGAGCACCGGCTGCAAGGTCGTTGCATATGCTGATGACTTGGCAATAACAGCAACGGGCAAACACCTTCAAGTCCTAAGCGATTTATTGCAAAACGCTCTAAATATCGTAGCTCGCTGGTCTGTGAAATGTGGACTTAATGTCAATCCCACCAAGACCGAAGCAGTGCTCTTTACAAGGAAATACAAAATTCCCGCTTTCAAACTACCATCCGTAAACGGAGTAGTTCTCAGTCTCTCAACCGAGGTCAAATATCTCGGAACTTTACTAGATAAAAAACTAGACTGGAGGCGGAACACTGAAGACCGCTCCAATAAAGCTATTGTTGCTCTATATGCCTGTAAGACGGCCGTGGGGAAGAAATGGGGTATAAAGCCACACATTGTACACTGGATGTATACAGCTGTGATAAGACCTATTCTCTTCTACGGGATCGTCGTATGGTGGCCGGCATTGAGCAGGACTCTTACCAGAGCCAAACTAGAACGGGTCCAGAGAGCAGCCGCAATGCTCATCACAGGAGCACTGCCCTCAACACCCACCAAATCTCTGGAAATAATGTTAAATCTCCCACCGGTGGATCTCTACGGCAAATTTCTGGCGGCCTGCAGTGCTGCTAGGCTAAATGCGATCCTTCCGTGGATAAATCTCAACTCCGGGCACGCAAAGGTCCTGGAAACTCTGCCCGACAACCCGATGAGGTTGGATTACTTTCTACACCCTCCATTCTCTGGAAATAGATTCTCCACAAGAATCCCAGAGAGGAGCGAATGGATGGGTACCGTGGACCTAGATCCAGGATCGACGGCTGTATATACAGATGGTTCCAAGTTAAACGAAAGAGTAGGCAGCGGGATTTACTCTGGTGAACTTGATCTAAACCTCAGTCTTCGTTTACCGGACCACTGTAGTGTTTTCCAGGCCGAACTAAATGCAATAATGGAAGCAGCTCGTGGCCTTACAACGTGCACCTCCTTAGAACGAGGCATTACCATTTATTCTGACAGCCAGGCTGCTATCAAATATCTGAATTCCTACGGTACAACCTCCAAGTTAGCCTTTGAATGCAGAGCAGCTCTAAACCAGCTGGCGGATATTTGCTCCGTACATGTTGTTTGGGTCCCTGGCCATAAGGACATCCCTGGCAATTGCCTCGCTGATGAACTAGCAAGGAAAGGGACGGAACTAACTGAGATAAACTCTGCTCAAGAGGCGGGATTACCATTAGCATCCTATAAACACAGATTAAGATCTGAGCTTATGGGTAAGGTAAATTTAAGGTGGGCATCGGAGCCCACCTGCCACATTACAAGACAAATCTGGCCAGAAGCCGATGAGAAGCGCTCTAAAGCTCTCACGATGCTTAGCCGCTCCTCTCTCAGATTAGTAGTTGGGGTGATAACCGGGCACTGTCTCGTGGGCACGCATGGGGAAAGGCTAGGTTACCCAACAAATGATTTTTGCCGCAGTTGCCGAAACGAGGAGGAGGTGGAGAGTATTGAGCACTATCTCTGCCACTGCCCTGGATTGGCCAAGACGCGCAGTAGGGTTTTTAATGGCTACTTTTTGGACTGTTAAGCTGACTTGGTACCACAATGGGCTTCTCACAGCCTAAGTGTGCCACCGTGCTCCGGTGCGGTGGGAGCCACCCTAACCTAACCTAACCTAACCTTCTCTGGCAGATGCAGCAGAAATAGGTTTCTGGACCAGGGTTAGGCTCGACGCCCGCCCTGGCCAGGAGTATGAGTAGCAAACCTGCTGCGAGGACTCAGCAGGAGACAGCGTCAAATTCCGTCCCGTAAAGTAATGAGCAAGCTCTGGGAGGTAGCTGTTCACTTTAGAGCACAAGCCATCAATTCCATTGCCGGTAGCCATTATCGTGCAGTCGTCGGCATACGAGACCAGTGTGACTCCCTCTGGCGGGGAAGGGAGTAGCGAGATGTAGAAATTGAATAATAGGGGGAAAAGGACGCCACCCTATGGTACCCCCTGCTTGATTCTTCTCGCTTTTGACACTGAGTCACGGTAGCACACCGACGCTTGACGACCACACAGGTAGTTCGCGGTCCATCGCCTCAACGCCGCTGGGAGAGGTGAGGCCTCCACGTCCTTCAGCAGGATGGAGTGGCTGACTGTGTCGAAGGCCTTCGACAAGTCCAAAGCCACGAGGACGTTTCTTTCACAGGGGCGGTTGCCGTTGAGACCACGATTAACCTGAGTGTTTATAGCGTTAAGTGCCGTTGTAGTGCTATGCACTTTCCGGAAGCCGTGTTGATGCTTCGCCGGGCTGAGGTAGTGATTGAAATGCGGGAGCAGCAGGGCCTCAAGTGTCTTGACCACTGGAGAAAGCAGGGAGATCGGCCGGTAGGACTCGCCTTGGCCGGCCGGTTTCCCTGAATTCAGCAGTGGTATCACCCTACTGGTCTTCCAGATATCCGGAATGACCAGGGTGCTTAAAGACAGATTGAGGACCTTGGTGAAATATGCTACTCCCGCGGTGCCCAATTTTTTCAGCATCAACATGCTTAACCCGTCTGGGCCAATGGATTTGGAGGTTTTCGCCTTCCCGATGGCTTCCTTCACCTCAGTGGTAGAGAAGACAATTGGTGCGCTTGGTGTTGACTTGCGCAGGCTTCTGGTGACTGACCGTTTGTTCCTGTCGGCCGAAGGATGCAGTGTAAATTGTCGACTAAAATAGTTCGCGTATCGCTTCGGGTCCGACGAGGCGTGGTCTCCAAAGGAGATATCTGTTCGACCATCACGCCTCGTCGGGTTGAACAGGGACCTCACGGTCGACCATAATTTGCCCACTCCGGCACCGAGGTTGCAGGACTTCAGGTGCTCCCTCCACTTGTTCCGCTTATGTACGTTAACCAGGCATTAGATCTCCCCGTTTAGTTGCCTAATACGGGGATTACCGGGGTCCGGCTGCCGAAGGTGGTCGCGTTCATCCGGCAGAGACACCGCCTCACCCGGGAAGTCAGGACGGATCACAGGGATCCTACCTGCCGGAATGAAGTGGGCTGCAGCGGACTTCACCACCCTGCGGAACTCGCGCTCGCCAACGCGAACGTCGGTAGGAGCTGGAAGATCACTGAAGGCGTCTTCAGTGAAATCCTCGAACCGCTCCCAGTCAGGTTTTTTGAAGTTGATGTAGGTGTGGCGGTCCGAGGCAACATAGTCAATCGAGATGATAATGGGTAGGTGGTCTGATGCAAGCGATAGCATAGGTAGCCACGTTATGCTATTTATCAGACCCGCGCTAGCTCTTGTTAGATCTGCTGCGACTACCCACTATCCTGGTGGGGGCTTCGTCGTTCATTGTGCAGAATGTCGAATTGTCTATCTGCTCTGCCAAAATATTACCCCTACGATCGTTTGGTAGGCTTGAGAACCAAAGATCGTGATGCGCGTTGAAGTCTCCGACTACCAATCGGTTTTCAACACTGAGGAGGGCACCTATATCAGGGTGATATCCAGCGGGGCAGCAGGAGGCAGGGGGTATACAGATATTAAATATTTCGAGCTCGACATCGCCGGACCGGACAGCAATCCCTTGACATTCTAGGGTGCTGTCCCTTAGGTCGATGTCTCCATCGATGAGACGATAATGCACGGTGTTTTGTAATATGAAGGCTAGGCCCCCACCATTGTCTCGCTCGCGATCTTTACGAACCACGTTAAAGCCATCGCAGCTCGTTAAAGTTGACCGCAGCTATTAACAGCCCGTGCCGAGCCATGAAGTCAACCAACTCCGAGATCTTGCTCGAGAGTCCGTTGCAGTTGAACTGTAAGAGTCTCGTCACTCTCGGTAGGGTCGTCGCATTGAGCGGGTTGAGGGACTGGATCCGGGGGCCAGCCTGTCGTAAATGACACTTGCGGGGGATGTTGCGGCAGCAGGGAGCGGTGAAGCTCTCAGACCAGTCCCTTGTGGTGCGAAGGCCAGAGCACGCCCGGAAGTGGCACCAGCCCTGACAGGCGTTACACATGACTGAGCAGGCATTCCGGTGCAACACTGGCCCACGCAGGTTGTGGACCACTCCCTGGTTTTATTAAGGCCTGAGCAGACCTTAAGATGGCACCATCCGTTGCACGAATAACACTTCACGGAAGTGGAATTCGGATGGAGCCTTCTCTGGCAGATGCAGCAGAAATAGGTTTCTGGACCAGGGTTAGGCTCAACGCCCGCCCTGGCCAGGAGTATGAGTAGCAAACCTGCTGCGAGGGGTTGCACCTAAGAGGAGATAAGATTGGGGGTGTCCGGCAGCCTAAGTGGGGTTAGGTCGCCGAAACAACAGTCCTTGGTCGGATAAAACCCGAGTCACTTCGGTGGCGTAGAACCGACTATCGTGGAAGTGGGTCGTCAACAAGGCCAGTGACCGCTACCAAATCTAACCGGATGATCTCACAATGATGACTTTGAGGGGACCTGTCGATATATCAAAGGGCTAGCTAATCTGTTGCTGAGAGGATGTCAGTACTCCGCTAGCTGCTTTACCCCAAGAGATGGCACAATTGCGCTATCCCCCGGTAAATAATTTCTACCTCTATGCCATCTACCAATAGCGTCGTATGCCCAATTAAAACACGCTGGTTGACTTGTCAGTATCAACTCCAAATTGAGTATGTCTTTATTTAATAATATATTTCTTATTCTACACTAAGCTGATGTCGGTTGTTGTCGCTGTAACTAAATATGTACATAAATAGTACATATGCACATTGAGATGATACTGTCGGCTGCTGTTGCTGACGATGAAGTTCTTGAATGCAATTCTATTTGATTTTTAAAATGTATTTGGTACTGCTGTTATTGCTATTTAGTTATCGTAACTCATTGCCTGTTGTGCTATTGCTTTGATTTCCGAGAATATGAAATTTAAAGCTTTTTGTAGCTGCACCAGATAAAATATAATTTGAAAAGCTAAGCAGTTTGGTGGGAAGCGGTTGCATTCCTTAACTCCCCTTTTGTAAGATGAATTGTCCCGATTCAAAGATGAATAGTAATTGATTCTCTCCATCATTTGATCAATGGACATGGCTTGCTTTTGCTTCGGAATACGTTCCATGTTAACTTTAACTTTGGTGTTCTTATTTTCCCGACATTTACAAATTATTAATATTACTATTATTAAACTTAAAACCAGTATCAGACTGTAATTCATTATTTTACCGTTTTTTGCTTCATATCTGAGTTCTGTTATTTGCTTAATATTTTCAATATTTTTATATGCATTTCTTCAATAATTAAGTTCTTCATGATTGTAATATTAATTAACCTCACTGGGTTTGGTAATAATTGTATTGCGAGAGGCTTACGATGTTTGTAGGTTACATTATCAATTTGAACATTACAATTTTCAAATTGTACTAAATAATTTCCGTTAATAGTAAAATTGTTGGAACTGCAGTTGTGATAGATAGTTTGATTTTTTGCATTAGTTACATAAATGTGGTTTGTATCCATTTCTATTACTTTTGATTGGTTGTTAATCATAAATGTACAGTGCATTTTATTCTTAAATAAATTTTCAATACATTCGTCTTTATATTCTTCTAAATCTTTCTTGAAGGAAGTCCTTTTATTTGTAACATCATTTAGAGATAAAATTTCATTTTCTTGGACATAAATTTCTACTTGGTTAACATTGGGTATAAATTGAACGTATATTCTTTAGTAAAACAGGGAATCTTCACTAATATTACTATATTTCCGTTATTAGTGACAATTCCGACATACAGGGTAACACACTTGCAGATTCAATCGCCAAGAATATTTCAATAACACCAGCAATCACATCCCAATTCACCCTACCCAGTGATATACACCGACTAATCCATCGTCAGAGGCAAACGAAGTTATTACGTGAATGGGCGGATTATAACCATCACTATTCGGACATTAACCCCAATCGCACAAAACCTACATATACAAATTGGATACCCACCAACCACATCACCCCATACACACGCCTCCGAATTGGACACACCATAATAACTAACGCACACCTGCTACAGGGCGCTAGATCCAACACTTGCCCCTTCTGTCAAGCAACAATAAGCGTGCAACACTTACTGGTATCCTGTCCAGAACTTAGTCCACAAAGGCTCCATTATTTCGATAACGTTAATCCCCTTCAATTATTTATGGACACCACTGAAGATAATATAAGAAAAATTTACAATTTTCTAAAGGACACAGATCTTCTCCGGCGTATTTGATCGAACCCACCCCACCAGCCAGCCGAAAGCCTTTGCTGCTAGCGCTGCGTTTGCATAGTTTAAGTAATAATTAATTATTATGTAAGCTTTGTATAAAATAAAATAAATAAATAAATAAATTTTGATCTTACTTAATTTTTCAAAAGTTATATTAAAGTTTAAACTATCGTCATCTGTGATAATATCTCTACTTAAAAGGTTATTTTGGCTTGTCAGATTTCTTTGATTCTTATAATATTAGTCTCAATATACA
Source organism: Philophylla caesio (assembly GCA_963971545.1). Classification (NCBI taxonomy): domain Eukaryota; kingdom Metazoa; phylum Arthropoda; class Insecta; order Diptera; family Tephritidae; genus Philophylla; species Philophylla caesio. Next base: position 159,437,852 of record OZ020604.1, on the reverse strand, counting down.
TTAAATTTTCTAACAGTTTGTTAGTCCACTTTTCTTTTGATAATTTATTTAATTCTGTGTTAACTTCATTCATATTTTGAAACAATTGCTTGTAATGAGTGCTTTGATTAGCAGTAATAGTTTTAATTTCGTAATTAAATTTCTCATTAATATTTTTCTGAATATTGATTTGTTCAATCGCATTATGTGCGTTAACGGTGTTTACTTCTAATTTCTCTTCTATTTCTTGACGATCTTCGTCGTTTATGGTGCCATAAATATATTTAAACTCTGTTCCTATGAAGTTAAATAATCATCTTTTCTGAATTCTATGATGTGGGGTAAGTGTGTCTATCTGAGTTCGAATATGCTTTATTTTAGCCTTCATAAGTGGATTAGATTCTATTTCTTTAAGTGCTAGTGCTTCTAAATTGTCAACTTGTTGTTTATACATTATTGTGTTAATTAAATAGGTAATTCTGTCGTATCTTTCAACTAATTTTACTCTGTCTAGCTTCAAAAGTGAATATCTATTTCCGTGATTAAGGTCTATGATATCAATTTGAGCTGTGGTCAATGGGATCGCCATACAAATTATGATGAGGTGTAACATCGTGAACCTAAAAGATTTTAAGACTTGATATTATCTTTATGAATTATTCTGTCTTTATTTTTAATCATTATTTTATTTCCTAAGTCTTCTTTGACAACTTGTTTTTTATACCTAGGTTTTAGTTTACTTTCATATTGATTATCTTTTTCGAATATTATTTCATTTTCATAAAATTTTCGCATTTGTCTATTTTTATTTCTACTGCTTAATGTCATTATTTGTGCGTCTTTTAGTTTCTTAGGCAAATCGTCATGCCTAACTTTATTATAAAGTATTTCGAATAGCTTTTTGTCTGTTACTGAGTGTATTGTTTGATTATATGATTGGGCTGCTCTTATTATCACTTCTATATCACTTACTATTTCAAACTCTTCCCTGATGCATTTTGCAATTTCTTTTATTGTAGAGTGTGCTCTTTCCACTTGTCCATTAGTTGTTGAATGATTAGGGTCGCAATATTTTATTTGTATTTTCATTCGTTCTCCAAAATATTTAAATTGTGCTGAACTAAATTCTGGTTCATTATCGCAAGTTATTTTCTTTATCTCTGGAAAGCTTTGTAACGCTTCCAATACTTTATCCTGTAGATTCGTTTTATCATCGATGTCTTTAATCACCAAAAATTTTGAATATGCGTCTAATACGGTTAAAAATTTTAACTTTAGCGCAAATAATATATCAATGTGAATCTATTCTTCCTCCTTGCTTGGAATAGGCGCCTCGCCGATTTGTTTTGGGTGTCTATCGTACTTATTTTTATTGCAGGTATCGCAATTTCTAATAAATTGTTTGATATGTTTTTTCATTTCAGGCCAGTAGTAGTCCTTTAAAATCTGTTTGATATTTTCCTTATAGTATCTATGTGCTCTAGTGTGAGTTTGTCTTACAATTTTCTCTTGGTCATCTTCGTGAATTATGTCTATTGCTAATATGTACGTCTGTATGAAATATTTTCTTTGCTATTCTATTCCTTAAAATTTGTTTTACTTCATATAAGTCTTCCATTTTACAATAAATTCCTGTTAACTCTTTCCGGCGCGCTGGTATAAAAACTGTACCACTTATTTAAATAATTTACCTATATTTTGTGCGCGATGGTATTGCTCTCATACCAATTTTATAAGCAAATTTAAAGGTATATTTTCCAAAAAAAAATTATATCCAGTGTGAAAAGGAGATGAATATATATTTTTCTTGTGGGGAGTGTTCCTCGAAATTTATCATATTTTGTGAAAAGCGCGAATTGCGGCGTCAGTCTGCTGTATTTTTCAATATATAAAGTTTAGCTGAACTTATTTCTAAGTCAAAGAAATAAAAACAAAGACAGTTGTTGATTTGGTAAGTATTTAAAGTTCATGGTATATAAATTTTACCACTGCGCATACTACATACGTATGTACATATGCATCCACAGAAATGGCTAATAAACTTAAGGACAGGGATATCTCCTATATATTGGAAACCATCGATGATGAAATTGATTTTGCAGAAATTCCATCAGACGCTCAGTCAATCGTAGACGATGTTGATGTATTTGATGAGCAAACCATCCAGGAAATATTTGATAACATCGTTGCGGAAGAAAATGAGGAAGACGGCATTGTTGAAGGCAATGAGCTTAGGTGTGTCAGAACGCATAGTTCTCAAGAAGTTTATGATAGCGAAGACGAGGTACCTTTAGCTGCTCTAATAAATATCCCACCCAAGTGGAATAAGCAGAATTCTACGCAGTCAACGCAAGTATTTATTGGCGCGAAGCAGGGACCTACTAACATTATCGAAAGCATGTCTTCCCACAACAATTTCGCAATTTTTGAATCGATAATAACGTCGAAAATTATTGAACATATAGTTTTCCAAACGAATTTGTATGCCCAACAATCTGGCAAGTCATACATTCCGACAAATGCGTCCGAAATTCGTGTCTTTATTGGAATAAACTTTTTGATGGGAATAAAACCCCAGAGCAGTTACCGATACTATTGGTCATCGCGTCCAGAATTGAACGACACAGCAAAACAGGACACCAAAGAAGGACTCCATGGATGTGCTCTACTTGCAATGTGCCGCTTTGTCTCAGCAAAACAAAAACCTGCTTCAATGAATTTAATAAATAAACCGTGCACACCATGCGCGGTGGTAAACAAATTGTACCACATCCTTGAACAGAATCCTGCAAGGATAAAATTTTTCTTTTTATATTTTCTTAAATAAATAACTCAAATGAATGAAATAAAATAAAATGTTTAATTAATTTTTAGGGATTTCTTGTAGTGCGCCGGAAAGAGTTAACAGATTCTTATTCAATCGTTCTACTATAATTACTTTTAAAAACTCCAAGTCTTTATACTTTATATGATGCCGAAATGGATTAAAACTTTTCGTTCTAAAATGGTCATTCGTACTATCATTGTTTAATACTATTTGTTGTGGAAAGGAGTTTAGAGGTTTATTAATTGTTTTAATGTGAAAAACAACTAAGTTTTCTGCTGAGTGTGGACTTTCTGTTTATTCATCGTTCTCTTTTTCTAAATTATTATTATTTAAAAACTGCCTAGAAAGGGCATCTGCAATATGATTGGTATTTCCTGGTTTGTATATGATCTTAGGTGCATATTCTTCTATCAAGGCATGCCACCTCTTCATTTTAGAATTCGGGTTTCTCGCTGATACTGCGAAGGTTAAAGGTTGGTAGTCTGTATGTATTTCCAAGTCTGCAACTCCCTATAAGTAATTTTTGAGACTTTTCAATGCTTAAGGATTTTGAAATGAATGTAATGGGTTTATTAACTTGTGATAGTACGGCTCCAATGGCTTCATTAGAGGCATCTGTTGTTAGAATAAATTTCTTGCTAAAGTCTGGTTGTGCTAATTCTACTTGTTGAATTAATTCGTTTTTTAGTTTATCTATTGCATTCAATGCCTCTTTATCTAACTCAATTATGACCTTTTTTGACTTATTTTGAGAAATTCTTCCATTATCCCCTGATAAATATTTTGTTAGCGGTTTTGTTATATGTGCATACTTGTGCACAAACTTTCTGTAATATCCTGTCATTCCTAAGAAACTTCTTAATTGTCTTAGCATTTTTGGTACAGGGTAATTTCTTATTGTTTAAATTTTCTTTTCATCTGTTTTGATGACATTATGGGCTATCTGGTAACCCGAAAATTCTACATTTGACTTGAAAAATTCTGATTTCTCAAGTGATATTTTCATATGAGCTTTTTGCAATGTGTATATTATTTTATTTAAATGTTCATAGTGCTCATCAGCGTTGCTAGAGTAAACTATGATATCGTCTATATAGACATGATAAAATTTTCCCACGTATGGGCGAAGGATATTATCCATAGCCCTCTGGAATATTGAGGGTGCATTCCGTAATCCAAACGGCATTCGGACATACTCATATTTTCCGTTGTTTACGGATAATGCTGTCTTTTCAATGTCATCCGGTTTCATTAATATTTGATGAAACCCAGATTCTAAGTCAATTGTAGAAAATACTTTTGCTTTTCCTAAATTTAAAAGTATTATATTGCAATCAGGTATAGGATATTTATCTGGTATCGTGTTTTCATTTAATTTTTTATAGTCGATAACCATCCTCATTTTTGGCGTACCGTCTTCATTGGTACCTTTCTTGGGAACCACCTAAATGGGTAAATAATAGGGACTTCTACTTTCTCTTATGATATTTTCTTTTAACATTTTATTTACTTCTGTATTAACAAATTCGTTAGCTGATAATGGGTAAGGGCATTGCTTACTCCAAACGGGGTTACTTGAAGACGATCTAATTTCTGCAGTTACGTCTGTTCTAAAAGGAAGGAAGGGACGTATCTATTTTTCCATGTTTATTTAAAATTTTATTTTTAATTTTATGTACTTTATCCTCATTGTCATCCCTCAAGTTATTTACTTGTCCTAACTCCACTTCATCAAGTGTATAAAATTTTTCTTTGTGATTGTTAGTTAAAAGTGTATTGTCCTCAAAATCCAATCGTATTTGCGCATTACTTAACAAATTCATTCCTATTAGCATGTCACTTTGTAAACTTTCAATTTCATAAAATCGTGTTAGGTGATTAAATATATGTGCATTATAGAAATGGGTAATCTTTGTATAGCCATTTATAGTTTCAACGCGTTTTGCGATTTATAGTCGCTGCCTATTAGGTAATATATTTGGTTTACAGTAGCAATTTGTTGCTCCTGTATCTATCAAAACTTTTAATTTTCTGTTTCTTCCTCGCAATTGTCTGAATATGTAAGGCAAGGGCTTGCTTTGTCTAAAAAAGCAGTTTCTTGAATATTATTAGTTCGTTTTTGTTTTTGTTGCGGCTGGTGACTATTACCTGAATTGAAACTTCTTTTTTGCGTTCGCTCTTGCGTACTCGTATTATTATTAAATTGGAAATTAGGTTTATAAGTATTCTGCCTTGGTTAAGAGTTGGTTTGTTGCTTAAATTGGCCTGAATTTTCTATTTCCATTGGCTCTGATTTAGGCTGATTTTGCCAACCAAAATTTCTATAACCATTGCTCTGCTGAGCGGGACGCTGGTCAAAACGTAAACTATTCGAATGTTGATTATTTTGTTTAAAGAAATTCTGTTGGGTTAATAGCCATCAAAATATTATTTAAAGGATAGTTTAATCCTGTGATAAAAACCCTTAGTGCATCTGAACGATGTCTTTTGTTGTATTCTTTTCTTATTTCTGAGCTATTCCCGTAGCACATAATAGTTTTATTAGTCATGAGTGTCAATTGCGAATTAACTTTGTTGTTGTAATCTACTAGGTTCAAATTTGTTTGTCTTATCAAATTCATCTCCTGTTCTAATATATGCAGAGGACGCTTATCTGCATAAGCAAAATCTAACCGACTAATAATTGCTTCGAAATTAAGTACAGTTCCACGATTCGTTAAAGTATCATTGGCTTCTTTTGTAATTCTATTTCTGAGTATAGTTAATGCGGCAAAATAGTTTCTACTTCCTTTAGCGTGTAATGAGATGGTATTATGAGCTGCTTCTCGCCAGCTAACTTAACCTTTACCGTCGAATTCCGGTAAGGACTTTATAATGTCTAAGGTCTCATTACATTGAATTGTTTCAGTAATGCCTTGAGTTTCAAATTCTGTAACGTTATGTTTAGTTGTCCAATTTCTTACTTGCAATATTAATTGCTCTAAGTCTGTTTTTAAGTCGTCCGTTTGCACCGCAATAATTTGAGCTAACATTTCAGTACAAGTACTCATTTTGTCACTTATAACTTTATTCACTTCACAATATTATTTACTTAAAATTAAGGGTTTTTACTTTTCTCCAGTTTGTTGGGTACTTGATTGTTGGGATTCCTGGGGAAGCTCCTTTGTCCTTCGGAGGTCCTTACGTCCAGGTATCTCCGTAACTTGATTGATGAACAGTAGTTTGACTGAATGTCCTCTTCAAGTTAGTTGATTGTGAGCAGCACACAAAAAATAAGAATTAACACTTATTAATTATTATTTCTCCTTATACTTAAGGATACTTTTCATTGCAATATTGAAAACTTTCATCTCAAGGATTGTCGGAAGTCCTTTTCCGATCAATGGTTAATTACTAAATCACTGTGGCCCCACGTTGGGCGCCAATTAAAACTTGCTGGTTGACTTGTCAGTATCAACTCCAAATTGAGTATGTCTTTATTTAATAATATATTTCTAATTCTACCCTAAGCTGATGTCGGTTGTTGTCGCTGTAACTAAATATGTACATAAATAGTACATATGCACATTAAGATGATACTGTCGGCTGCTGTTGCTGACGATGAAATTCTTGAATGCAATTCTATTTGATTTCTCAAATGTATTTGGTAATGCTGTTATTGGTATTTAGTTATCGTAACTCATTGCCTGTTGTGCTATTGCTTTGATTTCCGAGAATATGAAATTTAAAACTTTTTGCAGCGGCACCAGATAAAATATAATTTGAAAAGCTAAGCAGTTTGATGGGAAGCGGTTGCATTCCTTAACTTGCCCTGCTGATATGTAGGTCCTGTGCTAAATATTTTGTAATGACAAAGTGACAAGTCCTGCGTTTAGTACTACACATGCTCATTCACTCTTCCAGGGGAGATTCCGAAGTACTTGTTTTTATTATGATTAAGGCGTTTTACCTGGCCTTTGAGGTCCACGGTCTTTGTAGGAGCGGTTTACCGAGGAACTCCGTGGAAAATCTCCTGGTGATGACAACCGAAGTGGCCACCGCGTATTACAGGTTGATCTGAGATATTCGCCCAGTCGCCTGTGGCTCGGCTAACAGACACTATTCCAGGGTCCCAAGTTGTAGGAGTCTTGCCTATCTACGCTCTTGGCCGCTACGGCCTTATGACAAACTATACCTGTATTTGACTACAAACACAACTTTCCTTAGGGTAACGAATGGTTCCTCGCCAATGCCCAGGTTCAAACTGAGCTTGTATTTGACATCACCTGTACCCGGGGTACGTGCATAGTGCGGGCCACGCCATGTCAGTTCCACATCTTCTGGGGAAAAAAACGGAGTAATTGTGAACCGGAGGGTTATAGTCTCCTCTCCGGGTGCATAACACAGGTTCTCTCAGAGCGCGAACTGTGGAATTTTCTCCCTTAACCGTTGCGCAGTACCTTAATCCTTGCAGATAAAGTACACAATGAGGTAGCCACCGCGAGCAAAATTATGTTATGCAGCTGGGATGATGCGCAAATCGAGTATGTCCGTGTCGACGTTGCCTGCCTCCTGGACCCCGATATTGGAGAAGGTTGGTGCTCCCGCCGATGCTTGATAGTGAGTGGTTTCGTTGTAATAATTTCCGTGTTGTCTCGCTTAGACGTGGGTGTGGATTCTGCGTTGCTACTTGTACGAGGGAGTTCCCCGCTTCTACTCTATCAACGGACGGTGATCTCTGCTGCTGAGGCTGTTGCCCGCTTCATTGCCCCATGTCAGCCGCGGGAAGGTGACTGTAGCTTTGTCACGCATTGCCTCCCATCCGCAGGCGCGGTTCTCTTCTACACCACGACATTCATGACATAACTTCTTTACGGAAAGAGGTAACCAATAATTCCGAAAACCAAAAATCTTTCCACAACATATCGAACCCTTTAAAGATAGGTATTTGACGCCGAACTGCAAGGAGTCTTATCTGGCTTTCTAATTGCTAAAAACTCCAACAAAAAATTCGTTATGTGACGAAGTGAAACATGCGTTAAAATCATGCCTTTAGCTTCACATGCCATTCGGGTCGAGATCTAGTAAAAATATATATTAGACTGCATTAAAATCTCGTTTTATTAACAACAGGTCTAACTGCCACACCAATTTTAGTAAAGCATTCGGTTAAGTTGATGTAAAGCTTTTTAGATCATTTAACACTGTTGATGAAAGGTATTTACTACTAGCGGACTTAAATAGCATGTCTAATTGGTGTGAAGTAAATGGTAGGCCGCTAAATCTAAAAAATTTAAGGTAATGTACTTTTCTCGCAGGGCAGTTCAACCAGCTTCTTATGACATAACTAACTACAACCTTGAACAAGCATTTAACTTTGTTGACCTAGATATCACAATAGACCCAAACTTAACTTTAATCTTCATATCAATGTTACAATCAACAAAGCGATGGTCAAAAGAATTCAGTGACCCCTACATTACGAAAGCTCTTTTCACAACGTTAGTGAGGCCAATACTAGAATATGGTTCCATCGTTTGGAACCCACACTATCAAGTTCATTCCGACCGGATAGAGTCAATTCAAAAACAATTTCTGCTTTTTGCTTTAAGCAACTTTCGCTGGGATTCCCAATATAACCTGCCACGCTATATTAATCGTTTAACACTTATTAATCTTCCTACGCTTGCTAGTCGCAGAGAAATGCTATGCATAATATTTTTAGTCAAGTTACTGACAGGCTTGACGCCTAGCCCACCTCTTCTGGCCGAAGTGAAGTGGAACGTGCCCTCCCGAATAATTTTGAATTAAACGAGCCACTCCGTTGTTTATGCCAGGACTTTAAACTTTCACTCCGGTTCCTTTGATATTTCCGACTCACTTATTTACATAAAGAATACCATACTTTGTACTCTCAATCGATGATGGATTACATACACAAGTTCGCTTTAAAACCACTTTTCTATCCAAATTAATTTAAATTTAAAATCAGCTGATGAAATTTTATTCTGTAGCTGAACAATTTTAGAGTCTCGACACCCAACAAACTCCTGCCTTTCATGACTCGGCATGCAAACAAAAAAAAATGTTTTTAATCCGTGCGTCATGCGGATGCGCCGGTTGGGCGGGAATGGAGGATTGGGCGGGAATGGAGTGTAAAAACCGTTGGGATTATTATTAAAAATAAGAAGAAGAAGATCCTCATGGGCATAAGATATTTTTGTCCTCAGATAAATCGACATGGATGAACAAATGTTTTGTACGCCTTCGTCTGGGATATTTTATTCTAACTCGCGAGCATATTTTAAAAGCCACACATCAACCCTCGTGTATGAATGTGTGTTCTCTAACGAATCCGATTTATCCATCGATCATATCTTGCTGCAGTGCTCTACTCTTCTCTCCGTTTCCGCTCAATGTTTTGAGGACAAAAGCCCAACCAACCTCCTTTCCCACCCATCAGAAAATAATGTAAAAGGTTTTTTCAGCTTTCTAAAAACAATAATTTGTAATTTATATATAACTTTAATTAATATTTACCACACTTACCTTGTCGATTATATGTATTTATTTTCGTTGCATACCTACTCGTATTCCTACATATTTTGTATTTTCTTTATTTTCTATATACTCACATACCTACTGTCATTTTAGTTCTTTAGTTTCTCCATATCTTCTATGTTAAGCTTTTCACTTTAAGTAGAAAATTAAGGAAGTAAAATTTTATACCAAACGTACACTTTAAGTAAGTAAAAACTTGAATTATTTATAACAATCGAGAGGAGCGATCGTATTCTTTAGTTTCTCAAACAGGCTAAAAGACACAATTAAAATTTAATGTACTATTTAAACTACAATAGATTAAAAAAAACGTAATTTTGGAACGATTTTCCGTCATCCCTTGTCAAGTTTGGTTTTAAGACAAACCGTTTTCGGCACCAGTGTCGATTTTCGTTCGGAATAGTTTTGTATTCGTCCAAAGTATTTATAGCCGTTTTATTGCCAAATGTAGGAACGATATTACAAAATGGTACGAATAAAGAGAACCCACTGGAAGAGCAGGGTGTGTTCAAACTAACTTGCGGATGCCAATAAAGCTACATAGGCCAAACAGGATGTAAGATAAAACTAGATACCAGGAACATAAAAGGGGCTACAACAAAAAAATGCAAAAAACCATCTAGTACGGCGGAATTAAACTTCGGAATCCATATGGCAGAAAACAAATGCACACGAATGAAATTAGCAAAGACAGCTAAAGTTATTCATGTACAACATAAGTAAATCGTCTAAACGTATTAGAAAACATGGCGATATACAAACAAAGAACTTTTGACGGAAAAAAAATCAAAGTGCAAAAAACACCATATCGGATGTAATGTTTGAACCCCACCGGCTACTATAAAGAAAGACGTCAAGCCACTGGCAATATAAAGGTACATTTAAACAGCGACCTTAAACACATAAAAGAATAACTGATTTCTGCCTTCCCGAACACGTAACCACAATTCCGAAAAACAGGCAAACAGCTGCAGTTCTCTACAACTAACTACCTGACGGACTGAAGAAAACTTAGTGCCCGACGTCGTACCTAACTTAACTAGAGACAGAACGAAAAAGACAACGTAGATGACACAACGCCGAAACCGATTTGTCTTAAAACCAAACTTGACAAGGGACGAGGAAAAATCGTTCCAAAATTCTACTCTGTCGGAAACTTCAACAACAAAAATTACAAAACCTGAAAAATGTTAAAAAATAAAGTAATTTTATCAAAGCGCTTTTTTAAACGAACTTTGAAACTGAATGAAGCAAAGACTGGGCAATGTTAAATAAACATATAGTATTTAACATACATCCTCTCGGCAGGCAATGGCAAACCTCCGAGGGTATTTTTGCCATAAAAAAAGTTTCTCATAACTACATCTGCCGTTCGGAGTCGGCACAAAACTGTAGGTCCATCCATTTGTGGTATTTATAATATAAAGACGCACACCACAAATTTTAAGTCAAAAGGAATTCCATTTTAGGTAAATAGTATTTCATATTAGAATTGAATTTATTTTGTAATATTTAAGCTACTCTTCCATACAACTACAGATTTAATACTATAGAAAAACTTAAAATTGTAGTGTTTCTTAGTCTTAACCAAATAAATTGTTTTTCAGATATATTTAATTTTACGTTGCATTCAGTTTTAGATTTTACGTTTTTGCATTTTGTAATAAATCACTCAAAGTTGATGGCGACGGGCATTTTTGGGATTTTTGTACTAATCACCGTATAAAGCACTATACTATCCAAGAAGCTTCATTCTGATGTTCTGCCTTTATTTGTCGATTTGTGTTGATACCTCAGCTTTGTTGTTCAAGCATTGAAAAGTCCGGAAGCACTCTTTTTAGAGGCCCCAATCTCTTTAATCTCTATCAAAAGTCAGTCCTTACCCTCTAACCGGCCAATTTTTTTTTGAGCTGAAAAGATTACCATTCACTAATTTGTATACAAGGAACAAGAATCCGAAGTCAGATTTTTAAAAAAGTCAATAGGTCACCTTCCTGGTCGGAAAACGTGAGGTCTGCCTTAAAGCATACTTGCCTTTTGGCATGTAAAAAAATACGGATTAATTTATTGCAAGTTATTTAAAAAAAAAATTGTGCTTTAATAATTTAAAGGAAAAAGTATCAAATTCATGTTTAGTTATATAATTTTATAAATGATATTAAATCAAATGAAAAAATATATGTATATAATACAAAAGTGTTTATGATTTTATGTGAAACAACTGAAAAGATTTTTTTGACGATGATAAACATAAATTTAACTGACATTTTGTGCAATACATTTAGGTTAAAGGTTTGCAGCCTGGCATCTTACACATTTGTTTACCGTCTCGCCCTAAAACATCTGGTATATAACCAATCCCATCATATCGAATATCAGCTGGTGGTGCATAAGTGCGTCGATTGCCAGTTCTCATTTTTGGACTTGCACTTGATGGTTTACCCACTTTATTGTTATATATTTCGTTTGATAGGTGACACAACACATCAGCAATTTCCACTTGAAAATCTGGCAACTTTATATGATGCCTGTGCGTAGGATCCACATCATGAATCCGGTGGTAGATGATATGTATATGCGTTGACAACCGTCATTTCCATCATATGATAAAATAAACGTAATGTCCATTTTTTGGTTTTAAGATGGATATGATAGCGCCCTATTAGGCCATCCATTAAATCGACGCCACCCATATGCCGATTGTACTCTTTGACTATGGTTGGGCAATCGATATCCACATACTCCTTTTTCTTTCTATGAAAGCGCGTCACTTTTTGGGGTTGACAGGTATCAGTGGAAGAGTAGAAAGGCTTAACGCCAGCATACGTGGAAACAAGTCATACACATTTTGTGTCTTTCCACAGTACAGACGTTATGTCAACTCCAAAAGCAGTACCCACAAATTCCTCGGGGTAGCGCCGTTCTTTATTTTTTACATCGATGTCCCTTGAAAGCTTACAATTAGGAAGTCTATTGACACGAACCGTACCAAGTGAATAAATTCCTCTGCTTCGTAAATAAACAAGCAATCCAATGACGTATAGAAATGATCAAAGTATACTATGTGATTTTTAAAGTTGGGCACGGTTTGTGTTAAGCGGACGACAACGTTTCCGGTTGCTCCCAAGACAGGTGCATTTGCTACAACATCATTATCACCAGCACCTCTGTGAACTTCATTTCAATTACATTATTAACTTTTTCAATAAATAAATTATTTGTTAAATACATAAGTGCGATCAATTCATTTTCTAAAAACAAAGTACCATCTTAGCCTTTCGGAGCCTTAAGGGTCAGAAGGGGATGAGTCTGCGCATAAAATTGTGAAAATACGCTAGTAACGGTTTGGTGAGACTCCGCTGGGCAAGCGTCGGTGCTCCGCTGGCATTCTAATTTTGCGACTAAGGGCCCGTTTTTCAGTGCAAGTTGAACTCTGTTTATCTTTTAAACTAAGATTAAACTCAATATGCAGTTTTTCAGTCAACTTTAAACGGAGTTTAATCTAAGTTTAAACGACCGATTGTGCTCGGTTAAACTTAGTTTAACTTATCAGCTGTGTGCTGACTACTTCGTTTTGGTTGCAACAAATTTTATTGAGCGCAAGGAAACTAAGTTTAAAAAACTGGCTTTTGAAGCGGTTGGTGCGGACGTTATCGAATTTACACAAACGAATGTGCAAGATCAACTAAAAGAGTTGCGTGAAATGTTCAGCTCAGTGCTGCAGTTGATGCAGTGTAATGGGAGTACGCCACTTAGTGCTAATGCGAGTATATCAAATTCGTATGCGGAACAAGCACGTTTAGAATCACCTAGTACAAGTGCGACTAAAATTAATTATTCTGTAAAAGAAATTGCAGAAACGATACTGCCACAACGCAGGCGAAGGTGCATTGATTGCGATAAAGTGCATCTTAAAAGTGAACCGGAAAATTGCGGAAAAAAGAAAACCGAAGTGAGAACAACGAATATACAGCGAGAAACAATAACGAATAATATTTTTGAGCAATGTGTTGTTGCAAACGGTCAACAATTAATAGCATTTATTGACGCGGGCAGTGAGTGTTGCATGGTCAGAGCTACGGTAGTAAACAACTTAAAATGTGAGAAAGAAAAATGCGCACTAAAAATAAGTGGTTTTTGCAGTGGTCTTGTTTACGCTCAAGCGAAAATTCGTGTACAATTACAAATTGAAAACCTAAAGCGGAACGTTGTAGTATACGTGGTAGATGATGAACTCTTAACAGCAGATCTACTGCCGGGCCAAGACCTTTTTTAATGACATGCGGGCTGTTATACGTTTATAACGTTTGCAAGCAATAATTAATTTAATATCGATCGTATAAAGTGCGGTACTAGCGAGTTACATGATAAAACTGATTTAGTTGAACTGTTGAACAATTACGGTCATATTTTTGCAACAAACATGCATGAAATAGGCAAAACCGATTTAGTGGAGATGTCTATAGATCTTGATACGCCAGTAGTGTTTCAGCGCCAGTAGTGTTTCAGCGATTAATTGCAAAAATTAAAGAGCGTGTTAAGAGTGACGATATGATAAACTATATGGATATGGATGATATATTAATCGGAAGTCAAGCGGTAAATGAAATGAATTAAAAATTACATCGAGTGTTGAGTGTTCTTCGCGACGCAAACGTAACGTTAAATATACAAAAATGCGAGTTTTTGAAAAACACTACACAATTTTTGACTCCTGACGGTGCTGCGCCAGGATTAGTTAAAACTCTT